>JAJPGS010002329.1:3512500-4112500 GCA_028654335.1 Alnus rubra | reverse complement strand
ATGTTAAGAGATGATTAAACTAAAATCCCTCTAGGTACATTGTTCTAGGGGAGGAGTGGTTCATATGTGTTATAATTCTAAGTGTCACACACATTGATTTAAGTGTAATTTTAACCATTTGTATATAAGTTTTTAGGCACTCTCATTTTACTAGACAGTTTTCAAGGTTGGGTTCTACATAATGTTTATATAATTTGATATTAGAGCTATTGCCGCATGGAGTATGGAATCAAGATTAGCTCGTTAAGTATGAGATCATATAGGTTTTGGAAATAATATGCTTATTAAGTAAAATCTATTTATGTGGAATGATGCATATACTAGGTTTGGTTATCTCACGTATTTTTCATGCAATAGATTAATTGGTTCATGCATGATCTCATGGATATGAAAATAGCTAGCACTATATGGCTTTGACCATTTAAATGAAAGGAACATAATCACTATTTTATTTGTTCAAATTGGTTTTTCAATATCTAAGCATTAAGCGAGATAGACTATCATAAATAGGTTTAAGCATAAACATATAAAAAACATAAAATGATGAACTTTGAAAGATGAAAAATAGATAGGCTACTTACAATGGTGTGATTTTAAGCAAGAGAAAGACTTGATGAAGCTCTTCTCTTGCCAAATAGTATGGTATGTTATGGAGGAGTTAATTGTAGTAGGTGTTTTGGGGCTCTTAGAAGCTTGGGTGTTGGAAAGGGTTGAGAGAAAGCTTAGGGAGCGTTAAGAGAAAGTGATCGAAAACATGTTTTAATTAAGGAGTATACGCATGGCCTTGGGGAGAAATTTCAAAATGACCGTATGACCTTTGGGGCTATAAGGAGGAGTCTGCAATTCAAGAAATAAGCTTTCCTCCTAGGTCCAGAGTTTCTCACTAACTCTAGCTTAAAGGTTAATTTCAAATACCGTACCATGGGTTATTATACATTGTTTTAGCTTCATAACCCAAATGTTAAAGCTTTGTAAAGTTGTTTTCATAAACTAGTGGTTAATAGTATGTAAATGTTTCACAAAAAGAGAAAAAAATTAGTTAAACGTGTATTCTCTCATGACTTTCGTGTGTAAATTAACTCATTTTCGAAAGCAAGTTCGGCTAAATTGAATTGGATTGGGTTGAGAAAAAAATAATTAAATTTTGGGTTTATTTAGCCAAATATGAATCCAAAAGAAAAAACCATAATTGAGTTGGATTTAGTGGCTTCCCAAACAAGCCCGCGCTTACTAGTCAAACACAAAAATGTAAATCCAAAGAAAATTCAATTAATGCGACTTTGCTAACATATCGTTTAGAATTTTAATTATATAGTTATATATTTTAATAAACTTAATCTTTTGAAATAAATAATAATAATTTAATATGGTATTAAGACAGATTTTGAGTTCAATTTTTTTTTTCCTAATTCAGATATTTCAAAACGTGTTGAAGGAAGAGTTTGAGTTAAAGTCTTCTTGACTCGGAAATGTTCAACGCGTCTTGGTCTTTGCATGGGTGCTTGGACTATTGAAAATAGAAGCAGCAGAAGTCTCCAACACGGCAAACACGCAAGTCCATTACTTCTTTTCTCAATAAAAAAAATCCGGAATGATTACAGACTGATCACTGATCAGGAACAAGGAAGATGTGTTTTTCAAGATTACTTTTCTTCATATGCTTCATTCTCATACATCCTGTTACTCCCACGGTTGCCCAGCATGACTGCGGTAGTGGTGGTAACTACACCAGAAACAGTACCTACGGGGAAAACCTCAAAAGCGTCCTGGCCACCATGTCTTCCAACACTGAAATTGATTACGGATTTTACAATTTCTCCGTCGGAGAATACCCTGACAAAGTAAACGCGATTGCACTTTGTAGAGGAGACATTTCGCCGGAAGAATGCCGTAGTTGTGTCAACGCGACAAGTCACGAACTTTTACAGATCTATTGTCCCAACCAGAAGGAGGCAATCAGATGGCCCGATAAATGTATGCTACGATACTCAAACAGAGATATATTTGGCGTTATGGAATCTCAGCCTCCATTTATCGTTTACACAATCCAAAACGCATCAGACGTAGAAGGGTTCAACCAGGCACTAAGAACCTTGTTAGATGGACTCAGCAGACGCGCTTCATCAGGAAATTCTACTCGCAAGCTTGCTGCGGGGAGTGCGCCAGCCTCTGCCAGCTTCCAAACAATATATGCACTTGTGCAGTGCACTCCGGATTTGGAGGAGCTGGAATGCTACTATTGTTTATTGACGACAATTGGACTTATTAAAGCTGGAATGGTGGGAGGGAGGTACGGAACACCCAGCTGTGGTTTATGGTATGATATATCGGCTTTCTTTGACCTTAAACTACTTGAGGCAACACCGCCACCTCCATCGCCAGTGCCACCAGCATCCCCTCCACCGGTACTACCGCCTCCACCTACACAAGGTATAGTACTCATGCTTCATGCATAAATTCTTTCATAAAAATAAAATAAAATTATATGCATATATAAACTGACCAAAGGAGCCATTGAGTAATTATAGGTTGTTTCAACACGTACATATATACTCTGGAGCTCTATATATATATATATATATATATATATATATATATATATATATATATATATTTTTTTTTTTGTTTTTTTGACATGTCCACACAAGAAGGGAGGGGAGATTCGAACTAGTAACCTCTGCTTCATGAAGCGTGATCCCCAGCTGATTGAACTACCCTTTAGAGACTATCTATATATGTATTTTTGGTTGCTATAACTTTTGTAAAATTTGAAGAGTTTACATGATGGAGGGATATGTTGAATTCACTTACCCCAATCGGTTAGGATGAAGAATTTAATCATTTATCTGGGGGGTAGGTATAATATGTAATTAACGTGTCAAAAAAGTTGATTATATGTAAACAATATGTTGCATCGAATAATGCTATATATCATCCTCATCCTATATACCCCTTTAAAACCATCACAAGTTTTTGCTGATCGGGAGTTTTTGTTTTGCCCCTCTTTACGTATAGTGCACAAATTGATGGATTCCAAAAGTACTTCTAATTGTGATTACATTTCTGAGTATCCATTGTTAATGCAAATTCCAAATTTGGAATGTATTAACCAAAGTAGGGTTCTGGTGTTTGCAGGAAAGAAAAGTAACTCGTCTCCATCTGCAATTGTTATAGTCGTCCCAATTGTTGTTTCTGCTGTACTAATCATCTTCATCGGCGCTTGTTGCTTCTATTTAAGAGTGAGGAAGGCAGAAAAGAAAGTTGAAAGTAAGTCAGAAATTGATTTATCTTTCGTTGTTGCTAAAGATATCCTTGATATAAGTACATGTACAAAAAAAAAAAGAAAAAAAAAAAAAGAGAGGATGTTTAGACAATTTGTGGTTAGTGACGTACCAGCTTCTTTAAGTACTACTAAGCACCAATGCTCAAATTAATTATAAAGTCAAGATTTAAACTTATGACATCAATTTTGATATCACGTTGAATCATTATTAGTTTCAAAAGTTCAAGCTGATGGAGAATGATAAATTTAATAATTTAATTAATATTTTAATAATTCTACATAAAATGTGACATTTTTGGAGATTGTTATAAAACAAAAAGAAATGTTATTTTGTATTCTCTTGTCCTTCTTACATCCTTCACCTTGATGTGGCAATATCAAATTACCATTTGATTTTTTTTAAAAAAAAAATTAAATTAAGGTTGATCTAAAGGTGTATTGATAATGTCACGTCAACAAAGAAGGATAGGAGAAGGGCCGGATAAGGATGTATAGCACAATTCTAAAACAAAATCTAGCTAACATGCATCGATTGTTAAACCAGTAATTCAAGACGTTAAGGTATATATAGCTAGTTGAAAGATGAGTGTTCTACATAAATTTTGTTCAAGTATTAATTAAATAAAGAAATTCAACTCTTTTTAACCGTTTAAATTTTTGGGATAATTGATGATTGATAATAGGGTATTAGAACATGGGTAATGCATTCGAATCTTGACTCTCATAGTTTTACACTCATTCCAATTAAAAAATTCAACATGAATCCCACACGTTAAGTTTTTGAAATAATTAGTGATTTAACAACTTCTAAATAATAATAAAAATAAAAAATAAAAAATCAAACAATATTACATTAGAAGCTAAGATAAATATTGTTCTATTTAGAGTCTGGGAACACTGGCTTTCAGTAATGATCAATTATGTAGAAACCCTTGTTTTAATATGCACATAATATCATTTGCATTATTCTTCTTTAGGCAATGCATTACTCTAATTCATGTGTATTGACTTGTTTCAGGTGAAGCTGAGGATGAAATTAGTAGTGTTGAATCGCTGCAATTTGACTTTGGCACAATTAAAGTTGCTACAGAGAACTTTTCAAATGCAAATAAACTTGGACAAGGTGGATTTGGCGCTGTTTACAAGGTGAATTAGAAAATTATATCATTTTCTTCTGTCATAATATTTTAAATCAAGCATTAATTATAAACTTGAGGTTTACAAATGCTATATATATTTCCCTTTTTTCAGGGTAGACTCCCAAATGGACAAGAAATAGCTGTAAAGAGGTTGCTCAAACCTTCTGGCCAAGGAAATCTTGAATTTAAGAATGAAGTTGTGTTAGTGGCTAGGCTTCAACATCGGAATTTGGTAAGACTCATAGGATTTTGCTTGGAAGGAAATGAAAGGCTTCTAATCTATGAGTTTTTGCCTAATTCAAGCCTCGATAAATTCATATTTGGTATGGTTGCACTTCTACTTTAATGTTAGAATCTATTCGTGATAATTTTCTAATTGATATGCCTAGTCCTCCACGTATATTGGTTTAACAGATTGAATCATATGCTTGAATGAGTATGTAGATCCAATCAAGCGTGTAGTTCTGGACTGGGAAAGACGCTATAAAATTATAGGAGGCATTGCTCGAGGAATTCTTTATCTTCACGAAGATTCTCAACTTCGTATTATTCATCGCGATCTAAAAGCTGGAAATATTTTATTAGATGCAGATATGAATCCAAAAATTTCAGATTTTGGCACAGCAAGATTGTTTGTGCTAGATCAAAGTCAAGGCAATACGAGGAAAGTTATGGGGACCTAGTAAGTATATCCATGTAGGTTTAGAGCAAAGAATCATAAATAGCATGCTATGTAACACAAATATTTACTTTGTGTCATAAAAACATGGAAGCGATTGAATTCTTCTCCCATAAATAAGACGAAATTAAAGAAATTTTCAAATATAAATATGAAAAACCTATATTGTCATTCAATCTAAACTGATATTGTTAATGTTTATATGTAGTGGATATATGCCCCCAGAATATGTAATTCATGGACGCTTTTCAGTAAAATCCGATGTGTTTAGTTTTGGTGTTTTAGTTTTGGAGATAGTGAGTGGGACAAGAATAAGTTCTTTTCGAAAGGGAAAGAGTGAAGAAGGCCTTCTTAGCTATGTAAGTACAATTATCTTTGTGTATATTTCTTTTTTGCCTCAAAAGTGGCACATGATATTGAGAAAATAAACTAATGTTCTCTTTGATATTGTCTACCCACGTAATTATCTATTTTGTAGGCATGGAAAAATTGGAGGGAAGGGACAGCTTTAAATCTCATAGATCCCACATTGAGGGCCAATTCAACAATAGAAATGTTGAGATGCATCCACATTGGGTTACTATGTGTTCAAGATAATGTAGCTAACAGACCAACAATGGCTTCGGTCCTTCTTATGCTTAATGACGACTCTATCACTCTTTCAGTACCAAAAAAACCTGCATTTCTTATAGACAAAAGCACTATATCAGACATGTCAGCTCGAAGGGAGCAGAATACTAGGGCAATACGATCTAATCAATCAAGAAACAGATTTGTTGAAGCGTCAGCAAATGAGGCTTCAATTACTGAGCCATATCCTCGCTAAAATATACCAAGATTTTTATATTTTAGAAGATAAAATATATTGTTATTAATGATATATTGAGTGATTTCTTTCATTCAATTTCAATTTCATGACAATGGTGATTCATTTTGTTAGGGGAAATATGTTAAGACATAATTAAACTAAAAGCCCTCTAGTACATGTTCTAGGGGAGGAGTGGTTCATATGTGTTATGATTCTAAGTGTCACACACATTGATTTAAGTGTAATCTTAACTATATATATATATATAAGCTCTTAGTGACTCTTATTTTGCAAGCCAGCCAGTTTTTAAGAGTAGGTTCTACCTAAAGTTTATATCATTTGGTATTAGAGCTGCTAACACGTAGAGTATGGAATCAAGATTAGCTCGTTATGTATCATGAGATTGATCATATGGGTTTTGGAAATAATATGTTTCTTAAGTAAAATCTATTTATTTGGAATATATGATGCATATACTAGGTTTGGCTATCTCATGTATTTTTCATGCAATAGATTGGTTCATGATCTCATGGATATGAAAATAGCTAGCACTATATGGAGTTGGCCATTTAAATGAAAGGAACATAATCACTCTTTTATTTGTTCAAATTGGTTTTTCAATATCTAAGCAAGACTATCATTAATAGGTTTAAGCATAAACATAAAAACATAAAATGATGAACTTTGAAAGATGAAAATAGGCTACTTACAATGGTGTGATTTTAAGCAAGAGAAAGACTTGATCAAGCTCTTCTCTTGCCAAACAGTATGGTATGTTATGGAAGACACTACAAAAATTCTTATAGTTCTGGACGGTTTTAAACCATCTAGAACAGGTGAAAAACCGTCAGAAATCAATTCCTTGAAAGAAATCTAAAACCTAAAAGAAATAAAATGCGAAATAATAAAATAAAAGAAACAAAAAATTTTACATGGTTCGATCGATGACCTACGTCGACAGGATAAAGCCCTAAGATTACATTATGCTCTTATTACTTGATTAATTTATAATACAAATAATCCCTATTTATAGGGATATAGAGAGAATACAAAATGGTATGTAAAGAGAATATAATCAAATCAGAATTGAATGTATTCAAATCTGATTTGATTATAATCAATTACAATTAATGAGGATTAAATCAAATCCTACAATATATGGAGAATACCGTAATATACAGTATCAATATATTCTCTAACATCCCCCTACAAACTCGAGGTGGAAGATTTTGAAATATTGAGTTTGATTTTTTATTTTTTTATGTTGGGTCAAATATAACCCAGTTTGGAGAACATCTTTCTTCTTCTTCTTCTTCTTCGTCTTCCTCCTTCTTCTTCTTCATCTTCTTCTTCTTCTTCAAGCCATTTGTAGGCTAAATGAGCCTGGGTAGCAAGGTTTCGGGTAGTACCTCGAAGGCTAAACACATAATGGGCCATCTATGGGCCAAATAAAATGAGCCAACTATGGGCTGAAATAGGCATGGGTTTTTAAAGAATACCTCAAATGCTAAAAGAAAAGTGGGGCCATCTATGGGCCAAAATAAGAGCCAACTATGGGCTAAAATGGGCCTGGGTTTGAAACAATACCACAAAGGCCAAATACAAGTAATGGGCCAACAAAGGGCCAAAAACAATATGGGCAACTTTGGCCTCTTTTAATGATTTTTTTTCTTCTCTATTTTCTTCTTTTCCTCCTTTTCTCTCTCTCTCTCTCTCTCTCTCTCTCTCTCTCTCTCTCATCATCGATCTTTTTTTTTTTTTCATACCTTGCATCTACACCACACAAACTTTCTCTCTCTCATCAATTTTTCTTTTCATACCTTGCATCTACAACACACAAACTCTCCCTCTCATCCTTATTATTATTATTTTTTTAACAAACAAAACAAGCGCAACAAACACTTTTCCTTTCCTTTCTTGCTGAACCAGAAAACAGTCTTCATCTCTTCACATTAGAAAACACTCTTCGTCTCTTCGCATCTCAACAATAGAGGAAACGACAGTCGTGCTTTTGGAGGGTGGAATGATGCTGGCGATGGCCAGCAGGTGGCGGCGCCTTCGGGTTGTGGTATGTCGGCGGAGAACGTCGATAGAACGCGGCGGCTCTGGAATGCCGGATGCGTGAGCGACGCAAGCCATGGAGAGGTGGGACTATGGTAGACTTGGGTTGAAGGAGGGGCAGTGCGGATTTGGGCAGGTAGGCTGAAAGCCATGCTCAACATTGATGGAAAACTAAGAACCAAAAAAGCCACAGAGATGAAGTGTGTAACTCTTCCATTGGGTAATAAAAAGAATAGGAAAAACACAGAAACACGAAGAACAAAAGAGATTAGATCGTCGCAGGCATATTTTTTTTTTCTCGATTTTCTTCTTTTCCTCTTTTTTTTTTTTTTTTGATGGGCAGGTAGGCTGAAAGCCATGCTTAACATTGATGGGAAACTAAGAACCAAAAAAAGCCGCAGAGATGAAGTGTAACTCTTCCATTGGGTAATAAAAAGAATAGGAAAAACACAGAAACACGAAGAACAAAAGAGATTAGATCGTCGCAGGCATTTTTTTTTTCTCGATTTTCTTCTTTTCCTCCTTTTTTTTTTTTTTTTTTTTTTTTGGGCTCCTCTGATTGAACAGAAACATAGAAGATACAAGTGGCATGGGTTGGAGGAAAGTTTATCTCCAACTCACGCTCACCACTGTTTGACAAAACAAAAGAAAGAAAAGAAGAGAAACAGAGAATGAAAAGAAGAGAAACATAGGGCATTGATCGAACAAAGGAATGATGTTCTGACTAAAGAGAAATTGACAATAATTTTCGGGAAAACAGAAGACAATAAAACAGAATAAAAAAAAAAGTTCACAGGCTATTGGATCGAAGAATGGCGTTAGCCTATATCTCTGATACCATTTGTAACGACCCAAGGAAAAGCGCTAGCCACATCTGCGCTATCAATCCAAAAGGACTAGTCAATTTGAAGCTTCCTTATAATTCATTATGAAGCTCAGTTTCACCTAGTAACTAGGCAATGTGGGACTTATCACTCATGATTATCTTTATAAACCACAAACTCTATATAGGCTACTCATCTTCCCAATATGGAGCTGGAGTGTTACAAACTCCCCCTCTTAAACTCCTGACGTCCTCGTTAGGGTCACGTCATACAGCGCTCCAGTACCACATGGCCTGGCATTACTAGGTGGCTTTGATACCATGAAAGAAATCTAAAACCTAAAAGAAATAAATGTGAAATAATAAAATAAGAGAGATAAAAGATTTTACATGGTTCGATCGATGACCTACGTCCACAGAATAAAACCCTAAGACTACATTATGCTCTTATTGCTTGATTAATTTATAATACAAATGATCCCTATTTATAGGGATATAGAAAGAATACAAAATGGTATGTAAAGAGAATATAATCAAATCAGAATTGAATGTATTCAAATATGATTTGATTATAATCAATTACAATTAATGATGATTAAATCAAATCCTACAATATATGGAGAGTACCGTAATATACAGTATCAATATATTCTCTAACATTCCTGACGGTTTATTTTGGATGGTTTGAAACCGTCTAGAAAAAAAAAATCGAGAAAATAAATTTTGGACGGTTTGAACAAAGCCGTCAGGAATTCTAGACGGTTTTTCCTAAACTGTCTGGAATTAATTCTAGACGGTTTTGCCCAAACCGTCCAAAATCATTAATTATTATTTTTTTTAATCATGTGTGAATTTGAATATGCAATTATTAATTTTTATTTTTTATTTTTGTCCTGCGGTCATAGCTTCTAGGTTCTACCAGAAATCCACCGAAAATCAGCATTTGATCTACTGGAAATCCAACTGGTCTATAATATACATATAAGAATCTTTCCAACTTACGGACTACAGAGAGAGGAACACCGACCACAGAAGATGTGTTGTTTAAGATTATTCTTATCCTTGTTCTTCTTTCTCGTACTGATACACCCTGCTACTCGCACCGTTGCTCAGCACTGCTATAATGAAAACGGTAACTACACCAGTAACAGTACCTACAGGGGAAACCTCAAAAGCGTCCTGGCCTCCATGTCTTCCAACACCGAAATTGATTACGGATTTTATAAATTTTCCGCCGGAGAATTCCCTGACAAAGTAAACGCGATTGCACTTTGTAGAGGAGACATTTCGCCGGAAGAATGTCGTAGTTGTGTCAACGCGACAAGTCACGATCTTTTAAAGATTTGTCCCAACCAGAAGGAGGCAATCACGTGGCCCGATAAATGTACGCTACGATACTCAAACAGAGATATATTTGGCGTAATGGAATCTCGGCCTTTATTTGCCTTTTACAACACAGGAAACGTCTCAGACGTAGAAGGGTTCAACCAGGTGCTAACACCCTTGTTAGAAAGACTAAGAAACAGCGCCGCATCAGGAAATTCTACTCGCAAGTTTGCTCTGGGAAGCGATTATGCTCCTAACTTTCAAATGATACATGCACTTGTGGAGTGCACTCCTGATTTGGACCAGACGGATTGCAACAACTGCCTGTTGGCGGCTGAGGAATTTATTCCACAATGTTGTAATGGAAAGCAGGGAGGGAGATATGTGACACCCAGCTGTGATTTAAGGTATGAGATATACAGTTTCTATGACCCTACAGCTGAGGCACCACCGCAACCGCCAGTGCTACCAGTATCCTCCACACCGGTACTACTGCCTCCACCTACACAAGGTATGGTACAGATGCTTCATGCATTAGAAGTTGGAGTATCTCATTAATTTGTTTATTTTCGTGCCATAAAATTCTTTAAATTTCTCCCTAAGTTTATGATAAAATTCTTTGAGATTTTACCTATTATTTAAGAATTAAAATAGGTTAAAACTTGTTTATTTTAGTGTTTAATTATATTCTTTTTAGACATTCGTTCTTTTTTTAATTTATTATATCTTACGTAATTATACACTAAGATGATAAAATCTTAATAATTGTCTTAGAATTTTTTTTGAATTTCACCATATTACATCGATCAGCTCTCTTAACTACCCAAAGAAAATGCATCCTCCTTTGCCTTCCACTCGAGGAAGGTGACTTCTTTTCGGTCTTCGGCCCGCATCTCAGCATTATTGCAAGTAGTGCCCACAGCTGACCACATTTACGACCCCACAAATACGCATAAACTGACCAAAGGACCCTCTAGCTTCTACACGCAAAGACATCACATGCGAGATTTTGCAGCGTCATTTTTTCTTTGCTTCAAAATAGCAACGTTTGTTTTAATGAAGGAATGTCTAGCCCTTAATTAAATTACAGCACTTATGCTGTACTATAAGCCGGATCCTGGGATTAGGATGCTATAAAGTAGAGGTCTACAATTGGTTGCGATAGTGGTTATTAGTTCATAATCGCAATCGCAATCGAAGTCTTCAGTTATTTTAATTTTAATAACCGCAACTGCAACTGATTTACTGTTGCGGTTTTTACCAACAGTCGATTATCCGGTTATTAACCGGTTTTATATATATTGAATTTTTTAGTTTCTTTTTTTTTAAAAAAAAATCCAATATTTGAATTCAATAACATCATTTTCTGTCCTAAGTGTCCATATTGAACCAAAACTGTTTTGTAAAACCAAATTACAATTATTAAACAATTTCTGAAAAATTGGCAAAATAAGAAAAAACTAAAACATCAAAATGGCATCCTCGGTTCCTCACCACCGAGCCAACAAAAAATGCATTACAAATACAATAGAAAAAGAAGAAGAAGAAGAAGTAGTAGTAGTCTAAGATTGAGGTCTAGATGTGGTTCAGAATTGAATAGTTGGCATTGGGCATCGTCGGCGTGGGCATTGCCGCACTGGGCGTTGTGGGCGAGTGGGCGTCGTGAGCTGTGGCCGTGGGCGACGGGTCGTGGATCAGAGATACAGTAGAGAGGAAGAGAAGAAGAAGAAAAAGGGAAAGAAGAAGAGGCCAAAGAAAAAAGAAGAAGAGAATAGAAATGGCTGAAGAAGAAGAAATGGCCGGAGAAGAGAAATTGTCGGCTCATGGCTGGGTGTGGGTGGGTGGCTGGTTGTTTTAGGTTCAGGATTGTCCAAGGGGCATATATATATCCCAGTTATTAACCGGTTTTTGAGAAGTAATAACCAGTAACTGCAACCGAATACTCGGTTACCCAATTGCAGTTATTTCTGGTTTTTCGGTTTTTTGGTTTCTCGATTTTTTCGGTTAACTGTTATTGGCAGTTACCAGTTATTTTCGGTTAATAACCGTTCCGCTTGTACACCCCTACTCTAAAGTAATTTGTACGATTATGAAATAATTTATATAGATGATTATGAGAGATTACTTATGAGACTCACTTGACCAAATAAAAATTAGGCTGTCCAGCTACTTATCCGATCAGGTAGATCCCATAAGTGGTCTCTTATAATCACCTGCTCGAATTCTCTCAAATTTGAGCAAATAATATATTTGAGTGGATCCTAATCCATCCTACACTGTCTATGTTAAACAAAAAGAACCACTGAGTAATTAGGTTGTTTCAACACGTACGTACATATTCAGAAGCTGGCTATATATGTATCTTTTGTGTTTATTACGGATGAGGATCCCTTGTTTTAGGTTGTTCCAATTTTTATAAAATTTTAAAAGCTCAAGAGAAGGGTTTGCGGAATTCACTTGCCTCCAGGCAATTTAGAATGCAAGAGCATATATTTATTTGCTCAAGGCAAGTAGGTTATGTAATTTTTACCTCTTAAACTGTTCAAATTTTTATGAAATTCGTGTCAATCCTTACAATATGTAATTGACATGTCCAAGAAGTTGACCATATGTAAACAACATGTTGCCTCTAGTTTTGTTTAGATCGGTAAATCTTTTATTTCAGAGAACTGGTTTTGAACTTGAACAATGATACTTCATTCAAAATTGGATCAAAATATTACCACCAAGAACTTATTTTATTTCAAATGCACATTCTTATTTAGAGCATTCTTAACGGTTTATTTACATCCCTATCTCCACTAAAAACACCAAACCCCAGCACAAAAAAATCTGTTCGATCTCCAATTGAAAATAACAAAAGGAGAGTTCTGGTGTTTGCAGGAAAGAAAAGTAACCCATCTCCATCTGCAATTGTTATAGTCGTGCCGATTGTTGTTTCTGTTGTACTAATCATCTGCATCGGCATCTGCTACTTCTATTTAATTAGGAGTGAGGAAGGCATGGAAGAATGTTGAAAGTAAGTCAGAAATTGATTTATCTTTCGTTGTTGCTAATTATGATATACTTGATATCAGTACACACACACACAAAAAATAAATAAATAAAAAAGAAAAAAATGTTTAGACAATTTGTGGTTAGTGATCGATGTACCTGCTCCTTAACATACTAAGCAATAATGCTGAAAATAATTATAAAGTCAATGTTTAAATTCAGGACCTCAGTTTTGATATCATGTTAAATTACGACTGATTTCAAAAGTTTAAACTGATGAAAAATGATGAATTTAATATTTTAAAATTCTATACATAAAACATGACATATTTATTTGGAGATTGTTATAAAACAAAACCATCTACCATCAGTTATTAAATCAGTAACTCTAGATGTTAAGGTAGCTAATTGAAATATGAGTGTTCCAGATAACTTCCATTAAGGTATTAATTAAATAAATAAATCAGTAATTTTGGGATAATTGATGAATTAACATGGTATTAGAGAATAGGTAATATATTCGAATCCTGACTCTCACAATTTTACATGCATTCCAATAAAAATATTTAATGTGAATCCCACAAGTGTAAGCCTTCTGAGGTAATTGATGATTTAATAACTTCTAACAAACCAAATCAAACAATATTACCTTAGAAGACAAATACTGTTCTGTTTAGAGTCTGGGAACACTGGCTTTCAGTAATCAATTCTATAGAACCCCTTGTTATATGCACGTAATAGCATTTGCCTTAGTCTTCTTTAGGCAATTCATTAATCTAATTCAAGCGTATTTAGTAATTGTTTCAGATGAAGCAGATGATGAAATTAGTAGTGCTGAATCGCTGCAATTTGACTTTGGCACAATTAAAGTTGCTACAGAGAACTTTTCAAATGCAAATAAACTTGGACAAGGTGGATTTGGCACTGTCTACAAGGTGAATTAGAAAAGTATATCATTTTTGTTAGTTATAATATTTTAAATCAAGCATTATAAACTTGAGGTTTACAAATGCTATATATATTTCCCTTTTTTAGGGTAGACTCCCAAATGGACAAGAAATAGCCGTAAAGAGGTTGCTCAAATCTTCTGCCCAAGGAAATCTTGAATTTAAGAATGAAGTTGTGTTAGTAGCTAGGCTTCAACATCGGAATTTGGTAAGGCTCATAGGATTCTGCTTGGAAGGAAATGAAAAGCTTCTAATCTATGAGTTTATGCCTAATTCAAGCCTCGATAAATTCATATTTGGTATGGTTCCACTTCTAGTTACTTAAATGTTAGAATCTATTCATAGTAATTTTCTAATTGAAATGTCTAGTCCTCCACATATATTGGTTTAAGAGATCGAATCATATGCTTGAATGAATATGTAGATCCAATCAAGCGTGCAGTTCTGGATTGGGAAAGACGCTATAAAATTATAGGAGGCATTGCTCGAGGAATTTTTTACCTTCACGAAGATTCTCAACTTCGTATTATTCATCGCGATCTAAAAGCTGGAAATATTTTATTAGAAGCAGATCTGAATCCTAAAATTTCAGATTTTGGCACAGCAAGATTGTTTGTGCTAGATCAAACTCAAGGCAATACGAAGAAAGTTATGGGGACCTAGTAAGTATATCCATGTAGGTTTACAGCAAATAATCATAAATAGTATGCTATATATGTATCACTAATATTTACTTTGTGTCATAAAATCGACATGAAAGCTTGCCATTGAATCCGGCCATCTCCCATAAATAAGATGAAATTAAAGAAATTTTAACATACCGATATGAAAAACATATATTATTATTCAATCTAGACTGATATCATTGATGTTTATATGTAGTGGGTATATGCCCCCAGAATATGTAAGGCATGGACGCTTTTCATTGAAATCCGATGTGTTTAGTTTTGGTGTTTTAGTTCTAGAGATAGTGAGTGGGACAAAAATTAGTTCTTTTCGAAAGGGAGAGAGTGAAGAAGGCCTTATCAGCTATGTAAGTACAATTATCTTTGTGTATATTTCCTTTTTGCCTCAAAAGTGGCACATGATATTGACAAAATAAACTAATATTCTTGTTGATATTGTGCCCACGCAATTTTTTTTGCAGGCATGGAACAATTGGAGGGAAGGGACAGCTTTAAATCTTGTAGATCCCACATTGAGGGCTAGTCCAACAACAGAAATATTGAGATGCATCCACATTGGGTTATTATGTGTTCAAGAAAATGTGTCCAACAGACCGACAATGGCTTCAATCCTTCTAATGCTTAATGACGACTCTATCACTCTTTCAATACCAAAAAAACCTGCATTTCTTATGGACAGAAGCACTATATCAGACATGTCATCTCGAAGGGAGCAAAATACTAGGGCAATACGGTCAGATCAATCAAGAAGCAGATTTGTTGAAGCCTCGGCAAATGAGGCTTCAATTACTGAGCCATATCCTCGCTAAAATATACCAAAAGTTTTATATTTTTGAAGATAAAATATTTTGTTCTTAATGATATATTGCATAATTTCTTTCATTCAATTTCAACTTCATGACAATGGTGATTCATTTTGTTATGGGAAATATGTTAAGACATGATTAAACTAAAAGCCCTCTAGGTACATTGTTCTAGGGGAGGAGTGGTTCATATGTGTTATAATTCTAAGTGTCACACACATTGATTTAAGTGTAATTTTAACCATTTGTATATAAGTTTTTAGGCACTCTCATTTTACTAAGTGTTCGAAAAATATTGTTTTCTCTTGTTCCTCTCCCCTTTTACCTCCACACATTTTTCTATTTACTAGTCCGGATGGGTACCATTTATTTCTATTGTTCTCCCTTTTTTCTTCTATTATTCAGTGGCTTCATGTTCCCATCTTGACAGTATTGCTGATCATCTTCTCAGGTTCTGAAGGAGCGAGGTCTAGATGATGTTGGGATCAACCATGACTTGGTTCAACAATCTGATAGGCAGTAATTTTCTATTCTTTCTTATATTGTTTTATTACAACTCGCTTTGTTGCCTACGCATTACCATTTAAATTATAAATTAATTCTTAAAGAGCACTTATTGTTTTGTGAAGGATTGAACATAATGTTCCCAGGACTGAAAGAGTTCATGGGCATGCAAGTCCTGTACATTACAGTGAAAAAACGGAGAATCCTCTTGTTGATCAAAGGACTGGAAAGAGATTTGAGAGGAAAGATCAGCGGCAAGACACCGAGAGAGTTGATATGCAGAGGAGGAACTGGCGTAATGAGAGCAGGAGGAATAACAGAGAGCCTGAGAAGCAGCAGCAGCAGGTGGAGAGGCCACCTTCACCAGAGACTTGGCCCAAACCTGTAGAGCAGCCGAAACCAGCCTCCCCTGACTCTGGTGGTCTGCGCTATGGGAAAGCAGCTTCAGCCGTTGAGCTGGCCCAAGCATACTCTAGATCAGTCTCAGATCCAAAGATAGCGGATCCCTTTTCAGTCCAAAGGGGCCTTCCTGGCCGGACCCAAATGCCATTTTCGCGGCTGATGGGTCCAACCCCAAGGCCTCAGATTCATGGTTACTGAATATTTGAGTGGTTTGGTTGGCAATTGGTGATCATTGTGGTAAGAAGAATGCGTGGTGATATGTGCAAGCTGTGAAAGGACTTATCCGTTCACCAGTGATGCTTCCTGCACCTGATTCTTTTTTCACTTTCCTCGAGAAAATGATTGTCATACAAAAATAATTACAATATGTACCCCACGGGTGCCATATTCTCGTTACAACTAGGCTTCTTATTTTTACTACGTTTTGTTTTCTTTCCTTTTTCTCCTTTGACAAACCGTATTCCTCATCTTTTTAGAGGAGAAAGTGTTCTGTTGCCTTTTTATTTGGAGAGTTGAGGGCACTGTAGCATGAGTTTACTATTTGCATTCATTGTACTCGTAGTAATACCCTATGGATGACGGATCTTCTAAACCATAAAATGGAGAGGATCTTATTGCCTATGGACTAATGATTCGGCCTTATCATTCGATGAGATCATTTTTTGGTTTTTCGTTTTTGGCAGGTCAATGAGAGTGGTCGAAATTGGCTTAATTCAATTAATTAATTAATTTTTTTTTTTACTAATGGTTGTCTAAATTATGTTACAAGTTTAGGATCATATATACTAAGGGTTGTCTTTTGCATAAAAAATGCCGGAAATGGTTTTGGCTAATATGTTAAGCATAGATATAAGATTATATAGGTTAATTTAAATTTAATCCATTTAATTAAAAAGGTAAAAGTTCTCGACTTTAATTTTCTAATTTTGTATTGGATTCATGTGGGGTTTGCAAGCAATGTCAAAAATTGCTTGTTATTCTGTTGCTTGTCGGGTTCATGTCATGTCGAAGTATGGGTGACTATAGAGATTAATCTTAACTCAATCTATTTAATTAAATGGATTAGACTTTTCAACCCTAACCTTTTAATTTTGTGTTGAGTTCGTGACAAATTTGTAGGTTGTGACAAAAATTACCAGCCCTATATGCAAGGCCCAAATACGAGCTTGATTCCTTTTGACATATGGGAAAAAAATGGTCATACCAAGAAACCAAATGAGAGGAGTGGATGAAATTTATACGTGCCTCTTGCAAACCTTTTTCTTTTGCTAATTAATTCGCTCTTGGTCTGGTTATTCCCTACCTCATACGCATGGTTTAAACATTTATGTAAATAAAACTTGTGACATGATGGCAAGGATGGAACCATAAAATATTTTGGGTAGGGGCTAAGCAGCCAAGGCATAAAGTCAATCAAGCCAGCTTTTGATAGGGTCGTGACCCTCTTATGCCCCACCCTGGCGCACCCATTATAACCTGGAGGCTCTTTTGGCTAGAACCAGTGGCAGAGCCAAGGTTTTGGTTTAGGTAACTACAATTATATATTTCATACAATTAAAATATGTAACAAAAACTATAAAATATGTAACTAATTTAATTGAGAAATCTAAATATAAAACCTTAATCAATATTAAAGTTTGATTCTAAGAAACGGAAATTGTCAGAAAGCAATTGATCTTACATAATTGTTTAAGGCTTGAAGAAAAAAAAAACTTGACAGACTATTAATAACGACTTCAGAATTCCACATGCATAAATTTAAATTTCAATTTTGATTTTCATTGTTAATGCCATTTGTTTTTTTTTTGACATGTTTACACAAAAGAAGAAAATGATCGAGAATTCAAACTAATAACTTCCACTCACTGTTAATGCCCTTTGTCTTTTACTTGCCCTTTTGGCCTTTCCTTCTAAATTGAGACTTTATATACTTGTTTATTTTATTTTATTTTTTTAAAAAAAGGTTGGCACCTTATCTATTGAGAACTATACTTTAGGTTTTTTTTTTTTTTTTTTTTTTAATTTATTATTTATGTTGAGCTACTATTATAGAGAGTTAAGTGGTCTGGACTGATTTAGGAAAAAAAAATGGTTTGGACTGAAGTGTTGATGCCACGTACTCATTTTCTTTTCATAAGTATATATATAGGGACTTTTGTTTTTAAACTTCACCCACTCGCATTTTTTCCTAAGCCCACTCACCACTAACGCGTTAAAAGAAAGAAAGATTAGTTAGTCTTCCAGCGTGATCCACAAACAGTCAAACAAAGAAAACTTATTTACACGGTGTGTTTAATAAAGGGGCGTCTTGTATCGTCTTCTTTCCATTTTTACCTAAAACTTAAATCTAAAAGCTTGAAAAGTTGAGCAAAAAAAAAAACAAAAAACCAGAAGTCTCAACACTGCTCAAGTCGTTTGCCTGATGTTTGATGAGTGTGTGTCGTTTGCCCATTATCCGAGATTGAGGGTAGGCGATCAGGGCGTCCAAAATTTTTTTAGTGCAGTAAGAAAAAAAGAATAAAAAGAATAAAAAATTATATCTTAGACTTGAAGGAAATATATAATTTTTTTTTTCTTCAAAAAATTTAAGGGGGTAGGGGGGTGGCCGGTGCCCCCACCTTCCTCCGTCACTGCATGATGGAGAAAATTCGTGTTTTGCACGCAATGACAGTGGTGTTGTATTTCCACGAAGATTTTCATTATGGCTTCCTGTTTGTCCACAACCACTTATGTCTCTATCATTTGCTGTATATTGATTTAGATGTTTTGAAGCAGTCGTGGAATGTCCCACCCCGGAAAGGTAGTCAACGTAGAAATTAATTAATCCGAAAGTCTAAAGAACAGTAGCATGCAGGTTGGACGAAAAAATAATCAAGCGTAAGAGGCACGGTATTAACCAAATAATTAAACAAAAATTCTGATCAATCAATTTTTCTTAATTATTTTTAAAATTATATATCATCCCATCAATTATATATTATACCATACGCGTTTTTGAACTTTTTCAAAAAGAAAACAATGAAAACATGCAGACAGGACAGAACCAAAAACTCTTATAGATGAGAGATAAAGGTAAAAAAATTTATTAATAAGGAGAGTAGGTTAATTTTTTTTGACTTATTATTTTATTATTTTTTGAGTTGAGGGAGGTCATGGCCTATACTAACCCCTTAAATCTGTTCTTAATGAAATATTATTGAGGTAATAAAAAAAAAGAATCAGTTCAAACTGCTTTTTCTTCACTTTTGAAGAGACTTTTTTATTTACGAAACTAAAAGATAATTTTTTATTCAAAACTTTTTATACGACATAAAGTATAAGAACTTAATAAAAATATACTTAATTTTCATTGGTAACATATGTTTTTAATATATAAAATTTTCCATGCCATACCTAAATTAACATAATGCGACAACTACACATATGAAAGCACGAGTTCCCACCAAAACCCAATGATTTTTTCAGACCCTTCGAGTGTCTCGAACCTCTTGAACTTTCCTCTTTTTTTCGCTAGACTCGTTTAACTTTCTTTGCCATATCTTTCTTTCCTCCAAACTCTCTCTCGCTCTAGCTTTTAGAGCACTAGTTCGGAAGACCATTTAGGCCTTAACAGGTTACTGTTTCTTGTTATAGCAGTAGCGCCAAGGTGAAGCTCCTGGCCGGATTGGTAGCTAATTTTTAACAAATTTCCAAAATATTTGGGGTTTTTTTTTCCTTCTTGTTTTTTCCCCTTTTCTTTCTAGGGTTCAATAGTTTTTTGTTTCCCATTTTCTTGGGAATCAAACGTTGTTTACTATTTTTTTTTTTTTTTCATTTCTTTTATATCGTTGAGAATGAAGGGTAATAGGCTAAAAATATACTCTGTTTTAGATTTTTTTTTTCTTAACCTTTTATATGAGTATATATATATATTCAAGAAATTGAGGGGCCATGGCCCTTCCGACCCACCCCCCGTCCAGACTTGATGGGATTGAAAAGTCACGTCAACCTATTTGAACCACTGAAAAAAGTCACGTAAACCCTTCGGTGCTTTGAACATCGAACAAGTCCATTACTCCTTTTTATAAATGAAAATCACCGGAATGATATAGCCCGTTTAGTAATTCTTTCTCCTTTCCTCCTCTTTCTTTATGGAAGAATATTTTTATTAAGTGAAAATAAAAAGTGATTGATATGATATAAAGTAGAGATAATTTATATTAAAAAATAATAAAAAAAATGTATTGTAGTGAGTTTTTTTATTTAAATAATAATAAAAAATATTGATGTGATATAAAAAATAAAAAATGTTAAGAATGTTTTAAGTTGATGTTTTTTTTAGAGAAAGTGAAAATAAGGAGAGAAGGAGGGGAGAAAGTTATGAGTAATGTTATACATTATTCCTTTGTCCTCCTTTTATCCTCCCAAAATTGATGTGACTCTTAAAACCACCATTGAATTTATGATAGATCATCATTGGATTTTGATTCAATGGTAATTTTAAGAGCCACATCAATTTTAGGGGGACAAAAGGAGGACAAGGAGATGATGTGTAGCATTTCTCGAAAGTTATTAAACGGGCCATAATATATAAATGAGTAATGTTACACATCATCCCATTGTCCTCTTTTTGTCCTCCCAAAATTGATGTGGCTCTTAAAATCACCGTTGGATCAAAATTCAAGAATGATATATCAAAAATTCAATGGTGATTTTAAGAGTCACATCAATTTTGAGGGGACAAAAAGAATACAAGAGGATGATGTGTAGCATTACTCTATATAAATAAGAATCTTTCCAACTTACAGACAAACAGAGAGAGGAACACCGAACACAGAAGATGTGTTGTTTAAGATTATTCTTATCCTTGTTCTTCTTTCTCATACACCCTGCTAGTCGCACCGTTGCTCAGCACTAATATAATGAAAAACGTAACTACACCAGTAACTGAGTAACAGTACCTACGGGGAAACCTCAAAAGCGTCCTGGCCTCCATGTCTTCCAACACCGAAATTGATTACGGATTTTACAATTTCTACGCCGGAGAATACCCTGACAAAGTAAACGCGATTGCACTTTGTAGAGGAGACATTTCGCCGGAAGAATGCCGTAGTTGTGTCAACGCGACAAGTCACGATCTTTTAAAGGGTTGTCCCAACCAGAAGCTTTTATTCACTTGTTATTATGTTCGTCCTGTAAATTCTTATCCAATTTATTTTTGCTTTCCTGACTTCAAGATAAGAAGCTTTTATTCACTTGCTGTTAATGGTTGTTTGCAAAATCAAATATCTATGTATCAAGGGTTTTGCTATATTTTGAAATATAGTAGAAATTTTAGTTTAATTTTCTAATTTCATTCTCTGGCCAATCTTCTCTAAGGAGAAGTAATCGTTGTATCATTTGATGTGATTCATGTCTTCTTAATTTCAAAGAAGTGACATGTTATTTTCTTTATGTGGTCTTATTTCACTGGATACCGGGCCTTTTCCATGGTACTGAAACAAATAATATGAGTGATGCAGGAATGCATTATTTGGTGGTGCTCGCCCACGAGAACTGGTGAGTTGTTTTATTTAATTTATAATTTGGAATCTTTGTTGCATCTTCATGCTGATGTGATATCATATGCTCTTAATGCTTTTACATTTGGTTTCTTTCTCTCTGTGTGTGTTTTATTTTTTTATTTTTTTATTTTTATTTTTTTGGGGGGGGGGGGGGGGTGATATTTATACATGGTTACTAAGTGTTCGAAAAATATTGTTTTCTCTTGTTCCTCTTGTAATATATATTATACCTATGTAGTATATATTATTCCTTTTTGGTTGTGGCCTTTATATCACATTTACGGTGTTTACTATGTTTATTATTTTAATAATAAACATATACGGTATTATAGATATTTCTATTAATTTAGATTACCGTAAATATGGAATCGGTATTATGGTTATTTCTATTTATTTAGATTACCGTAAATATGGAATCGGTTAATTGATTTTAAAATCAATTAACGATATTGTTTCCTTGATGGAAGGAAATAAATACGGTGTTTACCATTTTGAGGGTCCCTGACCTAGCCTATAAATAGAGTGCCTGTGTACACCATCAGGACAGCCATCAAGCAATAGGCATAGGTTAGAAGTTCCCTCATATTTTGTTCCTAGAAGTTCTGAAGGAGTGCTTGAGCAACAATGGCTGGAGGTATGCCTAAAAACTCTTCTATGTTTTATTTCCGCTGCGCATGTTAGGTTAAAATAATTTCATGTCTAAATTATTTCTAACATGTGGTATCAGAGCCAGCCTCTGTGCTATGTTGCTTAGCATATATTTTTCTATGCGTTATCAATTCTAATCCAGTATATATTTTATTCATTATTGTTTTGTCAATACTCTGTGGAGGATTGTTATTGCTCTTGTCTATATACTGTGATGAAACGCATGGTTTTAATCTGTTATTTACTGTTCATCATTGAAAATGACTGTTTTGCCCCTGCTGGAAACTAAGCTAGAAACCCCTATGCTTGCCGTTCTGATGCCCCTACAGGAAAACCGGCGACGCCTGGGCCGCCGTTCTGGCACCACAAGCAGCGGCCGAAAGGCCGCTGCTCCTGCAAGGGTCGCCGTTCCAGCACCTAAGCAGCGGCCCCAGGGTCGCCGTTCCAGCACCCGGGCAGCGGCCCCTAGGCCGCTGCCTCTGCGGTAAACGGCGACCCTTGGGTCGCCGTTTCAGTATTCTGAGCAGCGGCCGAAAGGCCGCTGCTTGTGCAGTGAACGGCGACCTTTGGGTCGCCATTCCCGCTGTCCTAGACAGCAACGGCCCTTTGGCCGCTGCTTCTTCAGTTCACGGCGACCCACAAGGGTCGCCGTGGTCGTCAGGGCGGCGGCCTCTCTTGGCCGCCGCATAAGGGGCGGCAGAAAAAGGGGGCGGCGGCAAGGGTGATGGTGGCTAGGGTTCTAGGGTTTCAACCCAAAAGAATATGACGGGTCGGGTCGGGTTATTATTTGGGTAGGGTTTAAAACCCAACCCCACATTAAGTGGGCTGACCCATACAGGTCAGCCCAATCCAGATCCCAACCTGACATTAAGTGGGCTGACCCAATCCAGAATTGGGCCTGTTCAATAAAAAAAAAAAAAAAAAGGCTGAGGCCTTATGGGGTTTAGAGCTTGGGTTCACTAAGTGTAAAGGGGCTTAAGGCTACATGATGAACCATTGGGCTATATGTTTATTGTGTCTTGTTAATGCAATTTTATTTACTTTAAGGTTTAAATTATTGTGTATTGAAATAATTTGTTTAATACATAATTGTATATTTATAAATTGGTTAATGCCTAGACCTAAGGGATAATTAGCAAAACCTAATATGTTAGTGTGGGTTTATGGCGCTATCTGAGAATGCAATGTCGGGGAAAGTTCTGGCAAGGAAAGTCTTGGGATTTAAGTGTGTCCGGTGTGACCCCCCTCACTTTCCTGGGAGCTCATCTGCTTGCACCTTGGAGAATGCTATTTACCTCATTTACGTGTTGGTTTGTCTTATTCCTAGGGTCATTTGTGGGCATCTATAAAGTCATTAGATGTTAATGAAGTCGCAATTATTATGATAATTTTGGAGAGCCAACAGCGTCCAAAATTTTGAATAATAATTGCATCAAGACCATTCATATGAACTTCATATAGAAATATTAACATCGTGTTGTAATTAATTCATAAATTTAATTACTTATCCCCATAGGGAAAGTTTTTTATTTTTATAACTTAATTAGAATAAGATAACAAATTTAATATTAGAAGAAAAATTTCTCTTAGGCCCACAGGTACGGAGGATTTTGCTTACTAATATTCAAATTTGGTTTAGTCTTATTAATAAAGAGTAAATTTCATGCGTGATGCAACCTTTGCCCACAGGTAGGTTGAAATTTACTATTTAAATTAGCATTGACTGATTTAAATTAAAGTCACTTCATAGCACTTAAGTAGTTTTGTTTTTTTTCCCTTGGTTCTTGCAGCTATACTTGCTGGATTATTTGATGGTACTTTTCACGTTCCGAAACTTAATGGTAATAATTTTACTGAATGGAAAGAGAACTTGCTCTTTACATTAGGGTGTTTGGAATTAGACATGGCACTCCGGACGGATGAACCACCCGCTTTAACGGATACTAGTACTGCACTAGAGATGGCTAAACATGAAAGGTGGGAGCGATCCAATCGCCTCAGCTTAATGTTTATGCAGTCTCACATTGCCAAAGGCATTAGGGGTTCTATCCCCGAATGTCCTAAGGCTAAGGATTTTTTGAAAGCCGTTGAAGCACAGTTTGTGAGTTCAACTAAAGCCATGGCCAGCACTCTAATGAAGAGACTATCGATAGTTCCAAAGGTGTGCGTGAGCACATCATGGAAATGAGGGATATAGCAGCTCAATTAAAGTCCCTTGAGGTTGAGATTTCCGAATCCTTCTTGGTCCATTTGGTTCTCAACTCTCTTCCTCCTCAGTATGGTCCCTTCAAGATTTCATACAACACACATAAGGATAACTGGTCAATTAATGAACTTTTGACCATGTGTGTTCAAGAGGAAGAGAGATTGAAACACGAGAAACCAGAAAGTGTTCACTTGGTTGCTCGTGCTAAAGCAAAGACTAAGAAAGGCAAGGCTGCCCACCACTCCAAGAAAGGAAACAAGATGTCACTCAAAGGCAATAAGGGTGCTTGTTTCTTTTGCAAGGAGGGGCACATGAAGAAAGAATGCCAGAAATACATTAAATGACTGGAAAAGAAAGGTAATCTCATCTCTTTTGTATGTCATGAATCTTTTTTTGTTGAGGCTCCTTGCAATACATGGTGGATTGATTCTGGTTCTACAATCCACATTGTGAATACATTACAGGGATTTCTCAAAACAAGGAAGCCGATAAGAAGTGAGCAACGTGTTTACTCAGGAAATAAATTGTTCTCACCGGTCGTAGCAGTTGGGACTTACAGACTTATTTTGAAAACTGGATATGTACTAGACCTTGAGAATGTTTTCTATATTCCATCATTTTCTAGAAATTTAATTTCTATTTCAAAACTTGATGTATTTGGATACGGTTTTTGGTTTATTAACTCAATTTTCAGTATTTTTAGAAATAATAATTTTGTTGGTGGTGGAATAAAAATTGATGGTCTATACAAACTTTCTTTAGATCCCAACTTTGAGAACAGTTATTTATCGTTGCATACTGATATTGGCATAAAGAGAAGCCTTGTAGATGAAAACTCCGCTTGGCTATGGCACAGGAGATTGGGACATATCTCCATCGAGAGAATCAAAAGATTAGTAAGTGATGGAGTTTTACAAACTCTTGATTTTACTAATTTTGGTACTTGTGTGGATTGCATAAAGGGAAAGCAAACCAACAAGACCACTAAAGGTGCCAGAAGGAGTTCTGAGATTCTTGAAATCGTGCACACAGATATCTGTGGACATTTTTCTACTCCCTGCCTCAATGGTCAAAGATATTTCATATCTTTTATTGATGACCATACGAGATATATGTATCTCTACTTCCTAAATGACAAGGCTGAAGCGCTCAATACCTTCAAAACCTATAAGGTGGAAGTGGAGAAACAAAGGGAAAAGAGAATCAAGATCGTAAGATCTGATAGAGGCGGAGAGTACTACGGTAGGTACACAGAAAAGGGACAAATGATCGGTCCATTTGCGCGATTCCTTCAAGAAGAAGGTATTGTTGCCCAATACACAATGCCTGGCACACCACAACAAAATGGTGTAGCAGAAAGAAGGAATCGCACACTTATGGCATGGTCAGAAGCATGCTTAGTAATTCTGAATTACCTTTGTTTTTGTGGAGTGAAGCCTTAAAGACTGCCGTGTATGTATTAAACCGAGTTCCATCCAAGGCTGTCCCCAAGACACCTTTTGAATTATGGAAGGGATGGAAACCAAGTTTAAATCACATACACATATGGGGTTGTCCTGCTGAAGTGAGGATTTACAATCCGAACATGAAGAAACTTGACCCAAGGACAACCAGCGGTTATTTTATTGGCTATGCAGAAAACTCAAAAGGATTCAGGTTTTACTGTCCTTCTCACAGTACTAGGATTGTTGAGTCTATAAATGCAAAGTTTCTAGAGGATGCTGAACCTAGTGGGAGTGCTCATCCACAAAGGATAGAATTAGTGGAAGCACGAGAGTTGGCCAAATCTCCTCCTCACAGAGGAAGATTGATTGTATTCAGGGAAAATCAGATTGATTATCCTGAGCTACAATCAGTTCTAGAACAACCGGCTCATGAAGAACAGGGAGATCAATTTGATCCTCCTAAACCACAACCAGTTCTAGAACAACCAACTCATATAGAACATGTTCAGAATGAATCTACTCTCCCATTGCAAAATGCAGAGGAAGTAGAATTAAGAAAGTCCTCTAGAATAAGGAGACCAGCAATCTCTACAGATTATGTTGTATACCTCCAAGAGTCTGACTTTGATGTTGGACCTAAGGATGATCCAAGTATGTTTTCACAAGCCATGAGTGGGGATAACTCCACACTATGGTACGATGCCATGAAGGAAGAGATGGAATCCATGGCTAAAAACCAAGTCTGGGATCTCGTTGACTTACCAAAAGGAGCTAAAGCCATAGGCTGCAAATGGGTTTACAAAACCAAAAGGGATGCTTCTGGTAATGTTGAACGATATAAGGCTAGACTTGTGGCCAAGGGTTTCACTCAAAAGGAAGGCATTGATTACCATGAAACCTTCTCTCCAGTATCAAAGAAGGATTCATTTAGGATAATCATGGCATTAGTAGCTCATTTTGACTTAGAGTTACACCAGATGGATGTGAAAACAGCATTCCTGAATGGGGATCTTGATGAAGAGGTTTATATGAAACAACCTGAAGGCTTCGATGATGATAGCAAGAGAGCTTGCAAGTTAAAGAAATCTATATATGGACTAAAACAGGCCTCCCGTCAATGGTATATTAAGTTTCACAAGGTTATTACCTCATTTGGATTTACTGAGAACCTTGTTGATCAATGTATATACCTTAAGGTCAGTGGGAGCAAAGTAATATTTCTAGTCCTGTATGTAGATGATATTTTACTTGCAAGCAATGATTTAGGTTTGCTACATGAAACTAAGCAGTTACTCTCTCAAAGCTTTGAAATGAAGGATTTGGGTGAAGCCTCTTATGTCATTGGCATAGAGATTCACAGAGACAGACAACAGAAAATATTAAGACTGTCTCAGAGGGCCTACATTGAAAAGGTTTTAGAGAGATTCAAGATGAGTGACTGTAAGTCTAGTGTGGCACCTATTTCTAAAGGAGAAAGATTCAGTAAAGACCAGTGTCCCAAAAATGAGTTGGAACAACAGCAGATGAAAAGTATCCCATATGCATCTGCAGTGGGAAGCCTGATGTATGCTCAAGTCTGCACCAGACCTGATATTGCATTAGCAGTTGGAATACTGGGACGGTACCAAAGTAATCCGGGATTAGAGCATTGGAAAGCTGCCAAGAGGGTCATGAGATACTTGCAAGGAACCAAGGGTTACTGTTTGACTTTCAAACAAGCTGATAGTTTGGAGGTCTTTGGATATACAGATTCAGACTTTGCTGGATGTGTAGATAGCAGAAAGTCTACTTCAGGATATATCTTTCTTCTAGCTGGAGGAGCTATATCTTGGAAAAGCAGCAAGCAGACTATAGTTGCTACATCTACCATGGAGGCAGAGTTCATTGCATGCTATGAAGCCACTACACAGGCACTGTGGTTGAGAAACTTCATTGGTGGACTAAAGATTGTCGATTCAATAGCAAGACCCATTAAGATTCTTTGCGATAATTCTGCTGCAGTTTTCTTCTCTAAGAATAACAAAAGTGGAAGCAGAAGTAAGCACATCGACATCAAGTATCTTAGTGTTAGGGATAACATTAAGAGACGTGAGGTTTCTATTGAGCATATTAGTACAGAATCAATGGTTGCGGACCCCATGACAAAAGGTTTACCGGTAAAACAGTTTAAAGGTCATGTGGACCATATGGGACTTATTGATTTACCTTGTACTCATTTTGATCTATAGACATAAAGTTAATGTAATAAAGTTTATTGTGCACATTTGTTATTTTTATCCATGAGGATAAATAAAGTTGGACCCGAATGACTTATAGGAAGTTCATTCATAAAGCTTGATTATCCATAAGGTACTCATGTAAGGAGTGGTTTACATTGTGATACATGGAAGGGACGACCTACTTTTATAATGGTTTTACCGCCATGATTCGTGTGAAACACTTCTTAACTGAGTTGGAGGATTCCATAAAAGATTGGCCAAAACTAAAGAACCTAATACCATATGGTCATGTGTTATAAAGTCCAAGTGGGAGAATGTAATATATATTATACCTATGTAGTATATATTATTCCTTTTTGGTTGTGGCCTTTATATCACATTTACGGTGTTTACTATGTTTATTATTTTAATAATAAACATATACGGTATTATAGATATTTCTATTAATTTAGATTACCGTAAATATGGAATCGGTATTATGGTTATTTCTATTTATTTAGATTACCGTAAATATGGAATCGGTTAATTGATTTTAAAATCAATTAACGATATTGTTTCCTTGATGGAAGGAAACAAATACGGTGTTTACCATTTTGAGGGTCCCTGACCTAGCCTATAAATAGAGTGCCTGTGTACACCATCAGGACAGCCATCAAGCAATAGGCATAGGTTAGAAGCTCCCTCATATTTTGTTCCTAGAAGTTCTGAAGGAGTGCTTGAGCAACAATGGCCGGAGGTATGCCTAAAAACTCTTCTATGTTTTATTTCCGCTGCGCATGTTAGGTTAAAATAATTTCATGTCTAAATTATTTCTAACACCTCTCCCCTTTTACCTCCACACATTTTTCTATTTACTAGTCCGGATGGGTACCATTTATTTCTATTGTTCTCCCTTTTTTCTTCTATTATTCAGTGGCTTCATGTTCCCATCTTGACAGTATTGCTGATCATCTTCTCAGGTTCTGAAGAAGAGAGGTCTAGATGATGTTGGGATCAACCATGACTTGGTTCAACAATCTGATAGGCAGTAATTTTCTATTCTTTCTCATATTGTTTTATTACAACTCGCTTTGTTGCCTACGCATTACCATTTAAATTATAAATTAATTCTTACAGAGCACTTATTGTTTTGTGAAGGATTGAACATAATGTTCCCAGGACTGAAAGAGTTCATGGGCATGCAATTCCCGTACATGCATTACAGTGAAAAAACGGAGAATCCTCTTGTTGATCAAAGGACTGGGAAGAGATTTGAGAGGAAAGATCAGCAGCAAGACATTGAGAGAGTTGATATGCAGAGGACTAGAGGAGGAACTGGCGTAATGAGAGCCGGAGGAATAACAGAGAGCCTGAGAAGCAGCAGCAGCAGGGGGAGAGGCCACCTTCACTCGAGACTTGGCCCAAACCTGTAGAGCAGCCGAAACCAGCCTCCCCTGACTCTGATGGTCTGCGCTATGGGAAAGCAGCTTCAGCCGTTGAGCTGGCCCAAGCATACTCTAGATCAGTCTCAGATCCAAAGATAGCGGATCCCTTTTCAGTCCAAAGGGGCCTTCCTGGCCGGACCCAAATGCCATTTTCACGGCTGATGGGTCCAACCCCAAGGCCTCAGATTAATGGTTACTGAATATTTGAGTGGTTTGGTTGGCAATTGGTGATCATTGTGGTAAGAAGAATGCGTGGTGATATGTGCAAGCTGTGAAAGGACTTATCCGTTCACCAGTGATGCTTACTGCACCTGATTCTTTTTTCACTTTCCTCGAGAAAATGATTGTCATACAAAAATAATTACAATATGTACCCCATGGGTGCCATATTCTCATTACAACTAGGCTTCTTATTTTTACTACGTTTTGTTTCTTTCCTTTTTCTCCTTTGACAAACCGTATTCCTCATCTTTTTAGAGGAGAAAGGGTTTTGTTGCCTTTTTTATTTGAGAGTTGAGGGCACTGTAGCATGAGTTTACTATTTGCATTCATTGTATTCGTAGTAATACCCTATGGATGACGGATCTTCTAAACCATGAAATGGAGAGGATCTTATTCCCTATGGACTAATGATTCGGCCTTATCATTCGATGAGATCATTTTTTGGTATTTTGCTTTTGGCAGGTCAATGAGAGTGGTTGAAATTGGCTTAATTCAATTAATATTTTTTTACTAATGGTTGTCTAAATTATGTTACAAGTTTAGGATCATACTAAGGTTATATATATATATTTTTTAAAAAAGGTATATTGCTTTAGTGATGGTTTTGGCTAATATGTTAGGTAAATCTTAGGAAAAGCTCCTTCCTAAAAATATGGGAAGTACGGGTGGCATGATAATTTGTGTTTGCATGTCGGATTCGAGTCATGTTGAAGCATAGATATAAGATTATATAGGTTAATTTAAATTCTATTCATTTAATTAAACATGTCAAATTCCTCGACCTTAATTCTCTAATTTTATATTGGATTCATGTGGAGTTTGCAGGTAATGTCAAAAATTGCTTGTTATTATGTCGCATGTCGGGCTCGTGTCATATCGAAGTATGGGTGACTATATACATTAACCCTAACCCGACTAATTTAATTAAACGAGTTAGACTCTTCGACTTTAACTTTTTAAATTTGTGTTGGGCTTGTGACAAATTTGTAGGCCGTGTAAAAAATTGTCAGCCCTATTTGAAATGCCCAAATACGCTCTTAGATTCCTTGACATATGGAAAAAAAAATGATAATACCAGTATACTAAATGAGAGGAGTGGATGAAATTTAGTGCCTCTTGCAAATTTTTTTTTTTTATTATTTTTTTTGTTGCTAATTCGCTCTTGGTCTGGTTATTCCCTACCACATACACATGTTTTAAAAATTTATGTAAATAAAACTTGTGACATGATGGAGAAAATTCGTGTTTTGCACGCAATGACAGTGGTGTTGTATTTCCACGAAGGGATTTTGATTTTGGCTTCCTGTTTGTCCACAACCACTTGTGTCTCTATTATTTGCTGTATATTGATTTAGATGTTTTGAATTAAGCTGTCGTGGAATGTCCCACCCCGGTAAGGTAGTCAACGTAGAAATTAATTAATCCGAAATACTAAATCAAGCGTAAGAGGTACGGTATTAACCAAATAATTAAACAAAAATTCTGATATATCAATTTTTCTTAATTATTTTTAAAATTATATATCATCCCATCAATTATATATTATACCATACGCGTTTTTGAACTTTTTCAAAAAGAAAACCAGCAAACTTGAAGTCACATCAACCTATCTGAACCACTGAAAAAAGTCACGTCAACCTTCGGTGCTTTGAACATTGAACAAGTCCATTACTCCTTTTCATAAATGAAAATCACCGGAATGATATAATATACAAATAAGAATCTTTCCAACTTACAGACTACAGAGAGAGGAACACCGAACACAGAAGATGTGTTGTTTAAGATTATTCTTATCCTTGTTCTTCTTTCTCATACTGATACACCTTGCTACTCGCACCGTTGCTCAGCACTGCCCTAATGAAAACAATAACTACACCAGTAACAGTACCTACGAGGAAAACCTCAAAAGCGTCCTGGCCTCCATGTCTTCCAACACCGAGATTGATTACGGGTTTTACAATTTCTCCTCCGGAGAAATTCCTGACAAAGTAAACGCGATTGCACTTTGTAGAGGAGACATTTCGCCGGAAGAATGCCGTAGTTGTGTCAACGCGACAAGTCACGATCTTTTAAAGGCTTGTCCCAACCGGAAGGAGGCAATCACGTGGCCCGATAAATGTACGCTACGATACTCAAACAGAGATATATTTGGCGTTATGGAATCTTGGCCTTTATTTGCCTTTTACAACACCGGAAACGTCTCAGAGGTAGAAGGGTTCGTCTTAGACGTAGAAGGGTTGGTCTCAAACGTAGAAGGGATGGTCTCAGATGTAGAAGGGTTGGTCTCAGACGTAGAAGGGTTCAACCGGGTGCTAGGACCCTTGTTAGAAAGACTAAGAAACAGTGCCGCATCAGGAAATTCTACTCGCAAGTTTGCTCTGGGAAGCGATTATGCCCCTAACTTCCAAACGATACATGCACTTGTGGAGTGCACTCCTGATTTGGACCAGACGGATTGCAACAACTGCCTGTCAACGGCTATGGGATTTATTCCACAATGTTGTAATGGAAAGCAGGGAGGGAAATATGTGACACCCAGCTGTGATTTAAGGTATGAGATATACGAATTCTATGACCCGCCGCCACCGCCAGTGCTACCAGTATCCCCCCACCGGTACTACTGCCTCCACCTACACAAGGTATGGTACAGATGCTTCATGACTTAGAAGTTGGAGTATCTCATTAATTTGTTTATTTTCGTGCCATAAAATTCTTTAAATTTCTCCCTAAGTTTATGATAAAATTCTTAGAGATTTTACCTATTATTTAAGAATTAAAATAGGTTAAATCTCGTTTATTTTAGTGTTTAATTATATTCTTTTTAGACATGCGTTCTTTTTTTAATTTATTATATCTTACGTAATTATATACTAAGATGATAAAATCTTAATAATTGTCTTAGAATTTTTTTTGAATTTCACCATATTACATCGATCAGCTCTCTTAACTACCCAAAGAAAATGCATCCTCCTTTGCCTTCCACTCGAGGAAGGTGACTTCTTTTCGGTCTTCGGCACAGCATCTCAGCATTATTGCAAGTAGTGCCCGCAGCTGACCACCTTTACGACCCCATAAATACGCATAAACTGACCAAGGGAGCCTCTTCCACGCAAAGACATCAAATGCGGGATTAGGATGCTCTCGTTAAAGTAGGTGTATAATTCGTTATGGTAGTGGTTATTAGTTTATAATTGCAACCGCAATTGAGATTTTCGATTATTCTAATTTTAATAACTGTAATTGCAACTGGCCTATCAGTTGTGATTTTTACCAACAGCCGATTATTCAGTTATTTCAGTTCGGTTCTTAACCGAATAACCAATTTTATATATGTTGAATTTTTTAAATTCAATATTTGAATTCAATAACATCATTTTCTGTCCTAAGTATACATATTGTACCAAAACTAGCTTGCTTGTAAAACCAAATTACAATCATTAATCAATTTTTGGAAAATTAGCAAAACAAGAAAAAACTAAAACATGAAAATCGCATCCTCAGTTCCTCACCACCGAGCCAACAAAAAAATGCATTACAAATACAATAGAAAAAAAAAAAAAAAAAAAAAAAGAAGAAGAAGAAGAAGAAGAAGAAGAAGAAGAAGAAGAAGTAGTCTAAGATTGAGGTCTAGATGTGGTTCAGAATTGGATAGTTGGCATTGGGTGTCGTCGGCGTGGGCACTGTCGCACTGGGCGTCGTGGGCTGTGGCCATGGGCGATGGGGCGTGGATCAGAGATACAGTAGAGAGGAAAAGAAGAAGAATAAAGAGGGAAAGAAGAAGAGGCCGAAGAAGAAAGAAGAAGAGAAGAGAAATAGCCAGAGAAGAAGAAAGAAGAAGAAGAAATGGCTGGAGAAGAAAAATGGTCGGCTCATGGTTGGGTGTGGGTGGGCGGCTGGGTGTTTTAAGTTTTGGGTGGTCTAAGGGGCAAGGAGTCCGGTTATTATATATATATATATATATATATATATATATATATATATATATATATATATATATATATATATATATATATATGTAAACCGGTTGTGGTTAACCGGTTGTGGTTATCCTGGTTATTAACCGGTTTTTGAGAAGTAATAACCTGTAACCGCAACCGGGTACTCAGTTGCGGTTATTTTCGGTTTTTCGGTTTTTCCCTTTTTTTGGTTAGCGGTTATTAGCAGTTATCGGTTATTTCCAGTTAATAACCACCTCGCTTGTACACCCCTACTTAAAAGTTAACTGTCCGAATTTGAGAAAATTTGGACAGATGATTATGAGTGATTACTTACAAGACTCATTTGACCAAATAAAAATTAAGTTGTTCAATTATTTATCCAGTCAGGTGGATCCCATAAATTGTCTTTTATAATCACTTGCTCGAATTCTCTCAAATTCGAGCAAATAATATATTTAAGAGGATCCTAATCCATCCTACATGATCTATGTTAAACAAAAAGAGCGACCGAGTAATTAGGTTGTTTCAATACGTACGTACATATTCAGAAGCTAGCTGTATATGTATCTTTTGTGTTTATTATGGATGAGGATCCCTTGTTTTAGGTTGTTCCAATTTTTATAAAATTTTAAAAGCTTAAGAGAAGGGTTCGCAGATTTCACCTGCCTCCAGGCAATTTAGAATGCAGGAGGATTTATTTGCCCAAGGCAAGTAGATTATGCAATTTTTATCTCTTAAACTGTTCAAATTTTTATGAAATTTGTGTCAATCCGTACAATTGACATGTCCAAGAAGTTGACCATATGTAAACAATATGTTGCCTCTAGTTTTGTTTAGATCGGTAAACCTTTGATTTCAGAGAACTGGTTTTGAACTTGATCAATGATACTCGTTCAAAATTGGATCAAAATATTACCACCAAGAACTTATTTTATTTCAAATGCACATTCTTATTTAGAGCATTCTTAATGGTTTTTTTACATTCCTATCTCCACTAAAAACACCAAACCCCAGCACAAAAAAATCAGTTCGATCTCCAATTGAAAATAACAAAAGGAGAGTTCTGGTGTTTGCAGGAAAGAAAAGTAACCCATCTCCATCTGCAATTGTTATAGTCGTGCCAACTGTTGTTTCTGTGGTACTAATCAACTGCATCGGCATCTGCTACTTCTATTTAAGAATGAGGAAGGCATGGAAGAAAGTTGAAAGTAAGTCAGAAATTGATTTCTCTTTCGTTGTTGCTAATTATGATATACTTGATCGATATAAGTACCAAAAAAGCAAAAAAATGTTTAGACAATTTGTGGTTAGTGATCATCGATGTACCTGCTCCTTAACATACTAAGCAATAATGCTGAAAATAATTATAGAGTCAACGTTTTTAAATTCAGAACCTCAGTTTTGATATCACGTTAAATTACGACTTGTTTCAAAAGCTTAAATTGATGAAAAATGATGAATTTAATATTTTAAAATTCTATATACATAAAACATGACATATTTATTTGGAGATTGTTATAAAACAAAACCATCTGCCATCTGTTATTAAATCAGTAATTCTAGATGTTAAGGTAGCTAATTGAAATATGGGTGTTTCAGATAAATTCTACTAAGGTATTAATTAAATAAATAAATCAGTAATTTTGGGATAATTGATGAATTAACATGGTATTAAAGCATAGGTAATAGATTCAAATCCTGACTCTCACAGTTTTACACACAATCCAATTAAAATATTCAATGTGAATCCCACACATTTAAGCTTTTGAAATAATTGATAATTTAATAACTTCTAACAAACCAAATTGAACAATGTTACCTTAGACGACAAATATTGTTCTGTTTAGAGTATGGGAACACTGGCTTTCAGTAATCAATTCTATAGAACCCCTTGTTATATGCACGTAATAGCATTTGCCTTAGTCTTCTTTAGGCAATTCATTAATCTAAATTCAAGTGTATTTAGTAATTGATTCAGATGAAGCAGATGATGAAATTAGTAGTGTTGAATCGCTGCAATTTGACTTTGGCACAATTAAAGTTGCTACAGAGAACTTTTCAAATGCAAATAAACTTGGACAGGGTGAATTTGGCGCTGTTTACAAGGTGAATTAGAAAACTATATCATTTTTGTCAGTTATAATATTTTAAATCAAGCATTATAAACTTGAGGTTTACAATTCTATATATATTTCCCTTTTTCAGGGTAGACTCCCAAATGGACAAGAAATAGCTGTAAAGAGGTTGCTCAAATCTTTTGGCCAAGGAAATCTTGAATTTAAGAATGAAGTTGTGTTAGTGCCTAGGCTTCAACATCGGAATTTGGTAAGGCTGATAGGATTCTGCTTCGAAAGGAATGAAAGGCTTCTAATCTATGAGTTTTTGCCTAATTCAAGCTTGGATAAATTCATATTTGGTATGGTTGCACTTTTACTCAAATGTTAGAATCTGATCATCATAATTTCCTAATTGAAATGCCTAGTCCTCCACATATATTGGTTTAACATATTGAATCATATACTTGAATGAATATGTAGATCCAATCAAGGGTGCAGTTTTGGATTGGGAAAAACGCTATAAAATTATAGGAGGCATTGCTCGAGGAATTCTTTACCTTCACGAAGATTCCCAACTTCGTATTATTCATCGCGATCTAAAAGCTAAAAATATTTTATTAGATGCAGATATGAATCCTAAAATTTCAGATTTCAGCACAGCAAGATTGTTTGTGCTAGATCAAACTCAAAGCAATACGAAGAAAGTTGTGGGGACCTAGTAAGTATATCCATGTAAATTTAGAGCAAATAATCATAAATAGTATGCTATATATGTATCACTAATATTTACTTTGTGTCATAAAATCGACATGGAAGCTGGCATTGAATCCAGCCATCTCCCCTAAATAAGATGAAATTAAAGAAATTTTAAAATACAAATATGAAAAATATATATTATTATTCAATCTAGACTGATATCATTGATGTTTATATGTAGTGGATATATGCCCCCAGAATATGTAATGCACGGACGCTTTTCATTAAAATCCGATGTGTTTAGTTTCGGTGTTTTAGTTCTGGAGATAGTGAGTGGGACAAAAATTAATTCTTTTCGAAAGGGAGAGAGTGAAGAGGGCCTTATCAACTATGTAAGTACAATTATCTTTGTGTATATTTCCTTTTTGCCTCAAAAGTGGCACATGATATTGACAAAATAAACTAATATTCTCTTTGATATTGTGCCCACGTCATTATCTTGCAGGCATGGAAAAATTGGAGGGAAGGGACAATTTTAAATCTCGTAGATCCCACATTGAGGGCCAGTTCAACAATAGAAATATTGAGATGCATTCACATTGGGTTATTATGTGTTCAAGAAAATGTGGCCGACAGACCAACAATGGCTTCGATCCTTCTAATGCTTAATGACAACTCTATCACTCTTTCAGTACCACAAAAACCTGCATTTCTTATGGACAAAAGCACTATATTAGACATGTCATCTCGAAGGGAGCAAAATACTAGGGCAATATGGTTAGATCAATCAAGAAGCAGATTTGTTGAAGCCTCAGCAAATGAGGCTTCAATTACTGAGCCATATCCTCGCTAAAATATACCAAAAGTTTTATATTTTAAAAGATAAAATATTTTGTTATTAATGATATATTGCGTAATTTCTTTCATTCAATTTCAACTTCATGACAATGGTGATCATTTTGTTATGGGAAATATGCTTAGACATGATTAAACTAAAAGCCCTCTAGGTATTTGTTCTAGGGGAGGAGTGGTTTACATGTGTTATGATTCTAAGTGTCACACATTGATTTAAGTGTAATTTTAACCATTTGTATTTAAGTTTTTAGGCACCCTCATTTTACTAAACTGTTTTCAAGGTTGGGTTCTACATAATGTTTATATAATTTGATATTAGAGCTATTGCCATGTGGTATGGAATCAAGATTAGCTCGTTAAGTATGATATCATATGGTTTTGGAAATAATATGCTTATTAATGCTCCGTTTGTTTCGACGTAAAATGGTTTCCGTCGTAAAATGGTTTCAGGGAAGTCATTTTTCTAGAAAATATTTTTCGCCGAAAGCATTTTTCGGTGTTTGGCGCGTACAGAAAATCACAAATATTTTTCATATTTTCATTCAATCATATTAACCTATAAATATTAATTTTTATTCAAACCATATAAATATTAATATAAAATAATATAAAAATCATCGATGACGAGATTCGGTCACTGACCAACAAGATTCTAACAATTTTTACCTGATTCCGACTAATATAGCCAAAATTCGAGATAAAGGCCGGAATCCGGACAGTTTCGTCGGAATCTATGATAGCCGGATTCCGGTGAAAGTGGCCGGATTCCGGCGATTTCGCCGGAATCCGGCATAAAAGGCTGGATTCCGACCATCTGGCCGGATCTGGCCAGAAAGGCCGGATCCCGGCAGGCTGGCCGGATCTGGCCAGATTCGTCCGGCCAGAGCCGGCCGAGATCCGGCTTCTCTAGCCAGGGCCGGCCAGGATCCGGCCTCTCTGGCCTGATCCGGCCTCTCTGGCCTGATCCGGCCAGATGGCCGGAATCCGGCCGGTCTGGCCAGATCAGGCCAAATGGCCGCAGATCTGGCTGACCGGATTCCGGCGAAGGTGGCCAGATTCCGTCGCCAGATTCCGGTGACATTAACCGGATGTTGTCGGATTCCGATACCGGCAATATTTCGATGGTGGTTGGCTGCTTGAACGTGAAAGTCGATTGTGCCGTTTAAAATAGGTCGACTGCGTCTAGCGTTTTCGGAAAACAATTTATACTTTTGAAAAACGTAAATCATTTTCCGAAATTTACTAAGCATTTTTGGTCAAACAGAAATCATTTTCCGGTTGACTATTATTTTCGCTCCTACCAAACACCGGAAAATGCCGAAATCATTTTCCAGAAATCATTTTACGCCGAAACAAACGGAGCATAAGTAAAATCTATTTATTTGGAATGATGCATATACTAGGTTTGGCTATCTCACGTATTTTTCATGCAATAGATTGGTTCATGATCTCATGGATATGAAAATAGCTAGCACTATATTGATTTGACCAGTTAAATGAAAGGAACATAATCACCCTTTTATTTGTTCAAATTGGTTTTCAATATCTAAGCATTAAGCAAGATAGACTATCATAAATAGGTTTAAGCATAAACATATAAAAAACATAAAATGAACTTTGAAAGATGAAAAATAGCTAGGCGCGCTACTTACAAGGGTGTGATTTTAAGCAAGAGAAAGACTTGATGAAGCTCTTCTCTTGCCAAATAGTATGGTATATTATGGAGGAGTTAATTGTAGTAGGTGTTTTGGGGCTCTTACAAGCTTGGGTGTGTGGGAAAGGGTTGAGAGAAAGCTTAGGGAGCGTTAAGAGAAAGTGATCGAAAACATGTTTTAATTAAGGAGTATATGCATGGCCTTGGGGAGAAATTTTAAAATAGCCGTATGACCTTGGGGACTTTAAGGAGGAGTCTGCATGCAATTCAAGAAATAAGCTTTCCTCCTAGGTCCAGAGGTTCTCACTAGCTAACTCTAGCTTAAAGGTTAATTTCAAATACCATGGGTTATTATACATTGTTTTAGCTTCATAACCCAAATGTTAAAGCTTTGTAAAGTTGTTTTCATAAACTAGTGGTCAATAGCTTGTAAATGTTTCACAAAAAGAGAAAAAAAAATTAGTTAAACGTGTATTCTCTCATGACTTTTGTGTGTAAACTCATTTTCAAAAGCAAATTCGGCTAAAGTGAATTGGTTTGGGTTGAGAAAAAAATAATTAAATTTTGGGTTTATTTAGCCAAATATGAATTTAGTGGCTTCCCAAACAAGCCCGCGCTTACTAGTGAAACAAAAATATAAATCCAAAGAAAATTCAATTAATGCGACAAACATGCATACACTTTCTATCTGCCAACTTTGTTAACATATCGTTTAGAATTTTAATTTTATATATATATATATATATATATATATATATATATATATATATATATATATATATATATATATATATTATTTTGATAAACTTAAGCTTTTAAAATAAATAATAATTCACCTCCTAATATTTTTAAAACTGTTAGACTTATCGAAAGATCATAAGTTTAAATTTAGTCTTCATAATTCACCTCTTAATTCAAATATTTCAAAACGTGTTGAAGGAAGAGTTTGAGTTAAAGTTTTCTTGACTCGGAAATGTTCAACGTCTTGGTCTTTGCATGGATGCTTGGAATATTGAAAATAGAAGCAGCAGAAGTCTCCAACACGGCAAACACGTAAGTCCATTACTTCTTTTCTCAATAAAAAAAATAACCCGAATGATATATATATATATATCAGTTCTGTGACGACCCATTTTTTATTTTATTTAAAAACATATATAAATGGATCTTCACAGTGGCACGACTACTTGTCCCTCAGCTAGCCAACATAACGTACACGTTCCATAACATGTACCTGATATTCAGAGTTACTTATAACACAGCAGAATATAAATATCAATATGCAGCAGAACACATATCATAAGCGGAAATACATCTAATACATAACTGTTAATTACAACAACGAGAGCCATTTACGAGTCTATCTATTTAAGGTTTATAAAACATATTACACTAATTTCATACTAAAATACGGGCTCAATAAATACATAAGCCACATAAAACACAAGCCAGAAAAATAGAATACCCAAAACACGAACTACCCATGAGTCCATAACTTATGACTGTCGCGATGTGCTCCAATCATAGCATCCCATACGCTAGGTGGACGAGTCAATATCTATATCCGCAGAACTGCAACCAAAACATCAATGTCTGTACGGTTGCGGGGGTTGCTGCATCCGTACAGGTGGAATTATGAGCCCACTGCCTTAGCATAAATAATTACACTAAGACCTCAGAGGTATACCATTCACTGAGTTTTCGTGAAGAACCAACTTTTCTTTATTTTAGTCTTGCGAGCACTATAACAGCTACCAATTTATAAACTTTTGTTTGAAAACCCCCATAGCTGATTTAGCAAACACCGACTAATAGAAAACATTTAAAGCATACTATGTAGCTGCAAACACACATAGAAGTTCCAGTCATCTCACCTTGGAAACAACTACATATCTTCTCACCTACTATAAAACTATTGTATTTTGTGGCTCAAATGTACAAAGAAACAGCATTGCCAAATGTGATAACTTCATGTCAAAAGACACTTACATTACCCAATCCAGTAGCGTACAGTCTAGGTACATCAAGCATAAAACAATGGTGGCTCAAATGTACAAAGAAACAGCATTGCCAGATGTAGGTAACTTTATGTCAAAAGATACTTACATTACCCAATCCAGTAGCGTACAGTCTAGGTATATTAAGCTTAAAATAATGGCATCTTACTCAGCAATACAAAGAAACAGCATTGCCAGATGTAGGTAACTTCATGTCAAAAGACATTTACATCACCCAATCCAGTAGCGTACAATCTAGGTATACTAAAGCTCGATTCCTTTAAATCATGCAACAAGAAATATATATATCATAAAAACGATACAAACAAACACACTAAGATATATGTATGCATATGCCAAGCGAACATGGACCGTATCCCAAAGGACAGAGACGGTATCCCATATTAACGTCGAGTCCGTAACTCCAAAGAACAAGGACCGTATCCCAAAGAACAGGGACCGTATCCCAAGGTTTGTGCCGTTAAGCACGCAATGCATCATGTCCCCCCTTTATAACTCACACTAAAAATCTCAATAATTTATAATGCAAACCTAGTCTACAAAATTCCCAACCATATCCTAGAGTCACACCATTTATTCAAACTCCACATAGCATATACATACTTCAACATCATCATAATTTCAATATACTCAAAATTACTCAAATCATCCAAAACAGATATATTCAACATACAGTTGATTCATATTTATAAAACAATATATATTTTGCAATTCATCATATATAAAAATAATACTTCTCAGTGAGTAGAATACTCACCTTGGCTGCGCGGATATTAAGCACTAGGTCTCCTAGACACCACCATGCAATGCATTACTGTAAAAACAATACATTGCACATTATTGACAACTTCTAATATTGGACTCGAATTTAGCTCCTAAATTGCTCAAGAGCTAACTCATAGAAAACCCATAATATTTTAAGGGTTCCAAACGCCTACCCATAAATCCTAGACACTAACTAAACTCAATTAACACTAACCCAAAGTATTCACTAAGGGTTAGATATTAAAATTACCATTTAATTATTTATTCATAATATTAATTACTAACTTATCCTTATTTCCACTAACCCATAAATTATTTCACTAACACTTTTATAATAATGGAGAAACTTCACAAAAGGGTACCCAACTATAGCGCTTTTTCACTTAAGGGTACTAATGTAGCAAAACGTTTAATCGAGTGTATGAATTTATCAAAATCGTTCAATGTAGGGTATTCCGTCACCCTCCGTTCTAAATCGATGACGGAACCCAGAACACGTGCGTTTCACGTGATATTTTAGCATCGAACTACCACTTTTGCCCTTCATCTAAACGATCAAAAGACCCATTATACTCGAACTCAAAACACATTCTTCTTCCCTCCCAACGCAACACAGCAGCCGAACTAGAGAGATCGGGCTCAAACACTTACGTCCAACAGCTGAACAGCATCGTGAAAAGGTGGGTTTTTATTCTTGGCCATTATCCTCCTAAACTTCACTCCTATTTTCGTTCTTGGAGGAGACCCATTTGTGCAGTTACGGCGCCGGGGTGAAATGGAGCCTATGTCCGACAGTGAGTCGACAGAGTCCAGATCAAACGGTCCAGTATGCAAATGTGGAAAGACATCATCATCTTGGACGTCGTTCACCCTAAGTAATTTTGGTAGGAGGTTTTTTTCATGTGTAGATTACAAGGTAAGAGATTTTCCCCAAAGTTTTTCCTTTTGATTTTCCCTAAAGTTTTTTCTTTTGATTTCCCCCAAATTTTTTCCTTTAGGATTCTATCTCTGACTTACCGTGAAATTGGTTGATTTGATTTTATTTCCGATTATTCAGAAACCAGAGGTGAGATGTGATTATTTTAAATGACGTGATCCTGAAATCTGCGTCTATGGTCAGAGAGTTGTGTCGAGATTGAGAGATTGGCACGAGAATCTGAAGGCACTGAAGGCCGAACATGAACTGAGTCGAATAAATAGGTTGGATGAAGTTGGAAAGTACAAGAATGAAGTTGAGAAATGTAGGGCTGAAGCTGAGAAATACAAGTTCAAACTATAGAGACAAAAAGATAAGTTTCGGTCAGTAGAGAGGAAGTACCAAATTGCATTGGTCTGTTCATGGGTAATGTTGATGTGGTTGCTGGTATATCCTTTGTACAGCAGAGAGTTTCTTCCATCAAGAATGATGTTGCAGTGAAACAATTGATCAATTGTAAGATGATCAATTGATCAATTTTGTTGTTGATCAAATGCTAATGTTGTAGTATTTTGTAATGCTCTGAACATTTTGTAGTGCAAGATTCTGTAATGTTATTGTTAATATTGATGTTGTTGACATTGTATGTGCTTGGTATGGTAATTCATTATGCACAATTCAATTATGAGCAATGGTTGCAAGTGTGCAGCAAATGAGCATAAGCAAATATGGTACCAAATTTTGTAGCATCTTTGGCCACAACTTTGGTACCAAATTTGACCACAATCCTCATATGCTTGAGCATTAACATTATGCATTTCTCTTTTCCTTGGCATACCACAAATGGGCAATAAATAGGCTCTTCCAAAATTGGTATCAAATTTTGTTTTGCACACTTGGCATACCAAATCTGCAAAGGGGCAGTAAATAGGCTCTTCCAAAATTGGTATCAAATTGTACCAAATTTGCACACTTGGCATACCAAATCTGCAAAGGGGCAGTAAATAGGCTCTTCCAAAATTGGTATCAAATTTTGTTGCAAATTTGGTTGCAAATTTGGTACCAAATTTACAAATCCACCACAATGATACCATAACCTGCACAAATCCACTTGATACCATAACTTGCCTAATCAATTTACAACAATGGTTGCAAATGGGCAGCATAACCAAATTTGGTACCAAGTTATGCAGTAAATACTTGGTACCAAATTTTGTTCCAAATTTGACCACAATCCTGCACAACCAAATACTTCTATACCATAATCTGCATAACCAACTACTTTAACTTCATTATTGATAATAAACCATGTTCATCACACTTTAACATAACATAACATAACATAACTAGCAAACTTGCTCATCACACTTTAACTTCACATAACTAGCAAACTTGTTCATCACACTTTAACATATGTTAACATAATAATAAACCATGTTCATATCAATTTAACATAACAAAATAAATATTGTTCAGACTCTCCACATCTTTTTCTTTCCTTTGTCATTCTTCTTTGCAACTCCTTGTACTTCTGGTTCAGGAATGGCGGTGGATGCAGCAATCAAATTGTGCATGTCGAAATCAGGGGGAGCAACTCTAAAAGTGATACCAGTTGCACTTCTGGGAGGACCCCATGAGCATGCTGGTCCACCCCCTGGAACTTTCGGTGGTCCAGTAGGGTTTCCAGTGAGATCGACAAGGAGTTTTCCTTTGCTCTTGTGTATTCCTGTTTGTCAAACAGAAGTTCTCAACCTGCCAGATATTCTTGTCCTGGTGGCCAGCCCGAGATTGATCTTTTGACCCCTACCTTGTGCAGTAGTTGTACTGCTTGCACCCCTTTCCTGACCTTGTCCAGACGCACTACTTGAACCCTCTTCTCTTCTCCTCTTTTGACCTTTACTTCCTGTTGGGTGAGTAGGATTACCAACACATGGGGCACTGGATGTGGCACTGGATGGGGCACTTGGCATTGATGCAGTAGATTGGACCACAGATGGGGCACTGGATGAACCATCCAACTACAAACAAAAGCAAATAAACTAGTTAGTAAACAACATTGAATAACATACAAGTTTGCAATCATAAATATAACATTGGAAACACTTACCCTGTCAAGATTGCAGTCAAGATCTGCTGCATGCTTTCTATAGGAATTCCGCTTACGTTCTTGTCTTTCATCATGTCGCATCCTCGCAGTGCATGTTCTAGTATTGTGACCATATTTTTTTCACATCCTGCATTGGTTCTTCGTACCACCATTTCTAACTGTGTAGAGATTTAAGGTCTCATCAGCCCCTCTGTTCCTCTGTTTTTTAGGTCTTCCCGAAGATGCCCTTGCCTTAGGTGGTTCAATGATGGGTTGATTTGTCCTAGCCCACTGCTCCTCACTGGGTACAGGGTAGATGATGGGTGTGTATGCCTTTAGGTACATCTCCTTGCCAAAGTATGGGCTCAGATAATCCTCAGGGTTGCCTCCACCATGCCATATTGATGAGATGGCATGAGCACATGGAATACCAGAAACATCCCACTTTCTGCACCCAAATGTCTTGGCAGGTAAATTCACAGCATACCTTCTACCCCTGCACTCGACCTCAAATAAACCATCACCAGCAAATGTTGGCGTACAATGTCCGGCCTCATCTTCCTCTATTCCAACTTCTCCTTAATTTTTGGCCCAAAATTGCCTTCCATCGCAGCTACAATTTCTCTTTTCCGCTGGTACCTTCTCATCAAACTTGTCCTAATGCCTTCCAACATTGCCAGAATAGTCTTATCTCTGAACTTGGTGATCCAAGAATTGAAGCACTCGGCCAAATTGTTGTGTAAGAGGTCACACTTTGCATATGTGTTGAATCATCCCCTACACCAAGTTGCATGGTCAACCTTCGAAAGGTACTCATACGTTGGCAGATTAAGGCCCTTAAGCTCTTCCATTACAGCATAGAACTCATTCTGTGTGTAAGATGCAGCAGCTCTCCACAACAAGTCCTTTAGTAACACCCCCCGGTGACCGTCATTTCGGAAATTGGCGTACAAGTGCCGCACACATATCCGATGCTTAGCATTAGGGCACACCTCCATAAGACTTGGTACAAGACCTTACACACATGAAAAGCAAATCAAACACATAGAAAAATACCACATAATCTGGAATGAAATGTCCAGCATAAAAAGCATAAGTAGAAAGATACATTTTGTCTATCTGAAATAAAAGTCCATTTAGGTACACCACTGGGGCCAAGATCAGCCAATAGTGCCTCAAGAAACCATGACCAGCTATCCTTAGTCTCTGCCTCTGCAACTGCCATGGATATTTGATACATGTTATTATTGGCATCCCTTCCAATAGCTGCCATCAACTGCCCCTTGTAAACCCCCTTCAAGAAACACGAATCAAGGCCTATCACAGGCCTACAACCATCCTTGAAGCCATTTTTCATTGCTGCCAAGGATATGTACATCCTTTGGAATCTACATGGCATTTCGGGCATAGGTCTCTCAATCATCAAAAGAACACAACTCCCCACATTTGTGCTTCTGATTGTCGCGCAATAGTCCCATAGACGATGGTACTGCTCACCCAACTTCCCATAAATCACCTCTTGTGCCCTCTTCCTAGCCCTATACAGGGTACTAGGGTGGATTTTAACATTCCATTTCTTCTTCACATTCTTCTTCTGGACTTCTACAGGCATGTTCGGTTGATCTCTAAAACTGTCCAAGCACCACTCAGTAATCCACTTGGAAGTAATCAAATGATTCTTGTATTTTTGGGCACATGTATGTTTGGGCCTAAGCGAAATCAGCATGAATGTGGTCTCACCCTTCAACTGTCTTCCATAAACCCTATATTTACAATTCTTCTCTCCACACACTGCAATTACTTTCGATTTAGAATTCTTTTGATAAACCAAGTCCTTCCCCTTCAATATATTGGCCCGTTTAATGGCTTTTCTGAAATCATACACACTATCAAAAGTATTACCTTTCTGCAGAGTCGGCTACTCAAAATCAGATTTTGAAAATGGCACCCTCTTGGTGACACACGACCTTTTTGAAGAATCCGGCTCATCATCTCCACTAGTATTATTAGGAGTGATCAGTATTTCACTCCGAGACACATCGGAAACAGGCTCATCCTCACCCTCAACCACACCCTTACCCTTACCCTTACCCACACCTTGTGCCGCTTCATCTTCAGCTGCAGCTAAAGCTACTGCTACTTCTGCTTCCAACTCTTCTTCTACTGCATGTGATGGTTCTCTTACAAAATCTTGATCTACTCCTACATCTTCTCCTTCGACAGAAACTCCTGCCTCTCCATACCCCGTATCAGCATTTACTTCTAAGGCGTCAGAGTCATCACTTAGAACCTCATTCCAAAATGGATCTCTCCCATATACAGTATTTCTCTCATATTCTTCTTCATATTCCTCATCAACACTTTCTTCTCCTCCAGGTAAATCTACAGCTACATCATACAAAATAAACCCAACCACATATAACTCTACTACTCCATGACCATTATGGTGCCCCACCATTTCAATGACATCATGGTCAGAAGACAGAAGCCGTAGCCCTTCATCTAGACTCTTGTTAGGTATTCTGTAATAAATTATGTCACCGGGACTATACCCATAGCACTTAACTACAGTCTCCACCTCAAAAAATGACAGCTCATCTTTGTCATACAGGTCTGGGTAATTTGTTACATCCCCACCAACATATGCTATCCCATTTTCCCTATTAAACAGACCTCCGTGGTGCACCTCAAACATAAGACATTCATTAAACATTATGTGTCCTACAAATTGACCAAAACAAAAATGAAAATGAAATTGAAAATTCAATGAGCAGACAAAAATAAACGAATTTAAAGTCATTAAGACCACTTCATCACAGACAAAAACAAACCAGCACATTGCACAGTCATCAAAAAGACCCACGGGACCATAAGAGTATACAAAATTCAGACCAACACATTGCACAGTCATCAAAAAGACCCACTAGACCACAAGAGTATACAAAATTCAGACCAGCACATTGCACAGTCTTCCCCACCCATGTGCCTGCAGCACCAAACAACACACCCTAAACAAGATACTCACAACAAACCAGCAACATGAGGGACCACAAAACGTCAAAAATATACCTTTTTCACTAACATAAAAACACAACCAATTGTTGACAGTGGTGCTAAACATGGTACCCAAACAAAGTCAACCACATAATCGGAAAAGTATGTGAAAACCCAAACAACTACAAACATGATGTTATTAACATACAAAAATCACATAACTGAACCGGATTCTATTAACCCATTAACAAAATAGTAAACTTTGACAGATTAGGGTTACATAAATAAACTAAAACATAAGTTGGGTACATTACCTTTCTCAACCCTTTGTGTATTACACTTCTGTATACAGCCGCAAGCCGAATCGATTTAGAACGGAATGCACCAGATTAGGGTTCTGAGTCGCAAGAAGGAATTGGGCGAGTTGTGTTCGAGGGAGTAGATGCTTTGAGTTGTGTTTTTTTTTTCGGCCGATTGTTCTTAAGTTTAAAAAATCCGAACGTTTAGATGAGGGGCAAAAGTGGTAGTTCGATGCTAAAATATCACGTGAAACACACATGTTCTGGGTTCCGTCATTGATTTAGAACGGAGGGTGACGGAATACCCTACATTGAACGGTTTTGATAAATTCATACACTCAATTGAACGTTTTGCTACATTAGTACCCTTAAGTGAAAAAACGCTATAGTTGAGTACCCTTTTGTGAAGTTTCCCCTATAATAATATTAGCCCTAAAATTATATTCACTAATCTCTAGATTATTTCTCACTAACATTTTATCAATATTATTAACTCTAATATTATGTTCATAAATCTTTTTACATCAATAACTAACATAATTTAACTATCTAAATTTTAATCAATTAAAACTCTCAAATTAATTTAACCCATCAAAATTAGGGTTTCCAAAATTAATCCATAATTTATAAAATACTAACTTAATCACAACAAATATTAATCTCACTACCATAAACACTAATATATTTAAAATAACATTAATCCCTAAATTAGGAATTAAAGGAACTTACCCAAAAATTTATCCAAATAATACCCGGTGTTTGGAGAATCTTTGCAAGCTCCAAATAACACAAAGCCTAAAGAAAATACTATATCAAACTCATATTTTGCTAGATTTAACCAAAAATCTCAAAATATGAATTTAACTATTTGCCTCAAAACGATCAATAGAAACGTAGATCCGAGTGCTAGGATCACGTTTCCGAAGATAAATTGAAGATTGAACCGTTGGATCTTCGTAAATCATAATTTTTGTATAAGATCCAAAGAGGACAAGAGAGGGAGAGAGACGTTCTGCCTCTCTCATTTCTTTTTTTCTTTCTCTTTTTTCTCTGTTTGAGGTAAGGCGCTGCGCCTTATCATATATATATATATATATATATATATATATATTTTTTCTTCTTTTGAGTGAAGGGCCGACTGACCCTTCCTTTATGTGAAGGGCCATTTGGCCCTTCATTTTATTTCACGTGTGGGGCGCAGGTGTGCGCCCCACACCTTTTTATTTTCTTTTTATTTTATTTTTTATTTATCTTATTCTTCTTTTCTTTTCTATTTCCTATATATATATATATATATATATATATATATATTCTATTTCTCTTCTCTTTTAATTTTTATTTTAAATTCTTAAATTCTTTTCTTTTCTTTATTTTATTTTATTCATTAATTCCTTTTATATTTTATTTTTTATTTCTAATTTCTTTTCTATTATTTCTATTTTCTTTGAATTTTAAACATATTCTTTTACATTTTTAATGACACTAAAATAATTTTAATCAATTATTTACTCTAATTTCATATTTTAATTACTATAAAATGTCTTGGACATTACAGGTTCCTTGATTAAAAATCTTTCCGATTTACAGACTGATCACTGATCAGGAACAAGGCAGATGTGTTTTTCAAGATTACTTTTCTTCATCTGCTTTATTCTCATACATCCTGATACTCCCACGGTTGCTCAGCATGTCTGCAATAGTGGTGGTAACTACACCAGCAACAGTACCTACGGGGAAAACCTCAAAAGCGTCCTGGCCTCCATGTCTTCCAACATCGAAATTGATTACGGATTTTACAATTTCTCTGCTGGAGAATACCCTGACAAAGTAAACGCGATTGCACATTGTAGAGGAGACATTTCGCCGGAAGAATGCCGTAGTTGTGTCAACGCGACAAGTCACGATCTTTTACAGATCTATTGTCCCAACCAGAAGGAGGCAATCATATGGCTCGATAAATGTATGCTACGATACTCAAACAGAGATATATTTGGCGTTATGGAATCTCACCCTTCATTTACCGTTTACACTGTCCACAACGCATCAGACATAGAAGGGTTCAACCAGGCACTAAGAACCTTGTTAGATGGACTCAGAAGCCGCGCTTCATTAGGAAATTCTACTCGCAAGTTTGCTGCGGGGAGTGCGCTTGCCTCTGCCGACTTCCAAACAATATATGCACTTGTGCAGTGCACTCCAGATTTGGAGGAGCTGGAATGCAACAACTGTCTATTGGCGACAATGGGACTTATATATTCATGGTGGAATCGTGGGAGGGAGGTACGGAATACCCAGCTGTGGTTTATGGTATAATATATCCGCTTTCTTTGACCTTAAATTACTTTAGGCAACACCGCCACCTCCATCGCCAGTGCCACCAGCATCCCCTCCACCGCTACTACCGCCTCCACCTAAACAAGGTGTAGTACTCATGCTTCATGCATAAATTCTTTCATAAAATAAAATAAAATTATACGCATATATAAACTGACCAAAGGAGCCATTGAGTAATTATAGGTTGTTTCAATACGTACATATTTACTCTGGAGTTGTCTATATATGTATTTTAGGTTGCTAAAACTTTTGTAAAATTCGAAGAGTTTACGGGCCAGAGGGATATGTTGAATTCACTTGCCTCAAGAGGTTTGCATGAAGAATTTAATCATTTAATTATCTGGGGCGGGTAGGTACAATATGTAATTAACATGTCAAAAAAGTTGATTATATGTAAACTTTTTATATCATTTGATATTAGAGCTGCTAGCACATTGAGTATGGAATAAGATTAGCTCGTTATGTATGAGATCGATCATATGGGTTTTGGAAATAATATGTTTCTCAAGTAAAATCTATTTATTTGGAATGATGCATATACTAGGTTTGGCTATCTCATGTATTTTTCATGCAATAGATTGGTTCATGATCTCATGGATATGAAAATAGCTAGCACTATATGGAGTTGACCATTTAAATGAAAGGAACATAATCACTCTTTTATTTGTTCAAATTGGTTTTTCAATATCTAAGCAAGACTATCATTAATAGGTTTAAGCATAAACATAAAAACATAAAATAATGAACTTTGAAAGATGAAAAATAGGCTACTTACAATGGTGTGATTTTAAGCAAGAGAAAGACTTGATGAAGCTCTTCTCTTGCCAAATAGTATGGTATGTTATGGAGGATACTACAAAAATTCTTATAGTTCTGGACGGTTTTAAATCGTCTAGAAAAAAAACATCGAGAAAATAAATTCTGGACGGTTTGGGCAAAACTGTCAGGAATTCTAAACGGTTTTTGCTAAACTTTTGCCCAAACCGTCCAGAATCATTAATTATTTTTTTTAAGGGATAATTACACCATTGGTCCTTGTGATATACTATAATTACAAATAACTCCTTATGGTTTAAAAAGTTCATGGTAGGTCCTTGTGGTAAACTATAATTACAAATCGATCCCTAGAGTCAAATTTCATTAAAATTTTTGACAGATTCTGTTAAATACTACGTCAGCACCACGTCAAACCAATAAGATGGTGACACGTGTCCATCTTAATTAAAAAAAAATTTATTAAAAAATAAATAAATATACTTATTTTTTTTAAAAAAAAAAAAAAAAACAAAAAGAAAAAAAAGGGAAGGACAAAGGAGTGGCTCGATGGCCACCTCCAGCCACTAGGGAGGCCGTGACCACCCCCATAGGCCTTAAGATCAATAACCCTAAATTTATTCGGGATGAGAGCAATGAACGTGGCATTAAGGCTTCTTTCAAACTTATTACAAGCATGAAAGTCATGAAATACCCCCATAATGTTTGTCTTGATCACATCCCAGCAAATTTGGAAGAAAACCATAGAAAAACCATAAGGAGCTAGAGCCTTATCACTATTCATACCTTTCACCACCCCTAAAACCTCCCTATCCTCAAACAGATGCTTTAACCATGAGAACTCCTCCGCATCTATAAAGTCAAAAGCAAGGCCATCCAGCTTGGGCTGCCAATTGAATGGTTCTGAAAATTCTCTCATAGTTCTAAACTATATGATCCCTGATAAGAAGTTGGTCAGAAAAAACTAAGCCGTTTACTTACAACGACTCGATGGTGTTGAATCTCATATTCGAGTTGGCTACCCGGTGAAAAAAACTTAGTGCATTTATCACCCTCTTTTAGCCAAAGAATCCTTGACTTTTGTCTCCCAACTAATCTCCTCCAATAGAGTAGCTTTCTTCAATTTAGTGTAACCAAATTTTCCACAACTTCTCTTTAGCAACTAATGATTTCTCTTCCTCCAACTTATCAAGAGCGCACAACTATTCCAAAAGAGATTTTTTATGGGACTCCACATTACCAAACACCTGGTCGTTCTAGCTTTTTAAATCAGCCTTCAAGGCCAGAAGCTTTTGAGCTAGTATGAAGCTAGGAGAGTCTTGAAAGCGATACGCTAATCACCATTGTCTCACCCTGTCTACAATTAAACCATTAGCTTTTAACCACATGGAGAATGTGGAAATGGTTTGGCCACAATCTATGGAACTTCTTATGGAATAGACCAGGATACTTAGCCTTCCATTTCGAAGACACAAGAAATCGATCAATTCTTGACCAAGAGGGGAATTTTCGATTATTAGACCATGTAAAAGACCCTCTTACAAGGTGAAGATCCATAAGGCCTTGCTCAAAAATAAAATTAAGAAACTCCATCTTAGCAGGACAATAACAAGCCTCCCTCGATCTTTAACTAGGAAAACTAGTGACATTGAAATCACCTCCAATGCACTATGACATATCCCACCAACTAATTAGACCAGACAACTCCTCCCATAGAGACCTTATAACTCCTCCCATAGAAACCTTCTAACTGTGTCAGAATTAGGACCATAAACCCCGCAAAAGCCTAAACAAAGCCATCTTCTACATCTCTAAATTAACATGCAAACAATAAACTCCTCCACACACTACTCAATCTTCTCCACCACCCTCCTATCCCAAATGAGCTACAGTTTAGTTTCCTGCAAACATATAATGTCTACCTTCTACTGCCTAAGGGAAATTGTAACTCTCAAAAGCTTGTCACCCTCATTAATTCAACCCTCTCACGTACATTCCAAGAAAGCGACTTAGGCTTCATAAAAAACCACTTGCAACCATCCCCTTATTTCTGCCGCGGCATGCACTGCCAGTATTCACATCATAATTGAACAGGATAACCTTCTTAGTTCTCTAATTCCTTTCTTGCCCAGGTTCGAACAAGAACCCGATTTGTGCTTAGAATTGTTTGCTTCAATGGCCGCAAATAGGGCTAGGAGCTCCTCTTCAAATCCATAACACGAAAGCCCCACAAAATGGTGGATTTCCTTTCCTATCTGAAAAAACTAGGCTGAAGGCCATATCCCAACTTTTTTCTTATTCTTTTCTGCTGCACAAAAGTTCAACGGAGTGGGCTCCACCTTTGAGAACATACCCAGCTCCATACAAGGCCGGGTAACAATGGCGTTACACCTACTCACACTCCCCGCAACCCCCCATCCAACTCAGAAAACTCAACTCCCTTTATCCTTACTTTTCCAAGCATAGCTCCCTGCATCGCCTCCAAGGGAAAAGAGAAACCCCCTTTGGTAGTGGCAACCCAAGCTGGGGTAGCCAGCATATCACTTGGAAGAGAAAACCTCTTCGAAAGGAAAATGAACATAATACTTGGAGGCCTCCACTTCAGAATCTACGTTGCATCCAGACCTAGTGTTAGTGCCACAAGGGTTCCCCACTGAAATCCAAGCAAAAACGGGTACCAAATCAACCACCTCCCAGGCGAAGTCTGGAGAAGCCAACCTAGATTGAAGGGTTCCAGTCGCCGGAGGAGTTTGTGACAACCATCGATGGTGAGTCCACCGGAGAGCCACACGTAGGTTGATGGGTTCCTACCGCTGGCGGGACTACCAGAGGAATCTGTAGGTCTTGCTCTACGATCAGCTTTGAGCTAACAACCACCAGCGAGGCCCTGCTTGCCTTATTGGAAAGGGATCTCTCCAAACCCAGAACCGAACCCGGTTCATAACCAGATTCAAGGCCCTCCCAAGTCCATTTCTTCAGCGTTCGCTTTAACATGGGCTTTTGAAACACACATTTTGTGCGTTGAGAGGCTTAAAAAAAATCAGCTTAACGGCTTGGGCTTTAAACCTTGAAACTGGGCTTTTAAACTCCGAAGGGCTGAGGAACACTCACTGCTTTCAGTAGTGCTATACGTGCGTCAAGAGTCCGTTTGGTGTCCGGCTCTTGACCCACGTGGCACGTATGTTTTTCTTTTTTTATTATTAAACAAAAAAAATCAAAAAGAAAGGAGAAAACTGCGGGTATAATATCATTTCACAGTTTTCATTTTCATTTCCAAAAATTTTCCCCCCATTTCCCAAATCTCCCCCTCTCCACCGGACCACCATCTCCATCCCCCCCCACCGACCCAATGGCGCCTACCGACCGCCCACCGTCCAACGACCAGCGCCTACCGCCCAACGACCGGCGCCCACCGACCCACCGAGGGACCCACACCGTCCCTCGGCCAACTCTCTGCCTCTCTCTCTTTCTCGCGAACCCAGGAAACCGGCGACCACCAGCTGTCCCTCTTATGGCTGTTTGTTTCTTTTCTTTGCCGCTTTTGCTATAAAGTATAGACGTTTGCAAACTGATTTCCTGGAACAAAGTTTGATCAAGTTTAGGGCTTTCGGCTGGGAGGATGGCCATTCATGGGTGAGATTTTTTTTTTTTTTTTTTTTTTTTTTTTTTTTTGAGAAATTGTGTTGTAAATTGTGTAGATGGCCGAATGGGTTGAAGTGTTGTCTATGGGAAGTTTCGGTTTGGGTACTAGTATTGGAACTTATTGATTTCATTTGGATAATTTGAGAATAGATTCTGGGTTTGTTTTGTGGAGGGTTTTTCTGTAGAAAGACTGAATGGGTTTTTGTTTTCTTTTTGATGTTGAGGTTACTGGGTATTGAAAAATCTTTTGGGTAGAGAAACTGAATAGGTTTCCTGATTAGCTTATGGGATTTGGATTATGGATTGGGTGATTTGAGAGTTGTTATTGGTTGTGATTTTTGGATGTTTTGTTGAGGAATTTCGGTGAAACATTGAGTAGTTTGGTGTTGACCGAATAGCCAAAGAGTGGAGAATTTTTGTTGTTTCTTATCCTTACTTTCATTTGAGTACATAAACTATACTGGGTTTCTATTTCATTCTTTGCATTCTGTCACGGGGATTTGAAAATGTTGGGAACTTCATGTTTTCTTTGCTGATTTCCTCTCTATTTTATTCTGGTCTGTTTGTTGACTAAGCTGATTTGCCTTTGAATTGGCCAGAATACACTGTATTTCTTGGTCCCTGGAACTATGGAATTATGGATATACTAATTGTTTGTGTCTACATCAAAATCTGTACCTTGAGGTGTTAATTTAATCTTCTACGAAGTATGTTAATTGAGCCTCTTAATAATGACAAAAAGATGCACAGATTTAAGCCCACATTGGAAATATGTCACTAAAGCCGTGTAGTTATTTTGGTCTAATGGATTCTGTTTTAACACCTGAAGCCTCGGCAGTAGAGCAACCTGTGGCTGAAGAACTTGAAGCTCCTGTTGAAGTTGAGACAAAGGGGGTGACAGAGGAAGCTGCGAAGGTAGAGGCAGAGGAGCCGGCAGTTGAGAAGACAGAAGAAGAGACTCAAGAAGTGAACACTGAGGAGCCCAAAGGGGAGACTGCCGAAGCCACTGAGGCGCCAGCAGCCCTGGCGGCTGAGGAAGAGAAGCCAACTGAGGCAGCTGCAGAGGAAGCTAGCACTACTGAAGTTCCAGTTGAGAAGACTGAGGAGTAGTTCTATTAAATGAAGTGAAAGTAGAGGAGATCGAGGATGGTTTTAGAGTTGGTCTGCTATTTTTCTTCTATTTATTTAGTTTAATTATGATTATGATTAAGGTAATTAGTCTTTGGATGGGTTTGAAATTTCCAAGCTTTTTGTCAATGTAAGCACTTGGATCCACTCCAGCATTCTTCCACTTGCCTAATATTTGTAATGGTACATTGATGGGAGAAACTCTGGGTGCTTTACATATAGAAGGATGAAGTGTGCTTTCTGCTTTGGGAAATTAATTTTAAGTTGTCTTGATGGTCCAGCAATGAACCTCCTTGCTTTTGCTTATGTTGAATGCATCATGGATGTTTGGTTGGCTAGTTAATGAACTCCTATTATAATGAAGAATTTTTGTTTGTTGTCAGTAGTCACTGTTCTGGTAAAGTAATGGTGTAATGAATTTCAAGCCGTGGTTATTATTTTTGTCGTTAACAGAATTTGCATAATGTAAATGCATCTTTATCAACAATCATATATCTTTCTTTCTTTCTTTTTTAAGATAAATCTGATTCATATATCAACAATGAAGTACAATGCACTCTAGCTGTTTTTAGCTAGAAACTCCATGAAACAAACAAGTCTCCTAAACACTAAACTATATGGTAAGGAATATTCAAAATATACACCACCTATAAAAGCATTTCTCAACAAAACAGAATCTAAAGAATGTGTACACCCTCAACCGTTCTAATACACAAAAACAGTTACTAACAGCCTCTACATCCACTGCCAACAATCTGCCCCCAAAGTTAAGCTGAAAACCAGTAAGCCAAAAGGGCTTCAAGATAAACAAAAAAAACTGCAGCCTTTGTTATGTATATTCTCCTAGTTATCAAATCAGCAACCCCATCACTTTCAACCAAGTTAGCATCAAAGCTGAGGCTAAAATATGCTACCCCAATCAAAATCCAGCTTCAAAATATCCTGCAACACCAGGAAGAGAACAAAAAGAGAGAAAAAAAAAATAGTGGGAAATCCTTCACTATAAGTAGTGGCTTAGCAAGAGGTCAAACAACAATAGAAAGAATAAGCACAAAAGTGACATGCCCTAGAAAGCTCAAATATGTTTAAACCAATTATCCCTACTGTACCACTTACTTGATCAATTCCAACGCAGCAGCACCAAATTCGAGCAAAAATATCACTTGAAATAACATGTAAGTACACCTTAGGCAATAACAACAAAAGTGGCTAACTTTGTAGGAAATGCTAAAAAACCAAATACCCAACATACCATTTTGAGGGTCCATTTCGATGGGAACAACATCATCAAGTTGTTCATGTGTCAACAAACAAACATCTTCGCATTGCGAATTCAAGGCTGGTTGTGACAAGTTCATCTAAAAGTTATTCTAAAAAAAAAAGGTTTAATTAAACAATTGGATGAGACAAACTTGGCTCAATATGAAATCCCAAAGCAACAACAAAAATCTAAACCAAGCAAAACCCAACAGTGCATAATAAATCATAATTCACTTTCTAACTTCCCCAAAAATTGTTTCACCGAAATTCCTCAACAAAACATCCAAAAATCACAACCAACAACAACTCTCAAATCACCCAATCCATAATCTAAATCCCATAAGCTAATCAGGAAACCTATTCAATTTCTCTACCCAAAAGATTTTTCAATGCCCAGTAACCTCAACATCAAAAAGAAAACAAAAACCCATTCGGTCTTTATACAGAAAAAAACCTCCACAAAACAAACTCAGAGTTTATTCTCAAATTATCCAAATGAAATTAATAAGTTCCAATACTAGTACCCAAACCGAAACTTCCCATAGACAACACTTCAACCCATTCGGCCATCTAAACAATTTACAACACAATTTCTCAAAAAAAAAAAAAAAATCTCACTCATGAATGACCATCCTCCTAGCAGAAAGCCCCAAACTTGATCAAACTTTGTTCCAAGGAATTAGTTTACAAACGTCTAAAGTTTAATACTTTATAGCAAAAGCGGCCAAGAAAAGAAACAAACAACCATAGAAGTAATTAAAATACTTCTAAATAGGCACTTGATGATAAACTCCAGTACTTCATCAACACTAGTTTCCATTAACACAAGAAGATTACTCTACAAAGGAAAAAAATAAGAGATTTTTGTCATAAGAGATTAAGAAACTACCTCCTCGGAGTCCCATCTGCTTGTGGGTGGCGCTCGGGCTGCTGGGTCCAAGAGAGAGAGAGAGAGAGAGAGAGATGCGCTCGGTCCAGCTGGGTGAGAGAGAGAGAGCTGGGCGAGGGACGGTCGGTTGGTGGTCGCCGATTTGCTTGGTTCGCGAGAAAGAGAGAGACAGAGAGCTAGCCGATGGACAGTGTGGGTCGGTGGGCGCCGGTCGTTGGGCGGTGAGCGCCGGTCGTTGGATGGTGGGCGGTCGGTAGGCGCCGTTGGGTCGGTGGGGGGAGGGGACGGTGGTCTGGTGGAGAGGGGGAAATTTGGGAAATGGGGGGAAATTTTTTGGAAATGAAAATGAAAAATGTGAAATGATTATGCTATACCTGCGGTTTTCTCCTTTCTTTTAGATTTTTTTTTTTCATAAAAAAAGAAAAACAAACGTGCCACGTGGGTCAAGAGCCGGACACCAAACGGACTCTTGACGCACGTATAGCACTACTCCTGCCTTCACTGACGCCGAGGAGCGCCCCTCCAGTTGCCCCGCCTTTCCCACCACCTCCGAGAAAGATTTCATGCCACCCCTTAACGCCAACTTCTTGCCCACAGACCTCGAAAGAAGACCCAAAGAAAGTCACCACCTTTCTCATCTCAGCAGCAAAGATTTTCCATCCCCGCCCTTCCCGCCCCTCCGGAATGACGATGATACCTCTACGGCCTCCCACTGCATACTCCACTAGCTCCTGATACCGACCTGATGTAATAGTCCTCTTTGAACAATAAAAGCCTTATTCCGCTCCCTACACGAATTGATGAACTCCGATACCTTTGGCTTACCAACCTGTGACTCCACCATGTTTTTAAGCCAGGCAGCACTCAATTTATCCAACAACACTGCACGGGCTAGCTTTCGACTTCTCTCAACCAACCAAAGAAAAGCTCCCCCTTCATCCACTGAAAGCTCAAAGGCTTTAGCCTCAACATAAAACCAACTCACATAGGCCATTGTCCACAATCTCCTCCGAAAACAATAATCATCCAACCTCAGAGAAAAGGTCTATCACTTGATGAGGCATGACCCACGCTACTCCAAAAAAACCGAAGATAAATTTCCATGGCTCTAGCTATTTCGCCACAGAGTTAAAAGTGGTCAACAGTTTTCTCACTTTTCTTGCATATGCAACACCAATTTACTACAATGATATATTGCTTCCTTGAATTATTTAAAGTGAGGATCTTACCTAAAGTGGCTAACCAAGCAAAGAAGGCCACTCTCAAGTGGGCCTTATTCTTCCAAATACTCTTCCAAAGAAAATAAGTGTTATCACGAGGAAGTAAGATGTACATCCCCTAAAATTTTCGGAAAGAGAGCTACGAAAGTAGCATTTAAAGTACTTTCAAACTGGCCCCTAGTATAGAAGTCATGGAAAACCTTCATAATATCTCCAAAATTATCTGTATAAATCTTTTATATATATGTTGACTCCCAAATTTCTTATAGAGGGTAGAGGGTGGGATCACAGGTGCTTGAGTTATATATTTACCTATAAAAATGGGTTATTAACTCGCCTACTAGTTTTAGACAATTGTCATTTTGTGTGGACTCCATTCCCACAAAGTATATTTGTTCCACTCGGATCATTTTAGCTGTTTAGATAATCATGTTCTTTTGCATCAAGTTTTGTTGCAGTATGGTGAGTCATGTTACAACTATTCTGAGTTGATGACTCAATATGTATAATAAAAGTTAATGAATTCACTGAATAGTTGAAGCAACTAAAAATGCCAGAATGGAGAAATGGTAACAATATATGCTAAAAGTTCATAGAATAAATTGAAAGTGTTTGTGTATGTGCGTTTTGAATGAGTAAGATGCAAAGAGTGCATTATATTTGTTTCCATGTTGGTATGCTGCACTGCTTCATACGATTTTCATGAATAGTCAAGTATCTGTCCTTAACTACTAATAGACCAAGCTAGCCTTATTATGTTTAGCCAGTGAATTGGTGAAGCTAATTTTGGGATCCAGTCAACGGTTGGAACCAAATTAGCACGTCCTGTAAATTCTTATCCAATTTATTTTTGCTTTCCTGACTTTAAGATAAGAAGATTTTATTCACTTGCTGTTAATGGTTGTTTGCAAAATCAAATATCTATGCATCAAGGGTTTTGCTATATTTTGAAATATAGTATAAATTTTAGTTTAATTTTCTAATTTCATTCTCTGGCCAATGTTCTCTAAGGAGAAGTAATCGTTGTATCATTTGAAGTGATTCACGTCTCCTTAATTTCAAAGAACTGATGTGTGTTATTTTCTTTATGTGTTATTTCACTGGATTCGATCTGGGCCTTTTCCATGGTACTGAAACAAATACTATGAGTGATGCAGGAATGCATTATTTGGTGGTGCTCGCCCACGAGAACTGGTGAGTTGTTTTATTTAATTTATAATTTGGAATCTTTGTTGCATCTTCATGCTGATGATATCATACGCTCTTTATGCTTTTACATGTGGTTTCTTTCTCTGTGTGTGTGTGTGTGTGTGGCGGGGGGGGGGGGGGGAGGAGGGTGGGAGTATTTATACGTGGTTACTAAGAGTTCGAAAAATATTGTTCTCTTGTTCCCCTCCCCTTTTACCTCCACACTTTTTTCTATTTACTAGTCTGGATGGGTACCATTTATTTGTATTGTTCACCATTTTTTCTTCTTCTATTTCTCAGTGGCTTTATGTTCCCATCTTGACAGAATTGCTAATCATCTTCTCAGGTTCTGAAGGAGCGAGGTCTAGATGATGTTGGGATCAACCATGACTTGGTTCAACAATCTGATAGGCAGTCATTTTCTATTCTTTCTCATATTGTTTTATTACAACTCGCTTTGCTGTCTACACATTACCATTTAAATTATAAATTAATTCTTATAGAGCACTTATTGTTTTGTGAAGGATTGAACATAATGTTCCCAGGACTGAAAGAGTTCATGGGCATGCAATTCCCGTACATTACAATGAAAAAACGGAGAATCCTCTTGTTGATCAAAGGACTGGAAAGAGATATGAGAGGAAAGATCAGCGGCAAGACACTGAGAGAGTTGATATGCAGAGAAAGAACTGGTGTAATGAGAGCAGGAGGAATAAGAGAGAGCCTGAGAAGCAGCAGCAGCAGATGGAGAGGCCACCTTCTGTTGAATAATAAACTTAATTTTTAGTAACATTTATTTGAATATTTTCTTATTCTTGTAAGTTACTAATTAAGTGACTTGAAGAAGTTGTGTCTTTGAGTCTTTTCTTATTCTTGTAAGTTACTAATTAAGTGACTTGAAGATGTTGTGTCTTTTGAGTGTTCAAGAGTTATTTTACATAGGAGTTACATAGGAGTTATTTGAGATGTAAATGAATGGAGTTAATGTGAAGAAGTTAGAAGGGTCATTTGTATCCTATAAATACTCATGTAAGCAAGTTATTTTGAATTAAGTTGAATAAAAGTATACAAAGTCCTCTATCAATTTATTGTCTCTCTTCCTTTTCATTCTCTCTCTTAGTGTGTGTGTGGTTTCCAATTTCCAACAAACTAGTATCATAGCTCAGCTTATTGATCCTAGAGAAATGGCCAATTCAACCTTTCCATTTCAATTCCTTCACCTTTCCAAAGACAGTTTTGATAATTGGTACATTCGTATGAAGCCATTGCTTGGATCACAAGATACATGGGAGATTGTAGAAAAAGGCTACGGTGAGCCTAGTGACGAAGCTCCTTTGAGTCCTAATCAAAGAGAAGCTTTTCAGAAACTTTGAAAGAAGGATCAACAAGCTTTCACCCTTATTTATCAATGTTTGGATGAGGCTATGTTCGAGAAGGTGGCAAATGCAACCACCTCCAAGCAAGCATGGGAGATTCTCACAAACTCTCATTAAGGAGTTGATAAAGTGAAGAAAGTTCACCTTCAAACGTTAAGAGGTGAATTTGAAGTTTTGCGAATGAAGGAATCCGAGTCGATTGCAGATTATTTTTCAAGGGTGTTGGCCATAGTAAATCAAATGAAGAGATATGGAGAAAGATTGGAGGATGTTCGAGTCATTGAAAAGATCCTTCGTTCCTTGCAACAAAGATTTGACTATATCGTAGTTGCTATTGAAGAGTCAAAAGATTTAGACACCATGAGTATTGATCAACTCATGGGATCTCTTCAAGCCCATGAAGAAAGGCTTAACAAGAAGAAAGAAAAGCCATTGGAACAGGTTCTAGCTACAAACATCTGTTCCAAAGATAAAGAAGAAGAAGAAATGAGTCAAAGAGGACAAGGACGTGGACATGGACGAGGCCGTGGCCGTGGTAGAGGAAGAGGAAGAGGCGGACGTAATAGTTTCAATTACAAAGAGAGAGGTCAAGCATCAAGAGGACAAGGACGAGGAAATAATTTGAAGCATTATGGAATAAGGTATGATAAATCTCATGTTAAATGTTATAATTGCCAAAATATGGTCATTATGCTTGGAAGTGTAGAAGTCACACTAACAATGTTGAAGAGAAAGTTAATTATGCTGAAAATGAGGAAGCGAAGCCTACTTTGTTGCTAGCTTATAAAGGAGAAGAAAGAGGAGAGAAGAACTCGTGGTATCTTGATAACGCGGCAAGCAACCATATGTGTGGAGACAAAAACAAGTTTGTGGGGAGCTTGATGAATCGGTGAGCGGGAATGTTACTTTTGGAGACTTGTCTAAAGTTCCAATAAAAGGGAAAGGTACAATATTAATTTGCTTGAAAAGTGGAGAACATCAATTTATTATAAATGTTTATTTTGTTCCAAGTATGAAAAGTAATATTTTGAGCTTGGGACAACTCTTGGAAATGCCAAACTCCAAGTAAATGCCAAACTCCCCAACTAAAAAACAAATCCAGTTGTGCTCTTTCTATCATCTACATCTCCACCCCCAATCACTATCATTGTAACCCACAAGTTTAAATTCATTAGAGGATGGATAAAGTAGACCAAAATCAATTGTACCTTTGACATAACGAAGAATTCTTTTAGCCGCCTTGAAATGAGTTGTGGTAGGTGATTACATATAGCGACTAACAAGCCCAACTCCATAGAGAATATCCGGCCTTATGCATGTCAAATATCTCAAACTTCCAACTAAACTCTTGAAGATTGTTGGATCCACCCTTTCGCCTTCTTCATGCTTTGACAATTTAATCCCACATTCTACTGGAGTGCTAACATGTTTGCAATTGTTCATCTTGAACTTTTTGAGCATTTTCCTTGCGAAACTTTCTTAAGAAATAAAAATTCCTTTCTCCATTTGCTTTACTTCAATTCCAAGATAATAGGACATGAGGCCAATATCTGTCATTTCGAATTCTTGAGTCATTGCTTTCTTGAAATCCTCGAACATACTTGGATTGTTGCCTGTAAAAATTAAATCATCCAAATACAAACAAACAAGCAAAATATTTCCATTTTCACACACCTTAGCATAAAGAGCATATTCATGAGGACATTTGGTGAAGCCATTCTTTTGAAAGTAGTTATCAATTCTACTATTTATGCCCTTGGTGCTTGTTTTAAGCCATATAGCGCCTTTTTCAATTTCAAGACTTTCTCCTCATCCCCTTTGATGACATTGCCCATAGGTTGTTCAACATAAATTTCTTCTTCAAGAATTCCATTCAAGAAAGCAGATTTTACATCCATTTGATAAATCTTCCATTTATTTTGAGCCGCAAGAGAAATTACCATCCTTATGGTTTTCAACCGTGCAACAGGAGCAAAAACTTCACCATAATCAATGCCAGGTCGTTGGCTATAACCCTTGGCAACCAACCTTGCTTTGTATGTCTCGATTTCTCCTTTAGCATTCTTCTTTGCCTTGAACACCCACTTCACTCCAATGGGTTTTTGTTCTTTTGGAATAGTCGTCAACTCCCATGTGTTGTTCTTTTCAATTGCTTTGATTTCCTCATCCATGGCATTTCTCCATTTTTCATCTTTCACCGCTTCTTCAAAACCTATTGGTTCACAATCCGCAAAATGACAATAAAGAGTTAGATCATCATTTAAATTCTCTGTTACCTCATAAAGTTCTTGGAGACTTCTCATGTGTGGTGGCCTTTCACGAGAACTTCCTCTCGAAGATGATGACGATGGTGTACTCGAATTTGTTAGTGATGGAGAAGGTGTAGTAACCTTTTCGTTTCTTGACTCTTCTTCTTCTTCAAGAAAAGGAAAGAAATCATATTTTTCTTCCTTTTGAGTGCTCCAATCCCAAAAATCTTTTTCATCAAACTCTACATCTCTACTAATCAAAATTTTGCCATAATTTGGATTGTAAAGCTTGTAGCTTTTAGTACTTGAGTCATAGCCAATGAAAATGTACCTCTTGCTTTTATCATCAAGCTTGGACCGCTCTTCATCCGGTACGTGTGTATAGCCAATGCTTCCAAAAACTCACAAATGAGAGACACTTGGCTTTCTTCCGCTCCGTGCTTCTTGTGGTGTTTTGTTCCATAGGATTTTTGTAGGACAACGGTTTGATAAATATACAGCACAATCAACAGCTTCCGCCCAAAATTCTTTAGGCATTCTCTTTGTCTTCAACATGCTTCGACCCATCTTGAGAATTGTCATATTTTTTCTTTCAACAACACCATTTTGTTGTGGTGATCTCGGAACCGTTAAAGGACGACGAATTCCATTTGCTTCACAAAATTCTTTAAATTCATTAGATGTGAATTCGCCTCCTCTATCGGATCTCAAGGATTTAATACAATAACCACTTTGTTTTTCTACAAAGATTTTGAATTTTTTGAAAACTTCAAAGACTTGAGATTTCTCCTTCAAAAAATAGACCCAAGTTTTTCTACTAAAGTCATCAATGAAAAGAAGAAAGTAACGGTTTTTACCGAATGAAGATGGCTTAATTGGTCCACAAACATCCGCATGAACAAGTTGAAGCGGCTCATTTGCTCTTGTAGTAGATTCTTTTGGAAAGCTTTTTCGAAATTGTTTGCCAACAAGACATCCTTCGTAAAGTTGATCCGGTTGATTAATGGAAGGCAAGCCATTCACCATCTTCTTTTGTGCCAACAATTTTAATCCTCCAAAATTTTCATGTCCAAACCTCAAATGCCAAAGCCAAGATGAATCTTTCAAACAAGTCTTGAGACATTTAGCCACATCCGTTTGGATATTTAATAAAAACATTCTATTGCTTGTCATGGGAACTTTGACTATCAAATTCTTCTTCTCATCTCTTAGTAAAAGACTACGATTTTTCATATGAATTTCATAGTCTTTTTCCAAGAGTTGTCCCAAGCTCAAAATATTACTTTTCATACTTGGAATAAAATAAACATTTGTAATAAATTGATGTTCTCCATTTTTCTAGCAAATTAAGATTGTACCTTTCCCTTTTATTGGAACTTTAGACAAGTCTCCAAAAGTAACATTCCCGCTCACCGATTCCTCAAGCTCCATAAACTTGTTTTTGTCTCCACACATATGGTTGCTTGCCGGATATTCTCTATGGAGTTGGGTTTGTTAGTCGCTATATGGAATCAGCTACCACAACTCATTTCAAGGCGGCTAAAAGAATTCTTCGTTATGTCAAAGGTACAGTTGATTTTGGTCTACTTTGTCCATCCTCTAATGAATTTAAACTTGTGGGTTACAGTGATAGTGATTGGGGTGGAGATGTAGATGATAGAAAGAGCACAACTGGATTTGTTTTTTATTTGGGGAGTTCGGCATTTACTTGGAGTTCTAAAAAGCAATCAATTGTAACACTTTCAACATGTGAAGCTGAATATGTTGCCGCTACATCAAGTATTTGTCATGCAATTTGGTTGAGGAAATTGTTGAAAGAGCTACACATGCCACAAGAGGATGCTACGGAAATTTTTGTTGACAACAAGTCGACAATTGCATTTTCAAAAAATCCGGTATTCCATGATCGGAGCAAACACATCGACACGAGGTATCATTTTATTAGAAAGTGTATTGTCAAGAAGGAGGTACAACTCAAGTTTGTGAAGACTCATGATCAAGTTGCGGATATTTTTACAAAGCCCCTAAAGAATGAAATTTTTAGCAAGTTACGAGCATTACTTGGAGTCACTAAAAATTAAGTTTAAAAGGGGATGTTGAATAATAAACTTAATTTTTTGTAACATTTATTTGAGTCTTTTCTTATTCTTGTAAGTTACTAATTAAGTGACTTGAAGATGTTGTGTCTTTTGAGTGTTCAAGAGTTATTTTACATAGAAGTTACATGGGAGTTATTTGAGATGTAAATGAATGGAGTTAATGTGAAGAAGTTAGAAGGGTCATTTGTATACTATAAATACTCATGTAAGCAAGTTATTTTGAATTAAGTTGAATAAAAGTATACAAAGTCCTCTATCAATTTATTGTCTCTCTTCCTTTTAATTCTCTCTCTTAATGTGTGTGGTTTCCAATTTCCAACAAACTGGTATCAGAGCTCAGCTTATTGATCCTAGAGAAATGACCAATTCAACCTTTCAATTTCAATTCCCTCACCTTTCCAAAGACAATTTTGATAATTGGTACATTCGTATGAAGGCAGCTTGGATCACAAGACACTTGGGAGATTGTAGAAAAAGGCTACGGTGAGCCTAGTGACGAAGCTCCTTTGAGTTCTAATCAAAGAGAGACTTTGCAGAAACTTCGAAAGAATGAGCTTTTTGAATTGGGGTCATATGCGCGAATCGGATACTCGTAGCCAAAGTTATGATTAAATTACTGCAGCGCACTCGGAAATTGCCCCAATTAGGCCAGATTACGATTTCTTGCCAATTTTGCGCTGATCTGCCTGCTCCAGGTATCTCAGCACCATTAATGTGCAATCTGACAGCTTAGCGTCATCTGACTTGGATCCTCCTGCATCAGCAGCCGAAACCAGCCTCCCCACTCTGGTGGTCTGCGCTATGGGAAAGCAGCTTCAGCCGTTGAGCTGGCCCAAGCATACTCTAGATCAGTCTCAGATCCAAAGATAGCTGATCCCTTTTCAGTCCAAAGGGGCCTTCCTGGCCGGACCCAAATGCCATTTTCACGGCTGATGGGTCCAACCCCAAGGCCTCAGATTAATGGTTACTGAATATTTGAGTGGTTTGGTAGGCAATTGATGATCATTGTGGTAAAAAGAATGCGTGGTGATATGTGCAAGCTGTGAAAGGACTTAGCCGTTCACCAGAGATGCTTCCTGCACCTGATTCTTTTTTCACTTTCCTCGAGAAAATGATTGTCATGCAAAAATAATTACAATATGTACCCCATGGGTGCCATATTCTCATTACAACTAGGCTTCTTATTTTTACTACGTTTTGTTTTCTTTCCTTTTTCTCCTTTGACAAACCGTATTCCTCATCTTTTTAGAGGAAAAAGGGTTCTGTTGCCTTTTTTATTTGAGAGTTGAGGGCACTGTAGCATGAGTTTACTATTTGCATTCATTGTACTCGTAGTAATACCCTATGGATGACGGATCTTCTAAACCATGAAATGGAGAGGATCTTATTCTCTATGGACTAATGATTCGGCCTTATCATTCGATGAGATCATTTTTTGGTTTTTCCTTTTTGGCAGGTCAATGAGAGTGGTTGAAATTGGCTTAATTCAATTAATATTTTTTTACTAATGGTTGTCCAAATTATGTTACACGTTTAGGATCATACAAAGGTTATATATATATAATGGTTGAAATTGGCTTAATTCAATGAGAGTGGTTGAAATTGGCTTAATTCAATTAATATTTTTTTACCAATGGTTGTCTAAATTATGTTACAAGTTTAGGATCATACTAAGGTTATATATATATATATTTAAAAAAAGGTATATTGCTTTAGTGATGGTTTTGGCTAATATGTTAGGTAAATCTTAGGAAAAGCTCCTTCCTAGAAATACGGGAAGTACAGGTAGCATGGTAATTTGTGTTTGCATGTCGTATTCGAGTCATGTTGAAGCATGGATATACGATTATATAGGTTAATTTAAATTCTACTCATTTAATTAAACATGTCAAATTCTTCGACCATAATTCTCTAATTTTATATTAGATTCATGTGGAGTTTGCAGCTAATGTAAAAAAATTGCTTGTTATTATGTCGCATGTCGGGTTTGTATCATATCGAAGTATGGATGACTATATAGATTAACCTTAACTCGACCAATTTAATTAAACGGGTTAGACTCTTCAACCCTAACCTTTTAATTTTGTGTTGGGCTTGTGACAAATTCGTAGGTCGTGTAAAAAATTGTCAGTCTTACTTGAAAGGCCCAAATACAGTCTTGATTCCTTGACATACAGAAAAAAATGATAATACCAGTATACTAAATGAGAGGAGTCGATGAAATTTAGTGCCTCTTGCAAATATATATATTTTTTTATTTGTTGCTAATTCGCTCTTGGTTTGGTTATTCCCTACTACATACGTCATACACATTGATTTAAAAATTTATGACATGATGGAGAAAATTCGTGTTTTGCACGCAATGACAGTGGTGTTGTATTTCCACGAAGGGATTTTGGCTTCCAGTTTGTCCACAACCGCTTGTGTCTCTATCATTTGCTGTATATTGATTTAGGCTCTGTTTTGTAATCCCTCCCCTCCTCCTCCCCTTATTATCACTTTTTTCAAAAAATATTAATTTCAAAATATTTTTAATCTTTTTTACTTTTTATATCACATCAACAATTTTTTATTATTATTTAAATAAAAAAACTCACTACAATACAAATTTTTTTTCACTTTTTCAAACAAATTCTTTTTACTTTATATCACATCAATCACTTTTTCCTTTCACCAATAGATGTTTTGAAGCAGTCGTGGAATGTCCCACCCCAGTAGGGTACTCAACGTAGAAATTAATTAATGCGAAATTCTAAAGGACGGTAGCATGCAGGTTGGACGAAATTATAATCAAGCGTAAGAAAGAGGTATGGTATTAACCAAATAATTAAACAAAAATTCTAATCTATCAATTTTTCTTAATTATTTTTAAAATTATATATCATCCCATCAATTATATATTATACCATACGCGTTTTTTCAAAAAGAAAACCAACAGACTTGATGGGATTGAAAAGTCGCGTCAACCTATCTGATCCACTCGGTGCTTGGAATTGAACAAGTCGGCCATTACTCCTTTTCTCAATGAAAGTCACCGGAATGACATAATATATATATATATATATGAGAATCTTTCCAACTTACAGACTACAGAGACGAACACCGAACACAGAAGATGCGTTGTTTAAGATTAATCTTATCCTTGTTCTTCTTTCTCATACACCCTGCTACTCGCACCGTTGCTCAGTACTGCTATAATGGAAACGGTAACTATACCAGTAACAGTACCTACGGCGAAAACCTCAAAAGCGTCCTGGCCTCCATGTCTTCCAACACCGAGATTGATTACGGATTTTACAAATTCTCCGCCGGAGAATACCCTGACAAAGTAAACGCGATTGCACTTTGTAGAGGAGATATTTCGCCGGAAGAATGCCGTAGTTGTATCAACGCGACAAGTCACGATCTTTTAAAGAGTTGTCCCAACCAGAAGGAGGCAATCATGTGGCCCGATAAATGTATGCTACGATACTCAAACAGAGATATATTTGGCGTTATGGAAACTCAGCCTTTAATTGCCTATTACAACACCGGAAACGTCTCAGTTGTAGAAGGGTTCGTCTTAGTCGTAGGAGGGATGGACTCAGACGTAGGAGGGATGGACTCAGACGTAGAAGGGTTGGTCTCAGACGTAGAAGGGTTCAACCGGGTGCTAAGCCCCTTGTTAGATAGACTAAGAAACAGTGCCGCATCAGGAAATTCTACTCGCAAGTTTGCTCTGGGAAGCGATTTTGCCTCTAACTTCCAAACCATATATGCAATTGTGGAGTGCACTCCTGATTTGGACCAGACGGATTGCAACAACTGCCTGTCAACGGCTATGGGATTTATTCCACAATGTTGTAATGGAAAGCAGGGAGGGAAATATGTGACACCCAGCTGTGATTTAAGGTATGAGATATACGAATTCTATGACCCGCCGCCACCGCCAGTGCTACCAGTATCCCCCCACCGGTACTACTGCCTCCACCTACACAAGGTATGGTACAGATGCTTCATGCCTTAGAAGTTGGAGTATCTCATTAATTTGTTTATTTTCGTGCCATAAAATTCTTTAAATTTCTCCCTAAGTTTATGATAAAATTCTTAGAGATTTTACCTATTATTTAAGAATTAAAATAGGTTAAATCTCGTTTATTTTAGTGTTTAATTATATTCTTTTTAGACATGCGTTCTTTTTTTAATTTATTATATCTTACGTAATTATATACTAAGATGATAAAATCTTAATAATTGTCTTAGAATTTTTTTTGAATTTCACCATATTACATCGATCAGCTCTCTTAACTACCCAAAGAAAATGCATCCTCCTTTGCCTTCCACTCGAGGAAGGTGACTTCTTTTCGGTCTTCGGCACAGCATCTCAGCATTATTGCAAGTAGTGCCCGCAGCTGACCACCTTTACGACCCCATAAATACGCATAAACTGACCAAGGGAGCCTCTTCCACGCAAAGACATCAAATGCGGGATTAGGATGCTCTCGTTAAAGTAGGTGTATAATTCGTTATGGTAGTGGTTATTAGTTTATAATTGCAACCGCAATTGAGATTTTCGATTATTCTAATTTTAATAACTGTAATTGCAACTGGCCTATCAGTTGTGATTTTTACCAACAGCCGATTATTCAGTTATTTCAGTTCGGTTCTTAACCGAATAACCAATTTTATATATGTTGAATTTTTTAAATTCAATATTTGAATTCAATAACATCATTTTCTGTCCTAAGTATACATATTGTACCAAAACTAGCTTGCTTGTAAAACCAAATTACAATCATTAATCAATTTTTGGAAAATTAGCAAAACAAGAAAAAACTAAAACATGAAAATCGCATCCTCAGTTCCTCACCACCGAGCCAACAAAAAAATGCATTACAAATACAATAGAAAAAAAAAAAAAAAAAAAAAAAAAAAAAAAAGAAGAAGAAGAAGAAGAAGAAGAAGAAGAAGAAGAAGAAGTAGTCTAAGATTGAGGTCTAGATGTGGTTCAGAATTGGATAGTTGGCATTGGGTGTCGTCGGCGTGGGCACTGTCGCACTGGGCGTCGTGGGCTGTGGCCATGGGCGATGGGGCGTGGATCAGAGATACAGTAGAGAGGAAAAGAAGAAGAATAAAGAGGGAAAGAAGAAGAGGCCGAAGAAGAAAGAAGAAGAGAAGAGAAATAGCCAGAGAAGAAGAAAGAAGAAGAAGAAATGGCTGGAGAAGAAAAATGGTCGGCTCATGGTTGGGTGTGGGTGGGCGGCTGGGTGTTTTAAGTTTTGGGTGGTCTAAGGGGCAAGGAGTCCGGTTATTATATATATATATATATATGTAAACCGGTTGTGGTTAACCGGTTGTGGTTATCCTGGTTATTAACCGGTTTTTGAGAAGTAATAACCTGTAACCGCAACCGGGTACTCAGTTGCGGTTATTTTCGGTTTTTCGGTTTTTCCCTTTTTTTGGTTAGCGGTTATTAGCAGTTATCGGTTATTTCCAGTTAATAACCACCTCGCTTGTACACCCCTACTTAAAAGTTAACTGTCCGAATTTGAGAAAATTTGGACAGATGATTATGAGTGACTACTTACAAGACTCATTTGACCAAATAAAAATTAAGTTGTTCAATTATTTATCCAGTCAGGTGGATCCCATAAATTGTCTTTTATAATCACTTGCTTGAATTCTCTCAAATTCGAGCAAATAATATATTTAAGAGGATCCTAATCCATCCTACATGATCTATGTTAAACAAAAAGAGCGACCGAGTAATTAGGTTGTTTCAATACGTACGTACATATTCAGAAGCTAGCTGTATATGTATCTTTTGTGTTTATTATGGATGAGGATCCCTTGTTTTAGGTTGTTCCAATTTTTATAAAATTTTAAAAGCTTAAGAGAAGGGTTCGCAGATTTCACCTGCCTCCAGGCAATTTAGAATGCAGGAGGATTTATTTGCCCAAGGCAAGTAGATTATGCAATTTTTATCTCTTAAACTGTTCAAATTTTTATGAAATTTGTGTCAATCCGTACAATTGACATGTCCAAGAAGTTGACCATATGTAAACAATATGTTGCCTCTAGTTTTGTTTAGATCGGTAAACCTTTGATTTCAGAGAACTGGTTTTGAACTTGATCAATGATACTCGTTCAAAATTGGATCAAAATATTACCACCAAGAACTTATTTTATTTCAAATGCACATTCTTATTTAGAGCATTCTTAATGGTTTTTTTACATTCCTATCTCCACTAAAAACACCAAACCCCAGCACAAAAAAATCAGTTCGATCTCCAATTGAAAATAACAAAAGGAGAGTTCTGGTGTTTGCAGGAAAGAAAAGTAACCCATCTCCATCTGCAATTGTTATAGTCGTGCCAACTGTTGTTTCTGTGGTACTAATCAACTGCATCGGCATCTGCTACTTCTATTTAAGAATGAGGAAGGCATGGAAGAAAGTTGAAAGTAAGTCAGAAATTGATTTATCTTTCGTTGTTGCTAATTATGATATACTTGATCGATATAAGTACCAAAAAAGCAAAAAAATGTTTAGACAATTTGTGGTTAGTGATCATCGATGTACCTGCTCCTTAACATACTAAGCAATAATGCTGAAAATAATTATAGAGTCAACGTTTTTAAATTCAGAACCTCAGTTTTGATATCACGTTAAATTACGACTTGTTTCAAAAGCTTAAATTGATGAAAAATGATGAATTTAATATTTTAAAATTCTATATACATAAAACATGACATATTTATTTGGAGATTGTTATAAAACAAAACCATCTGCCATCTGTTATTAAATCAGTAATTCTAGATGTTAAGGTAGCTAATTGAAATATGGGTGTTTCAGATAAATTCTACTAAGGTATTAATTAAATAAATAAATCAGTAATTTTGGGATAATTGATGAATTAACATGGTATTAAAGCATAGGTAATAGATTCAAATCCTGACTCTCACAGTTTTACACAAAATCCAATTAAAATATTCAATGTGAATCCCACACATTTAAGCTTTTGAAATAATTGATAATTTAATAACTTCTAACAAACCAAATTGAACAATGTTACCTTAGACGACAAATATTGTTCTGTTTAGAGTATGGGAACACTGGCTTTCAGTAATCAATTCTATAGAACCCCTTGTTATATGCACGTAATAGCATTTGCCTTAGTCTTCTTTAGGCAATTCATTAATCTAAATTCAAGTGTATTTAGTAATTGATTCAGATGAAGCAGATGATGAAATTAGTAGTGTTGAATCGCTGCAATTTGACTTTGGCACAATTAAAGTTGCTACAGAGAACTTTTCAAATGCAAATAAACTTGGACAAGGTGAATTTGGCGCTGTTTACAAGGTGAATTAGAAAACTATATCATTTTTGTCAGTTATAATATTTTAAATCAAGCATTATAAACTTGAGGTTTACAATTCTATATATATTTCCCTTTTTCAGGGTAGACTCCCAAATGGACAAGAAATAGCTGTAAAGAGGTTGCTCAAATCTTTTGGCCAAGGAAATCTTGAATTTAAGAATGAAGTTGTGTTAGTGCCTAGGCTTCAACATCGGAATTTGGTAAGGCTGATAGGATTCTGCTATGAAAGGAATGAAAGGCTTCTAATCTATGAGTTTTTGCCTAATTCAAGCCTGGATAAATTCATATTTGGTATGGTTGCACTTTTACTCAAATGTTAGAATCTGATCATCATAATTTCCTAATTGAAATGCCTAGTCCTCCACATATATTGGTTTAACATATTGAATCATATACTTGAATGAATATGTAGATCCAATCAAGGGTGCAGTTTTGGATTGGGAAAAACGCTATAAAATTATAGGAGGCATTGCTCGAGGAATTCTTTACCTTCACGAAGATTCCCAACTTCGTATTATTCATCGCGATCTAAAAGCTAAAAATATTTTATTAGATGCAGATATGAATCCTAAAATTTCAGATTTCAGCACAGCAAGATTGTTTGTGCTAGATCAAACTCAAAGCAATACGAAGAAAGTTGTGGGGACCTAGTAAGTATATCCATGTAAATTTAGAGCAAATAATCATAAATAGTATGCTATATATGTATCACTAATATTTACTTTGTGTCATAAAATCGACATGGAAGCTGGCATTGAATCCAGCCATCTCCCCTAAATAAGATGAAATTAAAGAAATTTTAAAATACAAATATGAAAAATATATATTATTATTCAATCTAGACTGATATCATTGATGTTTATATGTAGTGGATATATGCCCCCAGAATATGTAATGCACGGACGCTTTTCATTAAAATCCGATGTGTTTAGTTTCGGTGTTTTAGTTCTGGAGATAGTGAGTGGGACAAAAATTAATTCTTTTCGAAAGGGAGAGAGTGAAGAGGGCCTTATCAACTATGTAAGTACAATTATCTTTGTGTATATTTCCTTTTTGCCTCAAAAGTGGCACATGATATTGACAAAATAAACTAATATTCTCTTTGATATTGTGCCCACGTCATTATCTTGCAGGCATGGAAAAATTGGAGGGAAGGGACAATTTTAAATCTCGTAGATCCCACATTGAGGGCCAGTTCAACAATAGAAATATTGAGATGCATTCACATTGGGTTATTATGTGTTCAAGAAAATGTGGCCGACAGACCAACAATGGCTTCGATCCTTCTAATGCTTGATGACAACTCTATCACTCTTTCAGTACCACAAAAACCTGCATTTCTTATGGACAAAAGCACTATATTAGACATGTCATCTCGAAGGGAGCAAAATACTAGGGCAATATGGTTAGATCAATCAAGAAGCAAATTTGTTGAAGCCTCGGCAAATGAGGCTTCAATTACTGAGCCATATCCTCGCTAAAATATACCAAAAGTTTTATATTTTAAAAGATAAAATATTTTGTTATTAATGATATATTGCGTAATTTCTTTCATTCAATTTCAACTTCATGACAATGGTGATCATTTTGTTATGGGAAATATGCTTAGACATGATTAAACTAAAAGCCCTCTAGGTATTTGTTCTAGGGGAGGAGTGGTTTACATGTGTTATGATTCTAAGTGTCACACATTGATTTAAGTGTAATTTTAACCATTTGTATTTAAGTTTTTAGGCACCCTCATTTTATTAAACTGTTTTCAAGGTTGGGTTCTACATAATGTTTATATAATTTGATATTAGAGCTATTGCCATGTGGTATGGAATCAAGATTAGCTCGTTAAGTATGATATCATATGGTTTTGGAAATAATATGCTTATTAATGCTCCGTTTGTTTCGACGTAAAATGGTTTCCGTCGTAAAATGGTTTCAGGGAAGTCATTTTTCTAGAAAATATTTTTCGCCGAAAGCATTTTTCGGTGTTTGGCGCGTACAGAAAATCACAAATATTTTTCATATTTTCATTCAATCATATTAACCTATAAATATTAATTTTTATTCAAACCATATAAATATTAAAATAAAATAATAGAAAAATCATTGATGACGAGATTCGGTCACTGACCAACAAGATTCTGACCATTTTTACCTGATTCCGACTAATATAGCCAGAATTCGAGATAAAGGCCGGAATCCAGACAGTTTCGTCGGAATCTATGATAGCCGGATTCCGACCATCTGGCCGGATCTGGCCAGAGAGGCCGGATCCCGGCAGGCTGGCCGGATCTGGCCAGATTCGTCCGGCCAGGAACCGGCCTCTCTAGCCAGGGCCGGCCGAGATCCAGCCTCTCTAGCTAGGGCCGGCCGGGATCCGGCCTCTCTGGCCAGATCCAGCCTTTCTGGCCAGATCCGGTCAGATGGCCGGAATCCGGCCGGTCTGGCCAGATGGCCGGATTCCGGTCAGATTGGTCGCCGGAATCTGGCTGACCGGATTCCGGGGAAGGTGGCCAGATTCCGTCGCCAGATTCCGGTGATATTAACCGGATGTTGTCGGATTCCGATACCGGCAATATTTCGATGGTGGTTGGCTGCTTGAACATGAAAGTCGACTATGCCGTTTAAAATAGGTCGACTGCGTCTAGCGTCTTCGGAAAACGATTTATGCTTTTAAAAAACGTAAATCATTTTCTGAAATTTACTAAGCATTTTTGGTCAAACAGAAATCATTTTCCGGTTGACTATTATTTTCGCTCCTACCAAACACCGGAAAATGCCGAAATCATTTTCCAGAAATCATTTTACGCCGAAACAAACGGAGCATAAGTAAAATCTATTTATTTGGAATGATGCATGTACTAGGTTTGGCTATCTCACGTATTTTTCATGCAATAGATTGGTTCATGATCTCATGGATATGAAAATAGCTAGCACTATATGGATTTGACCAGTTAAATGAAAGGAACATAATCACCCTTTTATTTGTTCAAATTGGTTTTTCAATATCTAAGCATTAAGCAAGATAGACTATCATAAATAGGTTTAAGCATAAACATATAAAAAACATAAAATGAACTTTGAAAGATGAAAAATAGCTAGGCGTGCTACTTACAATGGTGTGATTTTAAGCAAGAGAAAGACTTGATGAAGCTCTTCTCTTGCCAAATAGTATGGTATATTATGGAGGAGTTAATTGTAGTAGGTGTTTTGGGGCTCTTACAAGCTTGGGTGTGTTGGAAAGGGTTGAGAGAAAGCTTAGGGAGCGTTAAGAGAAAGTGATCGAAAACATGTTTTAATTAAGGAGTATATGCATGGCCTTGGGGAGAAATTTTAAAATAGCCGTATGACCTTGGGGACTTTAAGGAGGAGTCTGCATGCAATTCAAGAAATAAGCTTTCCTCCTAGGTCCAGAGGTTCTCACTAGCTAACTCTAGCTTAAAGGTTAATTTCAAATACCATGGGTTATTATACATTGTTTTAGCTTCATAACCCAAATGTTAAAGCTTTGTAAAGTTGTTTTCATAAACTAGCTAGTGGTCAATAGCTTGTAAATGTTTCACAAAAAGAGAAAAAAATATTAGTTAAACGTGTATTCTCTCATGACTTTTGTGTGTAAACTCATTTTCAAAAGCAAATTCGGCTAAAGTGAATTGGTTTGGGTTGAGAAAAAAATAATTAAATTTTGGGTTTATTTAGCCAAATATGAATTTAGTGGCTTCCCAAACAAGCCCGCGCTTACTAGTGAAACACAAAATATAAATCCAAAGAAAATTCAATTAATGCGACAAACATGCATACACTTTCTATCTGCCAACTTTGTTAACATATCGTTTAGAATTTTAATTTTATATATATATATATATATATATATATATATATATATATATATATATATATATATATATATTATTTTGATAAACTTAAGCTTTTAAAATAAATAATAATTCACCTCCTAATATTTTTAAAACTGTTAGACTTATCGAAAGATCATAAGTTTAAATTTAGTCTTCATAATTCACCTCTTAATTCAAATATTTCAAAACGTGTTGAAGGAAGAGTTTGAGTTAAAGTTTTCTTGACTCGGAAATGTTCAACATCTTGGTCTTTGCATGGATGCTTGGAATATTGAAAATAGAAGCAGCAGAAGTCTCCAACACGGCAAACACGCAAGTCCATTACTTCTTTTCTCAATAAAAAAAATAACCCGAATGATATATATATATATATATATATCAGTTCTGTGACGACCCATTTTTTATTTTATTTAAAAACATATATAAATGGATCTTCACAGTGGCACGACTACTTGTCCCTCAGCTAGCCAAGATAACGTACACGTTCCATAACATGTACCTGATATTCAGAGTTACATCTAACACAGCAGAATATAAATATCAATATGCAACGGAACACATATCATAAGCGGAAATACATCTAATACATAACTGTTAATTACAACAACGAGAGCCATTTACGAGTCTATCTATTTAAGGTTTATAAAACATATTACACTAATTACATACTAAAATACGGGCTCAATAAATACATAAGCCACATAAAACACAAGCCAGAAAAATAGAATACCCAAAACACGAACTACCCATGAGTTCATAACTTATGACTGTCGCGATGTGCTCCAATCATAGCATCCCATACGCTAGGTGGACAAGTCAATATCTATATCCGTAGAACTGCAACCAAAACATCAATGTCTGTACGATTGCGGGGGTTGCCGCATCCGTACAGGTGGAATTATGAGCCCACCGCCTTAGCATAAATAATTACACTAAGACCTCAGAGGTATACCATTCACTGAGTTTTCGCAAAGAACCAACTTTTCTTTATTTTAGTCTTGCGAGCACTATAACAGCTACCAATTTATAAACTTTTGTTTGAAAACCCCCATAGCTGATTTAGCAAACACCGACTAATAGAAAACATTTAAAGCATACTATGTAGCTGCAAACACATATAGAAGTTCCAGTCATCTCACCTTGGAAACAACTACATATCTTCTCACCTACTATAAGACTATTGTATTTTGTGGCTCAAATGTACAAAGAAACAGCATTGCCAGATGTGATAACTTCATGTCAAAAGACACTTACATTACCCAATCCAGTAGCGTACAGTCTAGGTACATCAAGCATAAAACAATGGTGGCTCAAATGTACAAAGAAACAGCATTGCCAGATGTAGGTAACTTTATGTCAAAAGACACTTACATTACCCAATCCAGTAGCGTACAGTCTAGGTACATTAAGCTTAAAACAATGGCATCTTACTCAGCAATACAAAGAAACAGCATTGCCAGATGTAGGTAACTTCATGTCAAAAGACATTTACATCACCCAATCCAGTAGCGTACAATCTAGGTATACTAAAGCTCGATTCCTTTAAATCATGCAACAAGAAATATATATATCATAAAAACGATACAAACAAACACACTAAGATATATGTATGCATATGCCAAGCGAACAGGGACCGTATCCCAAAGGACAGAGACGGTATCCCATATTAACGTCGAGTCCGTAACTCCAAAGAACAAGGACCGTATCCCAAAGAACAGGGACCGTATCCCAAGGTTTGTGCCGTTAAGCACGCAATGCATCATGTCCCCCCTTTATAACTCACACTAAAAATCTCAATAATTTATAATGCAAACCTAGTCTACAAAATTCCCAACCATATCCTAGAGTCACACCATTTATTCAAACTCCACATATCATATACATACTTCAACATCATCATAATTTCAATATACTCAAAAGTACTCAAATCATCCAAAACAAATATATTCAACATACAGTTGGTTCATATTTATAAAACAATATATATTTTGCAATTCATCATATATAAAAATAATACTTCTCAGTGAGTAGAATACTCACCTTGGCTGCGCGGATATTAAGCACTAGGTCTCCTAGACACCACCATGCAATGCATTACTGTAAAAACAATACATTGCACATTATTGACAACTTCTAATATTGGACTCGAATTTAGCTCTTAAATTGCTCAAGAGCTAACTCATGGAAAACCCATAATATTTTAAGGGTTCCAAACGTCTACCCATAAATCCTAGACACTAACTAAACTCAATTAACACTAACCCAAAGTATTCACTAAGGGTTAGATATTAAAATTACCATTTAACTATTTACTCATAATATTAATTACTAACTTATTCTTATTTCCACTAACCCATAAATTATTTCACTAACACTTTTATAATAATGGAGAAACTTCACAAAAGGGTACCCAACTATAGCGCTTTTTCACTTAAGGGTACTAATGTAGCAAAACGTTCAATCGAGTGTATGAATTTATCAAAATCGTTCAATGTAGGGTATTCCGTCACCCTCCGTTCTAAATCGATGACGGAACCCAGAACACGTGCGTTTCACATGATATTTTAGCATCGAACTACCACTTTTGCCCCTCATCTAAACGATCAAAAGACCCATTATACTCGAACTCAAAACACACTCTTCTTCCCTCCCAACGCAACACAGCAGCCGAACTAGAGAGATCGGGCTCAAACACTTAGGTCCAACAGCTGAACAGCATCGTGAAAAGGTGGGTTTTTATTCTTGGCCATTATCCTCCTAAACTTCACTCCTATTTTCGTTCTTGGAGGAGACCCATTTGTGCAGTTACGGCGCCGGCGTGAAATGGAGCCTATGTCCGACAGTGAGTCGACAGAGTCCAGATCAAACTGTCCAGTATGCAAATGTGGAAAGACATCATCATCTTGGACGTCGTTCACCCTAAGTAATTTTGGTAGGAGGTTTTTTTCATGTGTAGATTACAAGGTAAGAGATTTTCCCCAAAGTTTTTCCTTTTGATTTTCCCCAAAGTTTTTTCTTTTGATTTCCCCCAAATTTTTTCCTTTAGGATTCTATCTCTGACTTACCGTGAAAATTGGTTGATTTGATTTTATTTCCGATTATTCAGAAACCAGAGGTGAGATACGATTATTTTAAATGACGTGATCCTGAAATCTGCGTCTATGGTCAGAGAGTTGTGTCGAGATTGAGAGATTGGCACGAGAATCTGAAGGCACTGAAGGCCGAACATGAACTGAGTCGAATAAATAGGTTGGATGAAGTTGGAAAGTACAAGAATGAAGTTGAGAAATGTAGGGCTGAAGCTGAGAAATACAAGTTCAAACTATAGAGACAAAAAGATAAGTTTCGGTCAGTAGAGAGGAAGTACCAAATTGCATTGGTCTGTTCATGGGTAATGTTGATGTGGTTGCTGGTATATCCTTCGTACAGCAGAGAGTTTCTTCCATCAAGAATGATGTTGCAGTGAAACAATTGATCAATTGTAAGATGATCAATTGATCAATTTTGTTGTTGATCAAATGCTAATGTTGTAGTATTTTGTAATGCTCTGAACATTTTGTAGTGCAAGATTCTGTAATGTTATTGTTAATATTGATGTTGTTGACATTGTATGTGCTTGGTATGGTAATTCATTATGCACAATTCAATTATGAGCAATGGTTGCAAGTGTGCAGCAAATGAGCATAAGCAAATATGGTACCAAATTTTGTAGCATCTTTGGCCACAACTTTGGTACCAAATTTGACCATAATCCTCATATGCTTGAGCATTAACATTATGCATTTCTCTTTTCCTTGGCATACCACAAATGGGCAATAAATAGGCTCTTCCAAAATTGGTATCAAATTGTACCAAATTTGCACACTTGGCATACCAAATCTGCAAAGGGGCAGTAATTAGGCTCTTCCAAAATTGGTATCAAATTTTGTTGCAAATTTGGTTGCAAATTTGGTACCAAAGTTAACAAAATTTGGTACCAAATTTACAAATCCACCACAATGATAACATAACCTGCACAAATCCACTTGATACCATAACCTGCCTAATCAATTTACAACAATGGTTGCAAATGGGCAGCATAACCAAATTTGGTACCAAGTTATGCAGTAAATACTTGGTACCAAATTTTGTTCCAAATTTGACCACAATCCTGCACAACCAAATACTTCTATACCATAATCTGCATAACCAACTACTTTAACATAAATCATCACACTTTAACTTCATTATTGATAATAAACCATGTTCATCACACTTTAACATAACATAACATAACATAACTAGCAAACTTGCTCATCACACTTTAACTTCACATAACTAGCAAACTTGTTCATCACACTTTAACATATGTTAACATAATAATAAACCATGTTCATATCAATTTAACATAACAAAATAAATATTGTTCAGACTCTCCACATCTTTTTCTTCCCTTTGTCATTCTTCTTTGCAACTCCTTGTACTTCTGGTTCAGGAATGGCAGTGGATGCAGCAATCAAATTGTGCATGTCGAAATTAGTGGGAGCAACTCTAAAAATGATACCAGTTGCATTTCTGGGAGGACCCCATGAGCATGCTGGTCCACCCCCTGGAACTTTCGGTGGTCCAGTAGGGTTTCCAGTGAGATCGACAAGGAGTTTTCCTTTGCTCTTGTGCATTCCTGTTTGTCAAACAGAAGTTCTCAACCTGCCAGATATTCTTGTCCTGGTGGCCAGCCCGAGATTGATCTTTTGACCCCTACCTTGTGCAGTAGTTGTACTGCTTGCACCCCTTTCCTGACCTTGTCCAGACGCACTGCTTGAACCCTCTTCTCTACTCCTCTTTTGACCCTTACTTCCTGTTGGGTGAGTAGGATTACCAACACATGGGGCACTGGATGTGGCACTGGATGGGGCACTTGGCATTGATGTAGTAGATTGGACCACAGATGGGGCACTGGATGAACCATCCAACTACAAACAAAAGCAAATAAACTAGTTAGTAAACAACATTGAATAACATACAAGTTTGCAATCATAAATATAACATTGGAAACACTTACCCTGTCAAGATTGCAGTCAAGATCTGCTGCATGCTTTCTATAGGAATTCCGCTTACGTTCTTGTCTTTCATCATGTCGCATCCTCGCAGTGCATGTTCTAGTATTGTGACCATATTTTTTGCACATCCTGCATTGGTTCTTCGTATCACCATTTCTAACTGTGTAGAGATTTAAGGTCTCATCAGCCCCTCTGTTCCTCAGTTTTTTAGGTCTTCCCGAAGATGCCCTTGCCTTAGGTGGTTCAATGATGGGTTGATTTGTCCTAGCCCACTGCTCCTCACTAGGTACAGGGTAGATGATGGGTGTGTATGCCTTTAGGTACATCTCCTTGCCAAAGTATGGGCTCAGATAATCCTCAGGGTTGCCTCCACCATGCCATATTGATGAGATGTCATGAGCACATGGAATACCAGAAACATCCCACTTTCTGCACCCACATGTCTTGGCAGGTAAATTCACAGCATACCTTCTACCCCTGCACTCGACCTCAAATAAACCATCACCAGCAAATGTTGGCGTACAATGTTCGGCCTCATCTTCCTCTATCTCCAACTTCTCCTTAATTTTTGGCCCAAAATTGCCTTCCATCGCAGCTATAATTTCTCTTTTCCGCTGGTACCTTCTCATCAAACTTGTCCTAATGCCTTCCAACATTGCCAGAATGGTCTTATCTCTGAACTTGGTGATCCAAGAATTGAAGCACTCGGCCAAATTGTTGTGTAAGAGGTCACACTTTGCATATGTGTTGAACCATCCCCTACACCAAGTTGCATGGTCAACCTTCGAAAGGTACTCATACGTTGGCAGATTAAGGCCCTTAAGCTCTTCCATTACAGCATAGAACTCATTCTGTGTGTAAGATGCAGCAGCTCTCCACAACAAGTCCTTTAGTAACACCCCCCGGTGACCGTCATTTCGGAAATTGGCGTACAAGTGCCGCACACATATCCGATGCTCAGCATTAGGGCACACCTCCATAAGACTTGGTACAAGACCTTACACACATGAAAAGCAAATCAAACACATAGAAAAATACCACATAATCTGGAATGAAATGTCCAGCATAAAAAGCATAAGTAGAAAGATACCTTTTGTCTATCTGAAATAAAAGTCCATTTAGGTACACCACTGGGGCCAAGATCAGCCAATAGTGCCTCAAGAAACCATGACCAGCTATCCTTAGTCTCTGCCTCTACAACTGCCATGGATATTTGATACATGTTATTATTGGCATCCCTTCCAATAGCTGCCATCAACTGCCCCTTGTAAACCCCTTCAAGAAACACGAATCAAGGCCTATCACAGGCTTACAACCATCCTTGAAGCCATTTTTCATTGCTGCCAAGGATATGTACATCCTTTGGAATCTACATGGCATTTCGGGCATAGGTCTCTCAATCATCAAAAGAACACAACTCCCCACATTTGTGCTTCTGATTGTCGCGCAATAGTCCCATAGACGATGGTACTGCTCACCCAACTTCCCATAAATCACCTCTTGTGCCCTCTTCCTAGCCCTATACAGGGTACTAGGGTGGATTTCAACATTCCATTTCTTCTTCACATTCTTCTTCAGGACTTCTACAGGCATGTTCGGTTGATCTCTAAAACTGTCCAAGCACCACTCAGCAATCCACTTGGAAGTAATCAAATGATTCTTGTATTTTTGGGCACATGTATGTTTGGGCCTAAGCGAAATCAGCATGAATGTGGCCTCACCCTTCAACTGTCTTCCATAAACCCTATATTTACAATTCTTCTCTCCACATACTGCAATTACTTTCGATTTAGAATTCTTTTGATAAACCAAGTCTTTCCCCTTCAATATATTGGCATGTTTAATGGCTTTTCTGAAATCATACACACTATCAAAAGTATTACCTTTCTGCAGAGTCGGCTTCTCAAAATCAGATTTTGAAAATGGCACCCTCTTGGTGACACACGGCCTTTTTGAAGAATCCGGCTCATCATCTCCACTAGTATTATTAGGAGTGGTCAGTATTTCACTCCGAGACACATCGGAAACAGGCTCATCCTCACCCTCAACCACACCCTTACCCTTACCCTTACCCACACCTTGTGCAGCTTCATCTTCAGCTGCAGCTAAAGCTACTGCTACTTCTGCTTCCAACTCTTCTTCTACTGCATGTGATGGTTCTCCTACAAACTCTTGATCTACTCCTACATCTTCTCCTTCGACAGAAACTCCTGCCTCTCCATACCCCGTATCAGCATTTACTTCTAAGGCGTCAGAGTCATCACTTAGAACCTCATTCCAAAATGGATCTCTTCTATATACAGTATTTTTCTCTCATATTCTTCTTCATATTCCTCATCAACACTTTCTTCTCCTCCAGGTAAATTTACAGCTACATCATACAAAATAAACCCAACCACATATAACTCTACTACTCCATGACCATTATGGTGCTCCACCATTTCAATGACATCATGGTCAGAAGACAGAAGCCGTAGCCCTTCATCTAGACTCTTGTTAGGTATTCTGTAATAAATTAGGTCACCGGGACTATACCCATAGCACTTAACTACAGTCTCCACCTCAAAAAATGACAGCTCATCTTTGTCATACAGGTCTGGGTAATTTGTTACATCCCCACCAACATATGCTATCCCATTTTCCCTATTAAACCGACCTTCGTGGTGCACCTCAAACATAAGACATTCATTAAACATTATGTGTCCTACAAATTGACCAAAACAAAAATGAAAATGAAATTGAAAATTCAATGAGCAGACAAAAATAAACGAATTTAAAGTCATTAGGACCACTTCATCACAGACAAAAACAAACCAGCACATTGCAAAGTCATCAAAAAGACCCACGGGACTACAAGAGTATACAAAATTCAGACCAACACATTGCACAGTCATCAAAAAGACCCACTAGACCACAAGAGTATACAAAATTCAGACCAGCACATTGCACAGTCTTCCCCACCCAAGTGCTTGCAGCACCAAACAACACACCCCAAACAAGATACTCACAACAAACCAGCAACATGAGGGACCACAAAACGTCAAAAATATACATTTTTCACTAACATAAAAACACAACCAATTGTTGACAGTGGTGCTAAACATGGTACCCAAACAAAGTCAACCACATAATCAGAAAAGTATGTGAAAACCCAAACAACTACAAACATGATGTTATTAACATACAAAAATCACATAACTGAACCGGATTCCACTAACCCATTAACAAAATAGTAAACTTTGACATATTAGGGTTATATAAATAAACTAAAACATAAGTTGGGTACATTACCTTTCTCAACCCTTTGTGTATTACACTTCTGTATACAGCCGCAAGCCGAATCAATTTAGAACGGAATGCACCAGATTAGGGTTTTGAGTCGCAAGAAGGAATTGGGCGAGTTGTGTTTCAGGGAGTAGATGCTTTGAGTTGTGTTTTTTTTTTCGGCCGATTGTTCTTAAGTTTAAAAAATCCGAACGTTTAGATGAGGGGCAAAAGTGGTAGTTCAATGCTAAAATATCACGTGAAACACACATGTTCTGGGTTCCGTCATTGATTTAGAACGGAGGGTGACGGAATACCCTACATTGAACGGTTTTGATAAATTCATACACTCAATTGAACGTTTTGCTACATTAGTACCCTTAACTGAAAAAGCGCTATAGTTGGGTACCCTTTTGTGAAGTTTCCCCTATAATAATATTAGTCCTAAAATTATATTCACTAATCTCTAGATTATTTCTCACTAACATTTTATCAATATTATTAACTCTAATATTATGTTCATAAATCTTTTTACATCAATTACTAACATAATTTAAACTATCTAAATTTTAATCAATTAAAACTCTCAAATTAATTTAACCCATCAAAATTAGGGTTTCCAAAATTAATCCATAATTTATAAAATACTAACTTAATCACAACAAATATTAATCTCACTACCATAAACACTAATATATTTAAAATAACATTAATCCCTAAATTAGGAATTAAAGGAACTTACCCAAAAATTTATCCAAATAATACCCGGTGTTTGGAGAATCTTTGCAAGCTCCAAATAACACAAAGCCTAAAGAAAACACTATATCAAACTCATATTTTGCTAGATTTAACCAAAAATCTCAAAATATGAATTTAACTATTTGCCTCAAAACGATCGGTAGAAACGTAGATCCGAGTGCTAGGATCACGTTTCCGAAGACAGATTGAAGATTGAACCGTTGGATCTTCGTAAATCATAATTTTTGTATAAGAACCAAAGAGGACAAGAGAGGGAGAGAGACGTTCTGCCTCTCTCATTTCTTTTTTTCTTTTTCTTTTTTCTCTGTTTGAGATAAGGCGCTGGGCGCCTTATCATTATTTTATTTTTTTTTTCTTCTTTTGAGTGAAGGGCCGACTGACCCTTCCTTTATGTGAAGGGCCATTTGGCCCTTCATTTTATTTCACGTGTGGGGCGCAGGTGTGCGCCCCACACCTTTTTATTTTCTTTTTATTTTATTTTTTATTTATCTTATTCTTCTTTTCTTTTCTATTTCCTATATATATATATATATATATATATATATATTTTCTATTTCTCTTCTCTTTTAATTTTTATTTTAAATTCTTTAATTCTTTTCTTTTCTTTATTTTATTTTATTCATTAATTTCTTTTATATTTTATTTTTTATTTCTAATTTCTTTTCTATTATTTCTAATTTCTTTGAATTTTAAACATATTCTTTTACATTTTTAATGACACTAAAATAATTTTAATCAATTATTTACTCTAATTTCATATTTTAATTATTATAAAATGTCTTGGACATTACAGGTTCCTTGATTAAAAATCTTTCCGATTTACAGACTGATCACTAATCAGGAACAAGGCAGATGTGTTTTTCAAGATTACTTTTCTTCATCTGCTTTATTCTCATACATCCTGATACTCCCACGGTTGCTCAGCATGTCTGCAATAGTGGTGGTAACTACACCAGCAACAGTACCAACGGGGAAAACCTCAAAAGCGTCCTGGCCTCCATGTCTTCCAACATCGAAATTGATTACGGATTTTACAATTTCTCTGCCGGAGAATACCCTGACAAAGTAAACGCGATTGCACATTGTAGAGGAGACATTTCGCCGGAAGAATGCCGTAGTTGTGTCAACGCGACAAGTCACGATCTTTTACAGATCTATTGTCCCAACCAGAAGGAGGCAATCATATGGCCCGATAAATGTATGCTACGATACTCAAACAGAGATATATTTGGCGTTATGGAATCTCACCCTTCATTTACCGTTTACGCTGTCCACAACGCATCAGACATAGAAGGGTTCAACCAGGCACTAAGTGTAACGACCCACCCCCAATGACACAATATTGTCCGCTTTTGGCTCCTACGAGTCTACAGAACCTTATAACCTGGCTTTGATACCATTTGTAACGATCCACTCCCAATGACACAATACTGTCCGCTTTTGGCTCCCCATATCAGACTTCCCAGGAGTCACCCATCCTGGGATTGCTCTCGCAGCGGCTCGCTTAACTGCGGAGTTCTGATAGGTTCACACTAAGAACCTTGACTCAGAAGCCGCGCTTCATTAGGAAATTCTACTCGCAAGTTTGCTGCGGGGAGTGCGCCTGCCTCTGCCGACTTCCAAACAATATATGCACTTGCGCAGTGCACTCCAGATTTGGAGGAGCTGGAATACAACAACTGTCTATTGGCGACAATGGGACTTATATATTCATGGTGGAATCGTGGGAGGGAGGTACGGAATACCCAGCTGTGGTTTATGGTATAATATATCCGCTTTCTTTGACCTTAAATTACTTGAGGCAACACCGCCACCTCCATCGCCAGTGCCACCAGCATCCCCTCCACCGCTACTATCGCCTCCACCTACACAAGGTATAGTACTCATGCTTCATGCATAAATTCTTTCATAAAATAAAATAAAATTATACGCATATATAAACTGACCAAAGGAGCCATTGAGTAATTATAGGTTGTTTCAATACGTACATATTTACTCTGGAGTTGTCTATATATGTATTTTAGGTTGCTAAAACTTTTGTAAAATTTGAAGAGTTTACGGGCCAGAGGGATATGTTGAATTCACTTGCCTCAAGCGGTTTGGATGAAGAATTTAATCATTTAATTATCTGGGGCGGGTAGGTACAATATGTAATTAACATGTCAAAAAAGTTGATTATATGTAAAATTTTTATATCATTTGATATTAGAGCTGCTAGCACATTGAGTATGGAATAAGATTAGCTCGTTATGTATGAGATCGATCATATGGGTTTTGGAAATAATATGTTTCTCAAGTAAAATCTATTTATTTGGAATGATGCATATACTAGGTTTGGCTATCTCATGTATTTTTCATGCAATAGATTGGTTCATGATCTCATGGATATGAAAATAGCTAGCACTATATGGAGTTGACCATTTAAATGAAAGGAACATAATCACTCTTTTATTTGTTCAAATTGGTTTTTCAATATCTAAGCAAGACTATCATTAATAGGTTTAAGCATAAACATAAAAACATAAAATAATGAACTTTGAAAGATGAAAAATAGGCTACTTACAATGGTGTGATTTTAAGCAAGAGAAAGACTTGATGAAGCTCTTCTCTTGCCAAATAGTATGGTATGTTATGAAGGATACTACAAAAATTCTTATAGTTCTGGACGGTTTTAAATCGTCTAGAAAAAAAACATCGAGAAAATAAATTCTGGACGGTTTGGGCAAAACTGTCAGGAATTCTAAACGGTTTTTCCTAAACTTTTGCCCAAACCGTCCAGAATCATTAATTATTTTTTTTAAGGGATAATTACACCATTGGTCCTTGTGATATACTATAATTACAAATAACTCCTTATGGTTTAAAAAGTTCATGGGAGGTCCTTGTGGTAAACTATAATTACAAATCGATCTCTAGAGTCAAATTTCATTCAAATTTTTGACAGATTCTGTTAAATACTACGTCAGCACCACGTCAAACCAATAAGATGGTGACACGTGTCCATCTTAATTAAAAAAAAAATTATTAAAAAATAAATAAATATACTTATTTTTTTAAAAAAAAAAAAAACAAAAAGAAAAAAAAGGGAAGGACAAAGGAGTGGCTCGATGGCCACCTCCAGCCTCTAGGGAGGCCGCGACCACCCCCATAGGCCTTAAGATCAATAACCCTAAATTTATTCGGGATGAGAGCAATGAACGTGGCATTAAGGCTTCTTTCAAACTTATTACAAGCATGAAAGTCATGAAATACCCCCATAATGTTTGTCTTGATCACATCCCAGCAAATTTGGAAGAAAACCATAGAAAAACCATAAGGAGCTAGAGCCTTATCACTATTCATACCTTTCACCACCCCTAAAACCTCCCTATCCTCAAACAGATGCTTTAACCATGTGAACTCCTCCGCATCTATAAAGTCAAAAGCAAGGCCATCCAGCTTGGGCTGCCAATTGAATGGTTCTGAAAATTCTCTCATAGTTCTAAATTATATGATCCCTGATAACAAGTTGGTCAGAAAAAACTAAGCCGTTTACTTACAACGACTCGATGGTGTTGAATCTCATATTCGAGTTGGCCACCCGGTGAAAAAAACTTAGTGCATTTATCACCCTCTTTTAGCCAAAGAACCCTTGACTTTTGTCTCCCAACTAATCTCCTCCAATAGAGTAGCTTTCTTCAATTCAGTGTAACCAAGTTTTCCACAACTTCTCTTTAGCAACTAATGATTTCTCTTCCTCCAACTTATCAAGAGCGCACAACTATTCCAAAAGAGATTTTTTATGGGACTCCACATTACCAAACACATGGTCGTTCTAGCTTTTTAAATCCACCTTCAAGGCCAGAAGCTTTTGAGCTAGTATGAAGCTAGGAGAGTCTTGAAAGCGATAAGCTAATTACCATTGTCTCACCCTGTCTACAAATTAAACCATTAGCTTTTAACCACATGGAGAATGTGGAAATGGTTTGGCCACAATCTATGGAACTTCTTATGGAATAGACCAGGATACTTAGCCTTCCATTTCGAAAACACAAGAAATCGATCAATTCTTGACCAAGAGGGGAATTTTCGATTATTAGACCATGTAAAAGACCCTCCTACAAGGTGAAGATCCATAAGGCCTTGCTCAAAAATAAAATTAAGAAACTCCATCTTAGCAGGACAATAACAAGCTTCCCTCGATCTTTAACTAGGAAAACTAGTGACATTGAAATCACCTCCAATGCACTATGACATATCCCACCAACTAATTAGACCAGACAACTCCTCCCATAGAGACTTTATAACTCCTCCCATAGAAACCTTCTAACTGTGTCAGAATTAGGACCATAAACCCCGCAAAAGCCTAAACAAAGCCATCTTCTACATCTCTAAATTAACATGCAAACAATAAACTCCTCCACACACTACTCAATCTTCTCCACCACCCTCCTATCCCAAATGAGCTACGTACAGTTTAGTTTCCTGCAAACATATAATGTCTACCTTCTATTGCCTAAGGGAAATTGTAACTCTCAAAAGCTTGTCACCCTCATTAATTCAACCCTCTCACGTACATTCCAAGAAAGCGACTTAGGCTTCATAAAAAACCACTTGCAACCATCCCCTTATTTCTGCCGCGGCATGCACTGCCAGTATTCACATCATAATTGAACAGGATAACCTTCTTAGTTCTCTAATTCCTTTCTTGCCAAGGTTCGAACAAGAACCCGATTTGTGCTTAGAATTGTTTGCTTCAATGGCCGCAAATAGCTAGGGCTAGGAGCTCCTCTTCAAATCCATAACACGAAAGCCCCACAAAATGGTGGATTTCCTTTCCTATCTGAAAAAACTAGGCTGAAGGCCATATCCCAACTTTTTTCTTATTCTTTTCTGCTGCACAAAAGTTCAACGGAGTGGGCTCCACCTTTGAGAACATACCCAGCTCCATACAAGGCCGGGTAACAATGGCGTTACACCTACTCACACTCCCCGCAACCCCCCATCCAACTCAGAAAACTCAACTCCCTTTATCCTTACTTTTCCAAGCATAGCTCCCTGCATCGCCTCCAAGGGAAAAGAGAAACCCCCTTTGGTAGTGGCAACCCAAGCTGGGGTAGCCAGCATATCACTTGGAAGAGAAAACCTATTCGAAAGGAAAATGAACATAATACTTGGAGGCCTCCACTTCAGAATCTACGTTGCCTCCAGACCTAGTGTTAGTGCCACAAGGGTTCCCCACTGAAATCCAAGCAAAAACGGGTACCAAATCAACCACCTCCCAGGCGAAGTCTGGAGAAGCCAACCTAGATTGAAGGGTTCCAGTCGCCGGAGGAGTTTGTGACAACCATCGATGGTGAGTCCACCGGAGAGCCACACGTAGGTTGATGGGTTCCTACCGCTGGCGGGACTACCAGAGGAATCTGTAGGTCTTGCTCTACGATCAGCTTTGAGCTAACAACCACCAGCGAGGCCCTGCTTGCCTTATTGGAAGGGGATCTCTCCAAACCCAGAACCGAACCCGGCTCATAACCAGATTCAAGGCCCTCCCGAGTCCATTTCTTCAGCGTTCGCTTTAACATGGGCTTTTGAAACACACATTTTGTGCGTTGAGAGGCTTAAAAAAAATCAGCTTAACGGCTTGGGCTTTAAACCTTGAAACTGGGCTTTTAAACTCCGAAGGGCTGAGGAACACTCACTGCCTTCACTGACGCCGAGGAGCACCCCTCCAGTTGCCCCGCCTTTCCCACCACCTCCGAGAAAGATTTCATGCCACCCCTTAACGCCAACTTCTTGCCCACAGACCTCGAAAGAAGACCCAAAGAAAGTCACCACCTTTCTCATCTCAGCAGCAAAGATTTTCCATCCCCGCCCTTCCCGCCCCTCCGGAATGACGATGATACCTCTACGGCCTCCCACTGCATACTCCACTAGCTCCTGATACCGACCTGATGTAATAGTCCTCTTTGAACAATAAAAGCCTTATTCCGCTCCCTACACGAATTGATGAACTCCGATACCTTTGGCTTACCAACCTGTGACTCCACCATGTTTTTAAGCCAGGCAGCACTCAATTTATCCAACAACACTGCACGGGCTAGCTTTCGACTTCTCTCAACCAACCAAAGAAAAGCTCCCCCTTCATCCACTGAAAGCTCAAAGGCTTTAGCCTCAACATAAAACCAACTCACATAGGCCATTGTCCACAATCTCCTCCGAAAACAATAATCATCCAACCTCAGAGAAAAGGTCTATCACTTGATGAGGCATGACCTACGCTACTCCAAAAAAACCGAAGATAAATTTCCATGGCTCTAGCTATTTCGCCACAGAGTAAAAAGTGGTCAACAGTTTTCTCACTTTTCTTGCATATGCAACACCAATTTACTACAATGATATATTGCTTCCTTGAATTATTTAAAGTGAGGATCTTACCTAAAGTGGCTAACCAAGCAAAGAAGGCCACTCTCAAGTGGGCCTTATTCTTCCAAATACTCTTCCAAAGAAAATAAGTGTTATCACGAGGAAGTAAGATGTACATCCCCTAAAATTTTCGGAAAGAGAGCTACAAAAGTAGCATTTAAAGTACTTTCAAACTGGCCCCTAGTATAGAAGTCATGGAAAACCTTCATAATATCTCCAAAATTATCTGTATAAATCTTTTATATATATGTTGACTCCCAAATTTCTTATAGAGGGTAGAGGGTGGGATCACAGGTGCTTGAGTTATATATTTACCTATAAAAATGGGTTATTAACTCTCCTACTAGTTTTAGACAATTGTCATTTTGTATGGACTCCATTCCCACAAAGTATATTTGTTCCACTCGGATCATTTTAGCTGTTTAGATAATCATGTTCTTTTGCATCAAGTTTTGTTGCAGTATGGTGAGTCATGTTACAACTATTCTGAGTTGATGACTCAATATGTATAATAAAAGTTAATGAATTCACTGAATAGTTGAAGCAACTAAAAATGCCAGAATGGAGAAATGGTAACAATATATGCTAAAAGTTCATAGAATAAATTGAAAGTGTTTGTGTATGTGCGTTTTGAATGAGTAAGATGCAAAGAGTGCATTATATTTGTTTCCATGTTGGTATGCTGCACTGCTTCATACGATTTTCATGAATAGTCAAGTATCTGTCCTTAACTACTAATAGACCAAGCTAGCCTTATTATGTTTAGCCAGTGAATTGGTGAAGCTAATTTTGGGATCCAGTCAACGGTTGGAACCAAATTAGCACGTCCTGTAAATTCTTATCCAATTTATTTTTGCTTTCCTGACTTTAAGATAAGAAGATTTTATTCACTTGCTGTTAATGGTTGTTTGCAAAATCAAATATCTATGCATCAAGGGTTTTGCTATATTTTGAAATATAGTACAAATTTTAGTTTAATTTTCTAATTTCATTCTCTGGCCAATGTTCTCTAAGGAGAAGTAATCGTTGTATCATTTGAAGTGATTCATGTCTCCTTAATTTCAAAGAAGTGACGTGTGTTATTTTCTTTATGTGTTATTTCACTGGATTCGATCTGGGCCTTTTCCATGGTACTGAAACAAATACTATGAGTGATGCAGGAATGCATTATTTGGTGGTGCTCGCCCACGAGAACTGGTGAGTTGTTTCATTTAATTTATAATTTGGAATCTTTGTTGCATCTTCATGCTGATGATATCATACGCTCTTTATGCTTTTACATGTGGTTTCTTTCTCTGTGTGTGTGTGTGTGTTTGTGGCGGGGGGGGGGGGGGGGGAGTATTTATACGTGGTTACTAAGAGTTCGAAAAATATTGTTCTCTTGTTCCCCTCCCCTTTTACCTCCACACTTTTTTCTATTTACTAGTCTGGATGGGTACCATTTATTTGTATTGTTCACCATTTTTTCTTCTTCTATTTCTTAGTGGCTTCATGTTCCCATCTTGACAGAATTGCTGATCATCTTCTCAGGTTCTGAAGGAGCGAGGTCTAGATGATGTTGGGATCAACCATGACTTGGTTCAACAATCTGATAGGCAATCATTTTCTATTCTTTCTCATATTGTTTTATTACAACTCGCTTTGCTGTCTACGCATTACCATTTAAATTATAAATTAATTCTTACAGAGTACTTATTGTTTTGTGAAGGATTGAACATAATGTTCCCAGGACTGAAAGAGTTCATGGGCATGCAATTCCCGTACATTACAGTGAAAAAACGGAGAATCCTCTTGTTGATCAAAGGACTGGAAAGAGATATGAGAGGAAAGATCAGCGGCAAGACACTGAGAGAGTTGATATGCAGAGAAGGAACTGGCGTAATGAGAGCAGGAGGAATAAGAGAGAGCCTGAGAAGCAGCAGCAGCAGATGGAGAGGCCACCTTCTGTTGAATAATAAACTTAATTTTTAGTAACATTTATTTGAATATTTTCTTATTCTTGTAAGTTACTAATTAAGTGACTTGAAGAAGTTGTGTCTTTGAGTCTTTTCTTATTCTTGTAAGTTACTAATTAAGTGACTTGAAGATGTTGTGTCTTTTGAGTGTTCAAGAGTTATTTTACATAGGAGTTACATGGGAGTTATTTGAGATGTAAATGAATGGAGTTAATGTGAAGAAGTTAGAAGGGTCATTTGTATCCTATAAATACTCATGTAAGCAAGTTATTTTGAATTAAGTTGAATAAAAGTATACAAAGTCCTCTATCAATTTATTGTCTCTCTTCCTTTTCATTCTCTCTCTTAGTGTGTGTGGTTTCCAATTTCCAACAAACTGGTATCAGAGCTCAGCTTATTTATCCTAGAGAAATGACCAATTCAACCTTTCCATTTCAATTCTTTCACCTTTCCAAAGACAATTTTGATAATTGGTACATTCGTATGAAGGCATTGCTTGGATCACAAGATACTTGGGAGATTGTAGAAAAAGGCTACGGTGAGCCTAGTGACGAAGCTCCTTTGAGTCCTAATCAAAGAGAGGCTTTGCAGAAACTTCGAAAGAAGGATCAACAAGCTCTCACCCTTATTTATCAATGTTTGGATGAGGCTATGTTCGAGAAGGTGGCAAATGCAACCACCTCCAAGCAAGCATGGGAGATTCTCACAAACTCTCATCAAGGAGTTGATAAAGTGAAGAAAGTTCGCCTTCAAACGTTAAGAGGTGAATTTGAAGTTTTGCGAATGAAGGAATCTGAGTCGATTGCAGATTATTTTTCAAGGGTGTTGGCCATAGTAAATCAAATGAAGAGATATGGAGAAAGATTGGAGGATGTTCGAGTCATTGAAAAGATCCTTCGTTCCTTGCAACAAAGATTTGACTATATCGTAGTTGCTATTGAAGAGTCAAAAGATTTAGACACCATGAGTATTGATCAACTCATGGGATCTCTTCAAGCCCATGAAGAAAGGCTTAACAAGAAGAAAGAAGAGCCATTGGAACAGGTTCTAGCTACAAAGATCTGTTCCAAAGATAAAGAAGAAGAAGAAATGAGTCAAAGAGGACAAGGACGTGGACATGGACGAGGCCGTGGCCGTGGTAGAGGAAGAGGAAGAGGCGGACGTAATAGTTTCAATTACAAAGAGAGAGGTCAAGCATCAAGAGGACGAGGACGAGGAAATAATTTGAAGCATTATGGAATAAGGTATGATAAATTTCAAGTTAAATGTTATAATTGCCAAAAATATGGTCATTATGCTTGGGGGTGTAGAAGTCACACTAACAATGTTGAAGAGAAAGTTAATTATGCTGAAAATGAGGAAGCGAAGCCTACTTTGTTGCTAGCTTATAAAGGAGAAGAAAGAGGAGAGAAGAACTCGTGGTATCTTGATAACGCGGCAAGCAACCATATGTGTGGAGACAAAAACAAGTTTGTGGGGAGCTTGATGAATCGGTGAGCGGGAATGTTACTTTTTGGAGACTTGTCTAAAGTTCCAATAAAAGGGAAAGGTACAATATTAATTTGCTTGAAAAATGGAGAACATCAATTTATTACAAATGTTTATTTTGTTCCAAGTATGAAAAGTAATATTTTGAGCTTGGGACAACTCTTGGAAATGCCGAACTCCAAGTAAATGCCGAACTCCCCAACTAAAAAACAAATCCAGTTGTGCTCTTTCTATCATCTACATCTCCACCCCCAATCACTATCATTGTAACCCACAAGTTTAAATTCATTAGAGGATGGATAAAGTAGACCAAAATCAATTGTACCTTTGACATAACGAAGAATTCTTTTAGCCGCCTTGAAATGAGTTGTGGTAGGTGATTACATATAGCGACTAACAAGCCCAACTCCATAGAGAATATCCGGCCTTATGCATGTCAAATATCTCAAACTTCCAACTAAACTCTTGAAGATTGTTGGATCCACCCTTTCGCCTTCTTCATGCTTTGACAATTTAATCCCACATTCTACTGGAGTGCTAACATGTTTGCATGCAATTGTTCATCTTGAACTTTTTGAGCATTTTCCTTGCGAAACTTTCTTGAGAAATAAAAATTCCTTTCTCCATTTGCTTTACTTCAATTCCAAGATAATAGGACATGATGCCAATATCTGTCATTTCGAATTCTTGAGTCATTGCTTTCTTGAAATCCTCGAACATACTTGGATTGTTGCCTGTAAAAATTAAATCATCCACATACAAACAAACAAGCAAAATATTTCCATTTTCACACACCTTAGCATAAAGAGCATATTCATGAGGACATTTGGTGAAGCCATTCTTTTGAAAGTAGTTATCAATTCTACTATTTCATGCCCTTGGTGCTTGTTTTAAGCCATATAGCGCCTTTTTCAATTTCAAGACTTTCTCCTCATCCCCTTTGATGACATAGCCCATAGGTTGTTCAACATAAATTTCTTCTTCAAGAATTCCATTCAAGAAAGCAGATTTTACATCCATTTGATAAATCTTCCATTTATTTTGAGCCGCAAGAGAAATTACCATCCTTATGGTTTTCAACCGTGCAACAGGAGCAAAAACTTCACCATAATCAATGCCAGGTCGTTGGCTATAACCCTTGGCAACCAACCTTGCTTTGTATCTCTCGATTTCTCCTTTAGCATTCTTCTTTGCCTTGAACACCCACTTCACTCCAATGGGTTTTTGTTCTTTTGGAATAGTCGTCAACTCCCATGTGTTGTTCTTTTCAATTGCTTTGATTTCCTCATCCATGGAATTTCTCCATTTTTCATCTTTCACCGCTTCTTCAAAACCTATTGGTTCACAATCCGCAAAATGACAATAAAGAGTTAGATCATCATTTAAATTCTCTGTTACCTCATAGAGTTCTTGGAGACTTCTCATGTGTGGTGGCCTTTCACGAGAACTTCCTCTCGAAGATGATGACGACGGTGTACTGGAATTTGTTAGTGATGGAGAAGGTGTAGTAACCTCTTCGTTTCTTGACTCTTCTTCTTCTTCAAGAAAAGGAAAGAAATCATATTTTTCTTCCTCTTGAGTGCTCCAATCCCAAAAATCTTCTTCATCAAACTCTACATCTCTACTAATCAAAATTTTGCCATAATTTGGATTGTAAAGCTTGTAGCTTTTAGTACTTGAGTCATAGCCAATGAAAATGTACCTCTTGGTTTTATCATCAAGCTTGGACCGCTCTTCATCCGGTACGTGTGTATAGCCAATGCTTCCAAAAACTCGCAAATGAGAGACACTTGGCTTTCTTCCGCTCCGTGCTTCTTGTGGTGTTTTGTTCCATAGGATTTTTGTAGGACAACGGTTTAATAAATATACAGCACAATCAACAGCTTCCGCCCAAAATTCTTTAGGCATTCTCTTTGTCTTCAACATGCTTCGAGCCATATTGAGAATTGTCATATTTTTTCTTTCAACAACACCATTTTGTTGTGGTGATCTCAGAACCGTTAAAGGACGACGAATTCCATTTGCTTCACAAAATTCTTTAAATTCATTAGATGTGAATTCGCCTCCTCTATCGGATCTCAAGGATTTAATACAATAACCACTTTGTTTTTCTACAAAGATTTTGAATTTTTTGAAAACTTCAAAGACTTGAGATTTCTCCTTCAAAAAATAGACCCAAGTTTTTCTACTAAAGTCATCAATGAAAAGAAGGAAGTAACGGTTTTTACCGAATGAAGATGGCTTAATTGGTCCACAAACATCCGCATGAACAAGTTGAAGCGGCTCATTTGCTCTTGTAGTAGATTCTTTTGGAAAGCTTTTTCGAAATTGTTTGCCAACAAGACATCCTTCGCAAAGTTGATCCTGTTGATTAATGGAAGGCAAGCCATTCACCATCTTCTTTTGTGCCAACAATTTTAATCCTCCAAAATTTTCATGTCCAAACCTCTAATGCCAAAGCCAAGATGAATCTTTCAAACAAGTCTTGAGACATTTAGCCACATCCGTTTGGATATTTAATAAAAACATTCTATTGCTTGTCATGGGAACTTTGACTATCAAATTCTTCTTGTCATCTCTTAGTAAAAGACTACGATTTTTCATATGAATTTCATAGTCTTTTTCCAAGAGTTGTCCCAAGCTCAAAATATTACTTTTCATACTTGGAATAAAATAAACATTTGTAATAAATTGATGTTCTCCATTTTTCAAGCAAATTAAGATTGTACATTTCCCTTTTATTGGAACTTTAGACAAGTCTCCAAAAGTAACATTCCCGCTCACCGATTCATCAAGCTCCACAAACTTGTTTTTGTCTCCACACATATGGTTACTTGCCGGATATTCTCTATGGAGTTGGGCTTGTTAGTCGCTATATGGAATCACCTACCACAACTCATTTCAAGGCGGCTAAAAGAATTCTTCGTTATGTCAAAGGTACAATTGATTTTGGTCTACTTTGTCCATCCTCTAATGAATTTAAACTTGTGGGTTACAGTGATAGTGATTGGGGTGGAGATGTAGATGATAGAAAGAGCACAACTGGATTTGTTTTTTATTTGCGGAGTTCGGCATTTACTTGGATTTCTAAAAAGCAATCAATTGTAACACTTTCAACATGTGAAGCTGAATATGTTGCCGCTACATCAAGTGTTTGTCATGCAATTTGGCTGAGGAAATTGTTGAAAGAGCTACACATGCCACAAGAGGATGCTACGGAAATTTTTGTTGACAACAAGTCGGCAATTGCATTTTCAAAAAATCCGGTATTCCATGATCGGAGCAAACACATCGACACGAGGTATCATTTTATTAGAAAGTGTATTGTCAAGAAGGAGGTACAACTCAAGTTTGTGAAGACTCATGATCAAGTCGCGGATATTTTTACAAAGCCCCCAAATAATGAAATTTTTAGCAAGTTACGAGCATTACTTGGAGTCACTAAAAATTAAGTTTAAAAGGGGATGTTGAATAATAAACTTAATTTTTTGTAACATTTATTTGAGTCTTTTCTTATTCTTGTAAGTTACTAATTAAGTGACTTGAAGAGGTTGTGTCTTTTGAGTGTTCAAGAGTTATTTTACATATGAGTTACATGGGAGTTATTTGAGATGTAAATGAATGGAGTTAATGTGAAGAAGTTAGAAGGGTCATTTGTATCCTATAAATACCCATGTAAGCAAGTTATTTTGAATTAAGTTGAATAAAAGTATACAAAGTTCTCTATCAATTTATTGTCTCTCTTCCTTTTCATTCTCTCTCTTAGTGTGTGTGGTTTCCAATTTCCAACAAACTGGTATCAGAGCTCAGCTTATTGATCCTAGAGAAATGACCAATTCAACCTTTCAATTTCAATTCCCTCACCTTTCCAAAGACAATTTGGATAATTAGTACATTCGTATGAAGGCAGCTTGGATCACAAGACACTTGGGAGATTGTAGAAAAAGGCTACGGTGAGCCTAGTGACGAAGCTCCTTTGAGTTCTAATCAAAGAGAGACTTTGCAGAAACTTCGAAAGAATGAGCTTTCCGAATTGGGTTCATATGCGCGAATCGGATACTCGTAGCCAAAGTTATGGTTAAATTACTGCAGCGCACTCGGAAATTGCCCCAATTTGGCCAGATTATGATTTCTTGCCAATTTTGCGCTGATCTGCCTGCTCCAGGTATCTCAGCACCATTAATGTGCAATCTGACAACTTAGCGTCATCTGACTTGGATCCTCCTGCATCAGCAGCCGAAACCAGCCTCCCCACTCTGGTGGTCTGCGCTATGGGAAAGCAGCTTCAGCCGTTGAGCTGGCCCAAGCATACTCTAGATCAGTCTCAGATCCAAAGATAGCTGATCCCTTTTCAGTCCAAAGGGCCTTCCTGGCCGGACCCAAATGCCATTTTCACGGCTGATGGGTCCAACCCCAAGGCCTCAGATTAATGGTTACTGAATATTTGAGTGGTTTGGTTGGCAATTGATGATCATTGTGGTAAGAAGAATGCGTGGTGATTTGTGCAAGCTGTGAAAGGACTTATCCATTCACCAGTGATGCTTCCTGCACCTGATTCTTTTTTCACTTTCCTCGAGAAAATGATTGTCATGCAAAAATAATTACAATATTTACCCAATGGGTGCCATATTCTCATTACAACTAGGCTTCTTATTTTTACTACGTTTTGTTTTCTTTCCTTTTTCTCCTTTGACAAACCGTATTCCTCATCTTTTTAGAGGAGAAAGGATTCTGTTGCCTTTTTTATTTGAGAGTTGAGGGCACTGTAGCATGAGTTTACTATTTGCATTCATTGTACTCGTAGTAATACCCTTTGTACTCGTAGTAATACCCTATGGATGACGGATCTTCTAAACCATGAAATGGGGAGGATCTTATTCCCTATGGACTAATGATTCGGCCTTATCATTCGATGAGATTATTTTTTGGTTTTTCGTTTTTGGCAGGTCAATGAGAGTGGTTGAAATTGGCTTAATTCAATTAATATTTTTTTACTAATGGTTGTCCAAATTATGTTACACGTTTAGGATCATACAAAGGTTATATATATATAATGGTTGAAATTGGCTTAATTCAATGAGAGTGGTTGAAATTGGCTTAATTTTTAATGAGAGTGGTTGAAATTGGCTTAATTCAATTAATATTTTTTTACCAATGGTTGTCTAAATTATGTTACAAGTTTAGGATCATACTAAGGTTATATATATATATATATATATATTTAAAAAAAGGTATATTGCTTTAGTGATGGTTTTGGCTAATATGTTAGGTAAATCTTAGGAAAAGCTCATTCCTAGAAATACGGGAAGTACAGGTGGCATGGTAATTTGTGTTTGCATATCGGATTCGAGTCATGTTGAAGCATGGATATACGATTATATAGGTTAATTTAAATTCTACTCATTTAATTAAACATGTCAAATTCTTCGACCATAATTCTCTAATTTTATATTGGATTCATGTGGAATTTGTAGGTAATGTAAAAAAAATTGCTTGTTATTATGTCGCATGTCGGGTTTGTGTCATATCGAAGTATGGATGACTATATAGATTAATCTTAACTCGACCAATTTAATTAAACGGGTTAGACTCTTCAACCCTAATCTTTTAATTTTGTGTTGGGCTTGTGACAAATTCGTAGATCGTGTCAAAAATTATCAGTCTTATTTGAAAGGCCCAAATACGGTCTTGATTCCTTGACATACAGAAAAAAATGATAATACCAGTATACTAAATGAGAGGAGTCGATGAAATTTAGTGCCTCTTGCAAATTTTTTTTTTTTTTTTTTTTTTTATTTGTTGCTAATTCGCTCTTGGTTTGGTTATTCCCTACCACATACGTCATACACATTGATTTAAAAATTTATGACATGATGGAGAAAATTCGTGTTTTGCACGCAATGACAGTGGTGTTGTATTTCCACGAAGGGATTTTGGCTTCCAGTTTGTCCACAACCGCTTGTGTCTCTATCATTTGCTGTATATTGATTTAGATGTTTTGAAGCAGTCGTGGAGTGTCCCACCCGGGTAGGGTAGTCAACGTAGAAATTAATTGATCCGAAAGTCTACAGAACAGTAGCATGCCATACGCGTTTTTTCAGAAAGAAAACCAGCAAACTTGATGGGATTGAAAAGTCACGTCAACCTTCGGTGCTTTGAACATTGAACAAGTCCTTTAGAGCATTCGCATTGAGTTAGCTAAAAGTTACTTTTAGTTAAAATAAATAACATAAATGTTAAAAATATGTTTTATTAAATTATTTATCTTAAATTTAAAATAGAATTTTGATAAATTTGTAAATAGTGCAACTTTATATGTAGAATTACACTATTTACTAATTTATCTATTATTTTATTATTTTCTACGTACAAAAAAATAAAAAGGTAAAATGACAAAAAGTAAAAAAGAGATAAAAAGAATAAAATAAGAGTAAAAAATATATGTAAAATTAAAAATAGATAATCGAATATATGATGCATTTTAAAATCCATTATCTTAATTAGCAAATATGAGTTTTTATTAGTTATTTTAGATAAAATTTTACACGATCCGCTATGAATGCTCTTACTCAACAAGTCCATTACTCCTTTTCTCAATGAGAATCACCGAAATGATATAATATACATATAAGAATCTTTCCAACTTACAAACTACACAGAGGTCGGAACACAGAACACAGAAGATGTGTCGTTTAAGATTACTCTTCTTATTATTCTTTATGTTATAGCGAGTAGTAACAGATTCCAATCATTTTTTTTTAAATTTAAGAAAAATTTAAAGAATTAAACCATTTTTTTTTTAAATATACTTCGCAACCGCTTCTTCATCATTTCTTATTACATTAAAATTTTAATTTTAATTTTTTTCTTTTAATTTTTTTATTCTTTTTTTTTCTCTGTCTCTCGTTTCTCCGTTTTCCTTTCGACGCAAGATGCTGAAGTAAAACCCAGCACACAGATGCAGAATCCAGGCATGGTGGCTGAGCAAGCAGATTCTACGATCCCTCTCCACTTTGGCACCCCACATTCCAAAACCCAACTGATGCTTCTCACAAATTTACTAGAAAGCCATACCCATTTTGCGAGATCCACCAGAATCCAGAGAAAATCCAATAATAAAATCCAATCCAAGCTGAATGTGTAAAAGCTTCCATATCTCTTTGAAACTATCTATATTCTCCGATCGTTTTTTTTTTATTTTTTTTTTTTTACGTTTTTGCAAGATACCCAGAAAACCCAGTTGGATTTTCCTTTGAAAACTCGATCTTTTACGCCATGATTTGCTCCTTGAAACAATTTGTCACGACGACGATTAATGGGTCCGGTTTGTTCCTCCGAAAGAGATCGCCGGAGGAGTCGATTAGGCGATCCTCGCTGCTTTTACCGGCTCTGCATAAACCGGAGCGACTGACCCTATCAGTTTCGAAGCCTTTGCACCTGTCATCGGTTGAGAATCTGAGTTTGAAAGCTCGGAGACATTCGATCATGTGCGAGGCCTACGAGGCAGCTGACCAATCGAAGCCGGTGGAGCCGAAGATGGACCTGAGCGAGATTGGTCAGTGGCGAGGAACTCGTGATCGCCAGTGGTGGAAGGAGTCGTTGGGAGCTGGAAGAGGAGAGAGTGAGAGAGGCATTTTTTTTATCATTATATTAAGCATTGGGTAGCTACAATGCTACCAATACCATCCAACTATCCAAGGAAGAAGATGTAAAATAGGTAACTGTTGTGGTGCTATTTTTTGCAATTTTTTTCAAATTTTGCCTAACTTTAGGAAAGAGAATCACTTATACGACATCTCCTACTAGTATTTTTACACCTTGCTTCTCGCACCGTTGCTCTGAACTGCTTTAATGAAAACAGTAACTGTTGTATTTACTTCTGTTGGGTGAATTAAAATAATTCCTTTTTATTTTGAGTCCATAATAGACTAGACCAATTATGTAAACATTTGAAAAAATTATATACTTTCACTCTATAAATAAACAAAGTTAGCCCATTAAACTCAATTAAGTTATTTAAAAATTAGAGTCGAGAGACTAAATTCCTTCACGTATACTACAAATAAAACGACAACTATAATATCAGTGATAAAAAACTCATCATCAAACAATGAATGTAAGCTTATATTTTATCTATTCACATGCTATGAAGTAAGTCAGATTAACATTGCTTATTTCTATCGATCAGTATCAGAGCCAATTTTTTTTTTTTTTTTTTGGCTGTGTTGAGTTGCTTTTATTCTTCACCGTACGATGATAATTTTTTTATTTTATTTTTTTTAAGAAAGCTCTATGCCGCTGCAGTATTGAGAGTTTCCGTTTATTTTATTAAAAACCAAAAATTTCAGAGCCCTTGAATTTTTATGAATTTCAGGGCCGTGAGGTTGAAGAGAGCCTAGAGAGAATTGAGAAGTCTGATACACTACAAAAAAAAAATGGGATTTCTGGACGGTTTAAAACCGTCCAGAAATCGGAAAAAAAACCGTCTAGAAAAAGGTCCAGACGGTTTTTTCTGGACGGTTTAAAACCGTCCAGGATAATGGGTCGGTAAATTAATTTGCGGACGGTTTTAGTCAAACCGTCCGCAATTGCGGACGGTTATTTGTGAACCGTCCATAAGCTTTTTGGTCAAACCGTCCGTAAAAAATTACGGATTGTTCGGGTAAAACCGTCCGTATATATTTACGGACTGTTTGGCCCAAACCGTCCGTAATTTACAGACGGTTTGAGCCCAAACCGTCTAGGATTTATTATGGGGAATACTCGAATAATTCTGGACGGTTTGGGCCCAAACCATCCAGAATTATTATTTTTTTTAAAAAAATATATAATTAAAATCCAAAAAAAAAACCCTAATACAACATTTCCAATCCATTTCCAAAATCCCAAATTCAAATCTAAATTTAAATACAAATTCAAATCTAAATCCAAATCCAAATCTATTTCCAAATTCAAACAACTCACAACGTAACAATATATAGTCCAATAGCTTACATATTTAAAACATAATTAAACAACTCACAACGTAACCTATTACAGAATTCAAATATAAATACATAATTAAAATCCAAAAATATTAAAACAAGTTGTTTCCATGCACAATTATAATCATCAATGCATGCAAGCCGGCCCAGAGGAGAATTAATCCGATTTACGACCTTGTGTGCATTGCTTGCTTCAACCATCTTGTTCATTTATGCTTCCAGTGTTTGCTGCAATAGGTATACAAATATCAAATTGTTAGGTAAGAATCATCTTAATGAAGTTATGATTAACATGTTTTTAGGTGAAAACTAAACACAACTAATGATTATAAAATAACTGCCTAGATACGTACTCATACAAGCAAACTTCATTTTTTTGTTTTTTTTTTTTTCGCTTCAAATGACAGAATAGATCCTTAAACTAGTTGTAGCAGTAGGAATTAAGTAGCTAACTTTTAACTGTCAATATCACACTGCTAAGCTAATGATAGAATAGAGAAAATAATGACGGTATTTTGCACTACAGAGTCATTTCAGCACCTACACTACCAAATAGTAGCAAGTTCTACAGAAGATCATTGATAAGCAGCTAAAATTGTAGCTAATAGAAAATACGAGTTGACGATGTTTTCCCCCAATAACTAAAAAGACATGTTCACGAGAATTCCAAGATTCAACCTAAGCATATAATAGTTAACATTCCTCTTAACTATTAGCATTCATCTTCAACCATAAATTATTCTAGTGAAATTTGAAATAAAAATAAAACAATCCCAATGAACAGTAAGAAGGGACAATTAATGACTGATTACTCAAAAGTTAAGTGTAAACCAAAACATCACCTTCTTCGTTGTTTCCCATTGATGATTGTTTCTCTACCATAATCAAGGCTACCATACGTTTGACAGCTGCAAGCTCTTCCTGTTGCGCTTCATACAAAGTTTTCAAACGTTCCATCTCAGCAGCCATTTCTTGTTCTTTGGGAGTAGGCGCACTAGAGATCGATCCTTGTCCGGAGGTATAAGAGGTGGATTTACCGGGAGTCGGCCCTAGCCCTACCCCGCGTACACGACCGGAATGTTCTCGTCCTAGCACTTGTGCACACGCATCGTTATGCGACCAATTTATTGACCCCTATGAACACACTCGTTCTGTAGACGACTAATTCTCAATAATTTCTCTTATCTTCTCTTGCACAAAACATCCAAGGGTGAGAACTTGAACCTAGAACTAATATGTTGTATTTACTACTTACGATAGTTTCTCCAGCCGCTGCATTCACAGGGTTTCCATCTTTTTTGGTGTGCGAGACAATGAACATATCATCTCGGTTCGGTGTTTCTCCTATGTCTTCCTCCTGCAATATCATTAACATTATCAGTTATAAGCTTATTATAATACCGCAGTACGTATAAGCCGTGAACGTTTATCTATTAGACGTACCATTTCTCGTGCAACCTGTGCGATGCTCTTCGATCCCAAAGTGTGAAGAAGTGCGTTTTGGGCACGGCTTATCTTGGACTTCAACGCTCTCTCCTATAAATTTGGTAATGTTAATATGTGGATTTCTTCTACAAAGAAAAGACCAATAAGAAATAAATTAAAATACCTTATCAGCCGAAGACAACCACGTATCAACTTGCATTTCGAAGTCTTCTGCATCGAACACTGGCGCTAGTGAAGCCCTACTGACCACAGATTGTACGGTATCACCTTGTTTCAACTTTAGACTCTTCTTCACCTAGTACCTATGTTGCCTTCTTTTCTTTGCTAGGTCCATCAACGTTAATCTTTTTATGTGCGCGAGTAGGTGAATAGGCTCAAAATAAAATTTTTGCTACATAGAAAATGATATCCCATATCTTAATTAATTGGAAATGTAAGACTACAAAACTATAAATAAGAAGTTATTGACATGGAAATAGAAATTTTCATACCGTTAGGGTGCGCCACATATCTTCCTTCCCTTCCAATGGTAATGTCCTCCAGTTACCATGCAGCCATACGAATTTACCACTTCTTATGATCTTCCCACAAATTCTTCTAAATTTCTCAACCCCCGGGCCGGTTGGTTGGTACGATAGGTTGAATTCGATCACCACCTTTTCCCCATCAGGTATATGTCATATGTCCTTAGGAGTACCAACAATCCTAACATTCTTTCTACCCTGCTCATCTGCAACTCATAAAAAAAATGTTAGTCACACTTGATTATTACTATAATAGTAAAAGATTACCAAAGTGATTGACTATCATCAAATATAAAAAAAATTCATACCTATTATGTAAACTTTCCCATCCCGTAATAAACGCAGCACCCAAGTAGTACCACTATGTTGTGAAGTCTCGGGTACTGATTGTGCTGATGATCCAAACTCCATATCAGGTGCTACACATTGTTCAGAATCTACAACCCCTTGTGTCTCGTTAGGGTCCTGTGTCGTTTCGTCTAACCCTACAACCGATTGGTCATGTACTATATGCTGAGAATGTACGCCCCCTTGTGTCTCGTTAGGGTTCTGTGTCGTATCGTCTGACCCTACAACCGGTCGCTCATGTAGTACATACTGACAATCTACGCCCCCTTTGTGTCTCATTAGGGTCTTGTGTCGTATCGTCCGACCCTACAACCGGTCGCTCAATCGGTGTGCGGTCTATAGGCGTCCAAAAATCCTTTCCTCGTCGCGGCATTATTTGTTTAGGGGCCATGTCTACCTACAAACACATGAAAATGGGTCACATTTAATAGTAAATAAAGTATACAATATTTTTGCAACATAAACGACATGCTTAGAAAATAAAAGTGAGACGACTATAAGTAAGTCATGCTAGACACCATATATTTGAATTCTATATCATAGTTTAACCATATTCATACATACAATTATTATGTTGCTTGGGTGGCCGGTACATTAGTACGTGCACAATCAATGTCTTCAAAACCAACGTCACCCGTTACGTTGTCGTTGAACGGCTCATGTTCATGATAACTATCAGCCTCAGCATAATCATCACTTTCACCACTGCCAACATCATACACATTTCTAGGTTTTGTCCTTACAGCAACAGCCCAATTTGAATTTTTAGGATCCTTGACATAATACACCTGCGATACTTGATTTGGTAGTACGAACGGATCATCGGTTAGTCGCGCACCCGTGTGTATCAGGTTCTTGAAATTGACAAGATCGAATCCATATTCGTCTTTTTTGTATCCCTTATTCAGTTGGATGTCGGCCCAATCACACTTGAAAAGCACATACCACGTCAAGTCGTAGTATGTAACCTCGATTATTCGAGTTAGCTTACCGTAGTAGGTGGGACCATCTTCAGTGGTGACACACACTCCACTGTTTTGACTTTTTTTTTTCTTCGTCGACTTTCAGGGTGCGGTATAACACGCCATTAATCACATACCGCTTATATTCTATAGCATCAAGCATTGGGCCTTTAGCATCACTTACAAGTTTCTCTCCCAATGTCCTTCTATCCGCTTCGGCCAACTTATCAACCTGTGATTTAGACACATTGTTTAAAAATTCGAGTTTCATGATGCTTTTATAGGGAAATAATTATTCAAACCAACAATTCTCTTACATATGACTTGTACCAATTACAGAATTGGTCCCTCTGTTGCTTCTCCAACTGTTGATGCGAGATACGTTCCCGGTTGTTTGGTTCCATTAGCGACTCCATGTGCATCCTATACGTCAACAAAAGATGTATAGGTTACTTTTCATTGTATTTAGAGGCGTATAATACGTATTTACTAATGTCACTCACGTGCAAAATTGAAGGAAATCGTCAGAGTTGAATAAAATATATCGGTGTGCTTGCTCAAGCGTGATATTATCAAGTTTTATCCAATTGGTCGCCCCTCTCAATTCCTCTTGGTGTCTTGGGGCCTTATTGTGGACTGTTGGCGCGTTCACTAAATATCGCGAGCAAAATGTCAACAATTCATCTGCAATGTAACCCTCTGCAATAGACCCTTCGGGTGCGGCCTTATTACGAACGGTACCTTTATATCTACCAATGCACCTACATTAAAGCCAGACCATGAGACCATCACGTAAGACATATATATTGTAATAGGTCATTCGGTTGAACAAATGTCAAGTTAACAGAATTTTAACATTACCTCTCAACGGGATACATCCACCTGTAGTGTACCGGTCCGCCCAGTTTGCATTCACCAACTAAATGTATGATTACGTGCACCATGGAGGTAAAAAACCCCGGAGGGAATATTCATTCCAATTTGCACAAGATTATGGGTATTTGATTCTCTAGACGATCCAGATCTTCCACCCTCAGTGTTTTTGAACAAATATCCCTAAAGAACCCACATAGCTCAATTAAAGGCCTCACAACATTATCCGGTAAGTTTCGTCGAAGTGCAATTGGCATGAGTTGTTGCATGATTATGTGATTATCATGACTCTTCAAACCACCAACAGTACATTCCTTGAGCTTGACACAACGTGACACATTTGAAGAATATCCATCGGGCACTCTAATATCATGGAACACTTGCAGGAAGTCAGTCTTCTCTTTTTTCGTCATTGTGAAACAAGCTGCGGGCAAAAATATTTTACCGTTTTCCCCGATAAATGGATGGAGTTCTGGTCTCAATTTCATCTTACGCAAGTCTTGACGTGCTTCGTAGTTGTCTTTGGTTTTACCGCTCATGTCCAATAGCGTGCCAAGTATGTTATCAACCACATTTTTCTCTGTGTGCATCACATCAATGTTATGGCGTAGTAATTGATATTTCCAATAAGGCAAATCGTATAATACACTTCGCCTTTTCCAATCTACTTCCCCAACCGGCAGCTTCTGTCCGGTCCTTGCTCGATTGACAACACACTCTAATTGTCTCATGATCTCATCGCCATCCGGCACTTTGGGAGGACCAACCATTTCCTGCGCACCGTTGAATCGTCTCTTGTTTCTTTTCCATGGATGATCCGGAGGCAACCATCGCCTACGTCCCATAAAGCAGAATTTTTTACCATAAGTTAGCCACGTTGATTGCGTTTCATGCCTACAACAAGGACATGGTTTCTGGCCATGTGTACTCCAACCTGACAAATCACCGTATGCCGGAAAATCATTTATCGTCCACATCAAGGCCGAACGCATTGTGAAATATTTTTTTGATGTTACATCAAAAGTTTCTACCCCTACTTCCCATAGTTTTTTCAACTCACTTACAAGGAGCGCTAGATACACATCTATATTATGTCCTGGTGCACTCGGACCAGGGATAATCAAGCTTAACATAAAATACGGTTGCTTCATGCACATCCAAGGAGGCAAATTTTAGGGTACTAACATTACCGGCCAAGTACTGTGACTAGAGGACATGTTCCCAAAAGGATTGAAGCCATCTGACGCTAAACCAAGCCTCACATTTCGCGGGTCTGATGCGAATACTGGGTAACGTGAATCGAATGCCTTCCATGCTTCTCCATCGGCCGGATGCCTCAACACACCGTCTTTTGTACGGCCTTGAGCGTGCCACTTCATATGTGGCGATGTATGATGGGACATAAACAACCTCTGCAGCCTTGGTATTAGAGGAAACCAACGCAACACTTTGAGCGGCTTTTTTTTCGAACTTTTTGTCGACCCATCTTCATTAGTTAAGTCATCCTTCCATCTGGACTCATTGCAGAATGTACATTTGTCCAACTTTTCATTTTCCCTCCAAAACAACATACAACCTTTGCGACAAGCCGATATCTTCTCATACTCAAGGTCCAAATCCTTCAAGTACTTTTTTGCCTCGTATGTGTCTTTAGGCAAACTTGCATCTGGAGGCATCAGCTCATTGATGAATTCGAGCAACATGGAGAATGATGTATTGCTCCAACCGCCCATACACTTAATACTATATAGACGCACAATAGCTCCCAATTTGCTATGTTTTGTATTTCCACGGAGTGGCGTATCGGCATCCTTTAGCAATTCTTCTAACTTATTCGGCACCCTGTTAGAGTCTTCAATTTCAACATCCACAGACTCGGATTCGGCTTCGGCGTCAACTCCCACTTGAGACCCACCGACTTCTACACAAACATCGTGCATCGCGAAAACGTCAGTAAGCATGTCTTGCATCCCACTGGACCCCCAATTTAGTGGAATGCTATCCACTTGAAGCGTCCTGGGAGCTTCATGTATTGTCTCGTTATGAACAGGAGGGACAGGTGATTCCCCATGCATTATCCACTTAGTGTAACCCTCAATAATCCCGGCACCTGACGTTAAATGGGCAAATACAACTTCACAGGACCATGATTTACCCAACAAATACTTCTTACAGGGGCACACAATGACCCATTTTCTACTCTCATGTTCACATGCAAATTTCACAAACGCCATAACCCTGAGAATATACTCTCGCGAACTTCGCGGCAACTTCATCCAACTCTTATCCATCTTTCTAACTACATTATGTGAAGAAGAAAAAGATAATGAAAACTGAAAAAACAGAGGTGTTTTTCCTGTGCAAAAGCTGTTAGAAGACATTTTTATGGTAACAAAAACATATGTACCGCATAAGCTATATGGTAACAAAATTGTTGTGGCATTAAGAATATTCAAATTACAGTCCCCATAGTCAAAGGAACTTCAAGGCATAACATCTCGAATTAAAGGTGTTCCCTCCTTACAAAGCCCTCTGTAATTTATAAGACATGACCATATAACTTCTTAGTTCTACTTCATCGAAAATATATATATATATATATATATGAAACTGAGATTTATAAGGAATTCTATGGAAGTTTGAAATTAACTAGTTTTTTAGGATGACAGCGCAGATGTGACTAACGCTTTTTTTTGGGTCATTACATCAGTCATCTCATGGAACTCTTTTTTTTTGTTTTTTTTAAAACAAGTGCACTAACACAAAACATGCATTTTTATTATTAATTTTTAGTTATTAGATATTGATGTTATTCATACCAAAATGTTTCCACATTTATTCAAGTTTTAAATTGACACTAATCTCTTCTCATGCCCTTTGAGAGAACAAGTAAATCTAGCCCTAACTGGCTGGGAGTGTTAAAACCAAGGTTTATCATTAGCGCAAACTTTTGCGTTGCTTCAACCAAGTCTTGTAATAGCAAATATTCTCTTTTATATTTTTTCTTGACCGAGTCTTCCCCTTAATCCTCTCCAACTTCTTTAATATATATATATATATATATATATATATATATATATATATTTCTTTCTTCTGTATATATGTTCTCATCCATATATAAAGCTCACATTAGATGAACATCTAATTAAAGCAATCTAAAGAAACAGATTACAACAGAAACGCTTAAGAGAACGTATTTATTATTGGGATAAGTATTAAATTAGCAAATGTAAATATAATCCAACCGAACAATACCCTTTTTTTGGTTAAGTAAACTATCACATTTCCTTCAAAAAGGATACGTACGTTGATGACTCAACTTCTTTTTTTACTTCATCTTCAACCCATATATATATAGTAGTGCGTGGAAACCATGTCAAAGTCATTCAATTTCTCTTAGAAAGCCGTCAACAAACAAGCAACATCATGATCTCGTGGAGCAGAAATGTAACAAGGTTGCTACTAATTATGTGGCTTATGTTGTCTATGCATGACTGGGTTAACAATGCCGCGGCAGGTACGATCAGGATACATCACAAAGTAACCGTCCAAATCTATAATGGTTTATCTAATGGCATGGAGCTTACCCTTACCTGTAAATCAAAAGACAACAATCTTGGTGTCCACACACTCAAATTCAATGAATTTTTCGGCTTCAAATTTAGACCAAACTTTTTCTAATGGCATGGAGTATGATTTTTGAATTTTATATTTATTGTACTTTTTCAAGATGCATTTCTAGAGGAAGAGGAATACCATATGTACCAAACAAAAATCATTGATCAGAATATGTTTGGCTCCCTTTAAAACAAAAATTAAAAAACCAACCTTTAAATTGGGCGCCGGGAAACGGAGGCTATGTTTGGCTCCCGGGATAGCTGGGACGTTTGGGGGCGTCACCGGAGAAGAGGAGGAAGCTAGGCCGGCGGGGTTCGATTTTCAGAGGGAGGGGCCGGATATATGGGTCGAGCTGAGGTACAAGCTAGCTGAGCTAGCGAGAGAGAGCGCCGGCCGGAGGAGGGAGAGAGCACCGGAGGAGGGAGAGAGCGCCGACGGAGGGAGAGAGCGTCGGACTGACTGAGAGAGAGCACCGGATCGGAGAAGGGAGAGAGCGCCGGAGGAGGGAGAGAGCGCTGGGGGAGGGAGAGAGCACCGGAGGAGGGAGAGAGCGCCGACGGAGGGAGAGAGCGCCAGCGGCCGCGTGAGAGATAGCACCGGATCGGAGAAGGGAGGGAGTGCCAGCGGCCGTGTGTGAGAGACTCTGAGAGATCGAGGGAGAGTACTCTCGAAGAGAGAGCTAGCTGGGGTTTTTTTTTTTTTTTTTTTCCTAATTTTAGGTTATCAGGGCTCGACGGTTTTGAGAAAATCGTCCGGAATTTCTAATTCCAGACGGTTTTTTTTAAACCGTCTATAAATATTATAGACGGTTTTAAAAAACCGTCTGGAATTAGAAATTTCGGACGGTTTTTTTAAACCGTCTATAATATTTATAGACGGTTTAAAAAAAAACCGTCAATATATTTTTACAGACGGTTTTAAAAAACCGTCTGTAATTTTATAATTACGGACGATTTTAATAAAACCATCTGTGTTTTTAAGGATGGTTTACTCAAACCGCCCGTTTTTTTTTTCCCGACGGTTTAACCAAAAAATGTCTAGAATTTTTTTTTTTATAGACGGTTTTTAAAACCACCCAGAAATCCCATTTTTTTTTTTGTAGTGATAGTCTGATTAGTGATAAGAAAGGACAGCTACTGAGCCACAGGACTCACATCTCAATATACAAGATTCCAAGAAGATAAAAAAGGAGGAGTGATGGACCAAACACCGGTAAAAAAAAAAGTTGGGCTGATGGGGGGCGTGGGACCATGGGGAGAGAATTTGAATTCTTGAGGAAAATGGCCAGATGGGGCGTGGGACCATGGCCATTGAAGGTTTTTTTTTTTTTTTTTTTTTTTTTTTTTTTTTTTTTGTAATAAAACATGTTAACATGAATTAGGTGTTCAGCAATTTCTAGATTATTCTTTACAAGTTTGAAACTTGATTGGAGTTTTAATTTTAGATGAAAAAAATTCATCCAAATTAAATTGAAATTTTTTTTTAATTATTTTATTAAATTAATATTTGTCTCTAATTTGTTTTTATTGTATTTCATCATTTCTTCTTCTAATTTATTATTTATTTTTATTGATTTGCAGTATTCAACTAGCATATTATTGTCTTTAGTTTATTTTTAAAAAATCCCTGAAATTCAAGATAACAAGGATTTACTGAAAGGTACTTATTTTTCTTAGACCCTATTAACTGTGTATAGAGTTTATTTGTCAAGTAGTTTATATTTTTTTGTGTTTGCTATTTTTGTTAGATTAAGATTTGTAATAGTTACTAACTTGTTTTGATTATTGGATTTTTTTTCTTCTAATTTGATGAGTTTAATTTGGTAATTATTCGTTGCTTTTTCGTTTGTTAATGTTAATAAAAATTATTATAAGTAAAAAATTCTAACAAAGATCTTATATCACAAGCGCGCGCATATGGAAAGACTATATACATAAAAGTTCCCCCCCCCCCCCCCCTCCACAAAATTATTCCTAGCTCCACCCCGGCTTATAATGGTGTGATTTTAAGCAAGAGAAAGACTTGATGGAGATCTTCTCTTGCCAAATAATATGGTATGTTATGGAGAAGTTAATTGTAGTAGGTGTTTTGGAGCTCTAAGATGCTTGGGTGTTGGAAAAGGTTGAGAGAAAGCTAGCTTAGGGAGCGTTAAGAGAAAGTGAAAACATGTTTTAAGGACTATATGCATCGCCTTGGGGAGAAATTTCAAAATGGCCGTATGACCTTGGGGGCTTTGAGGAGGAGTTTGCAATTCAAGAAATAAGCTTTCCTCCTAGATCCAGAGGTTCTCACTAACTCTTAGAGGTTAATTTCAAGTACCATTGGTTATTAGACATTGTTTTAGCTTCATAACCCAAATGTTAAAGCTTTCTAAGGTTGTTTTCATAAACTAGTGGTCAATAGCATGTAAATGTTTCACAAAAAGAGAAAAAATTAGTTAAACGTGTATTCTCTCACGACATTCGTGTGTAAACTCATTTTTGAAAGCAGGTTCGGCTAAAGTGAATTGGATTGGGACCATTGGGTTGAGAAAAAAATAATTAAATTTTGGGTTTATTTAGCCAAACATGAATCCAAAAGAAAAAACCATAATTGAGTTGGATTTAGTGGCTTCCCAAACAAGCCCGCGCTTACTAGTGAAACACAAAAATGTAAATCCAAAGAAAATTCAATTAATCCGACTTTGCTAACGTATCGTTTAGAATTTTAATTTTATATATATATAAATTTAAGCTTTTGAAATAAATAATAATAATTTAATATAGTACTAAGACAGATTTTGAGTTCAAATTTTTTTTTTCACCATAATTCATCTCCTAATTCAAATATTCCAAAACGTGTTGAAGGAAGAGTTTGAGTTAAGGATTTCTTGACTAGGAAATGTTCAAAGTCTTGGTCTTTGCATGGGTGCTTGGAATATTGAACATAGAAGCAGCAGAAGTCTCCAACTCGGCAAACACGCAAGTCCATTACACCTTTTCTCAATAAAAAAAAAATTCCGGAATGATATATTTATCGGTTCCTTGATTAAAAATCTTTCCGATTTACAGACTGATCAGGAACAAGGAAGATGTGTTATTCAAGATTACTTTTCTTCATATGCTTCATTCTCATACATCCTGTTACTCCCACGGTTGCCCAGTATGTCTGCAGTAGTGGTGGTAACTACACCAGCGACAGTACCTACGGGGAAAACCTCAAAAGCGTCCTGGCCTCCATGTCTTCCAACACCGAAATTGATTACGGATTTTACAATTTTTCCGCCGGAGAATACCCTGACAAAGTAAACGCAATTGCACTTTGTAGAGGAGACATTTCGCCGGAAGAATGCCGTAGTTGTGTCAGCGCGACAAGTCACGATCTTTTACAGATCTATTGTCCCAACCAGAAGGAGGCAATCATATGGCTCGATAAATGTATGCTACGATACTCAAACAGAGATATATTTGGCGTTATGGAATCTCACCCTTCATTTTCCTTTTCCGCCGTCGAAAACGCATCAGACGTAGAAGGGTTCAACCAGGCACTAAGAACCTTGTTAGATGGACTCAGAAGCCGCGCTTCATCAGGAAATTCTACTCGCAAGTTTGCTGCAGGGAGTGCGCCTGCCTCTGCCAGCTTCCAAAGAATATATGCACTTGCGCAGTGCACTCCGGATTTGGAGGAGCTGGAATGCAACAACTGTCTATTGGCGACAAGGGACTTATTCATGCTGGAATTGTGGGAGGGAGGTACGGAATACCCAGCTGTGGTTTCTGGTATCATATATCCGCTTTCTTTGACCTTAAACTACTTGAGGCAACACCGCCACCACCGCCTCCTCCTACACAAGGTATAGTACTCATGCTTCATGCATAAATTCTTTCATAAAATAAAATAAAATTATACGCATATATAAACTGACCAAAGGAGCCATTGAGTAATTATAGGTTGTTTCAACACGTACATATATACTCTGGAGCTGTCTATATATGTATTTTAGGTTGTTATAACTTTTGTAAAATTTGAAGAGTTTACGGGCCGGAGGGATATGTTGAATTCACTTGCCCCAGACAGTTAGGATGGAGAATTTAATCATTTATCTGGGGCGGGTAGGTACAATATGTAATTAACGTGTCAAAAAAGTTGATCGTATGTAAACAATATGTTGCATCGAGTAATGATATATATCACTCTCATCTTATATACCCCTTTAAAACCATAACAATTTTTTGCTGATTGGGTGTTTTTGTTTTGCCCCTCTTTACTTATAGTGCACAAATTGATAGATTCCTAAAGTACTTCTAATTGTCATTACATTCTCAGTATCGATTGTTAATGCAAATTCCAAATTTGGAATATATTAACCAAAGTAGAGTTATGGTGTTTGCAGGAAATAAAAGTAACTCGTCTCCATCTGCAATTGTTATAGTCGTCCCAACTGTCGTTTCTGCTGTACTAATCATTTGCAATATCGGCGCCTGCTGCTTCTGTTTAAGAGTGAGGAAGGTAGGAAAGAAAGTTGAAAGTAAGTCAGAAACTGATTCATCTTTCGTTGTTGCTAATGATATCCTTGATATAAGTACACGTACAAAAAAAGAAAAAAAGAAAGATGTTTAGACAATTTGTGGTTAGTGATGTACTTGCTCCTTTAAGTATTAAGCACTAATGCTCAAATTAATTATAAAGTCAAGGTTCAAACTCATAACATCAATTTTGATATCACGCTGAATCATTACTACTTGTTTCAAAAGTTCAAGTTGATGAAAAATGAAAAATGAAAAATTTAATAATTTAATTAATCTTTTAATAATTCTACATAAAACGTGACATATTTGGAGATAAATAAAATTAGGAGAAATGTTATTTTGTATTCTCTTGTCTTTCTTACATCCTTCGCATTGATGTGGCATTATCAATTTATCATTTTTTATTTATTTTTTTAAATTAAGGTTGATCTAAAGGTGGATTAACAATGTCACGTCAACAAAGAATGATAGGAGAAGGACCGGATAAGGATGTATAGCACATTTCTAAAACAAAATCTAGCTGACATGAATCAATTGTTAAATCAGTAATTCAAGACGTTAAGGTATAGCTAGTTGAAAGATGAGTGTTCTAGATAACTTCTGTTCAAGTATTAATTAAATAAAGAAATTCACCTCTTTTTAACCGTTTAAATTTTTGGGATAATTGATGATTTAGAACATGGTATTAGAACATGGGTAATGCATTCGAATCTTGACTCTCATAGTTTTACGCTCATTCGAATTAAAATATTCAACGTGAATACCACACGTTAAGTTTTTGAGATAATTAGTGATTCAACAACTTCTAAGAAAAAGAAAAAATCAAACAATATTACATTAGATGACAAATATTGTTCTGTTTAGAGTTTGGGAACACCGGCTTTCAGTAATGATCAATTATGTAGAACCCCTTGTTTTAATATGCACATAATATCATTTGCCTTAGTCTTCTTTAGGCAATGCATTACTCTAATTCATGTGTATTGACTTGTTTCGGGAGAAGTCGAGGATGAAATTAGTAGTGTTGAATCGTTGCAATTTGACTTTGGCACAATTAAAGTTGCTACAGAGAACTTTTCAAATGCAAATAAACTTGGACAAGGTGGATTTGGCATTGTTTACAAGGTGAATTAGAAAAGTATATCATTTTCTTTAGTCATAATATTTTAAATCAAGCATTAATTATAAACTTGAGGTTTACAAATGCTATATATATTTCCCTTTTTCAGGGTAGACTCCCAAATGGACAAGAAATAGCTGTAAAGAGGTTGCTCAAAGCTTCTGGCCAAGGAAATCTTGAATTTAAGAATGAAGTTGTGTTAGTGCCTAGGCTTAAACATCGGAATTTGGTAAGGCTCATAGGATTCAGCTTTGAAGGAAATGAAAGGCTTCTAATCTATGAGTTTTTGCCTAATTCAAGCCTCGATAAATTCATATTTGGTATGGTTGCACTTCTACTTAAATGTTAGAATCTATTCATGATAATTTTCTAATTGAAATGTCTAGTCCTCCACATATATTGGTTTAACAGATCGAATCATATGCTTAGATCCAATCAAGCGTGCAATTTTGGATTGGGAAAGACGCTATAAAATTATAGGAGGCATTGCTCGAGGAATTCTTTACCTTCACGAAGATTCTCAACTTTGTATTATTCATCGTGATCTAAAAGCTGGAAATATTTTATTAGATGCAGATATGAATCCTAAAATTTCAGATTTTGGCACAGCAAGATTGTTTGTGCTAGATCAAAGTCAAGGCAATACGAGGAAAGTTATGGGGACCTAGTAAGTATATCCATGTAGGTTTAGAGCAAATAATCATAAATAGCATGCTATGTAATGCTAATATTTACTGTGTCATAAAAACGTGGAAGCGATTGAATTCTTCTCCCATAAATAAGATGAAATTAAAGAAATTATCAAATTTAAATATGAAAAAGCTATATTATCATTCAATCTAAACTGATATTGTTGATGTTTATATGTAGTGGATATATGCCCCCAGAATATGTAATGCACGGACAATTTTCAGTAAAATCCGATGTATTTAGTTTTGGTGTTTTAGTTCTAGAGATAGTGAGTGGGACAAAAATAAGTTCTTTTCGAAAGGGAGAGAGTGAAGAAGGCCTTCTTAGCTATGTAAGTACAATTATCTTTGTGTATATTTCTTTTTTGCCTCAAAAGTGGCACATGATATTGAGAAAATAAACTAATGTTCTCTCTGATATTGTCTACCCATATAATTATCTATCTTGCAGGCATGGAAAAATTGGAGGGAAGGGACAGCTTTAAATCTCATAGATCCCACATTGAGGTCCAGTTCAACAACAGAAATATTGAGATGCATCCACATTGGGTTATTATGTGCTCAAGAGAATGTAGCTAGCAGACCAACAATGGCTTCGGTCCTCCTTATGCTTAATGACGACTCTATCACTCTTTTAGTACCAAAAAAACCTGCATTTCTTATGGACAGAAGCACTATATCAGACATGTCAGCTCGAAGGGAGCAAAATACAAGGGCAATACGGTCAAATCAATCAAGAAGCAGCTTTGTTGAAGCCTCAGCCAATGAAGCTTCAATTACTGAGCCATATCCTCGCTAAAATATACCAAGATTTTTATATTTTAGAAGATAAAATATATTGTTATTAATGATATATTGAGTGATTTCTTTCAATCAATTTCAATTTCATGACAATGGTGATTCATTTTGTTATGGGAAATATGTTAAGACATAATTAAACTAAAAGTCCTCTAGGTACATATTCTAGGGGAGGAGTGGTTCATATGTGTTATGATTCTAAGTGTCACACACATTAATTTAAATGTAATCTTAACCATGTGTATATAAGCTCTTAGAGACCTTTATTTTGTAAGTCGGCCGGTTTTTAAAGATAAGTTCTACCTAAATTTTATATCATTTGATATTAGAGCTGTTAGCACTTAAGAGTATGGAATCAAGATTAGCTCGTTATGTATGAGATTGATCATATGGGTTTTGGTAATAATATGTTTCTTAAGTAAAATCTATTTATTTGGAATGATGCATATACTAGGTTTGGCTATCTCATGTATTTTTCATGCAATAGATTGGTTCATGATCTCATGGATATGAAAATAGCTAGCATTATATGGAGTTGACCATTTAAATGAAAGGAACATAATCACTCTTTTATTTGTTCAAATTGATTTTTCAATATCTAAGCAAGACTATCATTTATAGGTTTAAGCATAAACATAAAAACATAAAATGTTGAACTTTGAAAGATGAAAAATAGGCTACTTACAATGGTGTGATTTTAAGCAAGAGAAAGACTTGATGAAGCTCTTCTCTTACCAAATAGTATGGTATCTTATGGAGGACACTACAAAAATTCTTATAGTTCTGGATGGTTTTAAACCGTCCAGAATAGGTGAAAAACAGTCAGGAATCAATTCCTAACAGTTTATTCTGGACAGTTTGAAGCCGTCTAGAAAAAAAGTTGAGAAAATAAATTTTGGACGGTTTGGGCAAAACCGTCAGGAATTCTAGACAATTTTGCCCAAACCGTCCAAAATCATTACTTATTATTATTTTTTTAATCATGCGTGAATTTGAATATGAAATTATTTATTTATTTTTTTGTTTTTGTCCTGCGGTTATAGCTTCTAGGTTCTACCGGAAATCCACTGAAAATCAACATTTGATCTACCGAAAATCCAACTGGTTTATAAATCAAACCTAAAAAAATTTCACAAATCCTTCACAAACGCACGACTAGTTTGTGCCTTCTTGTTCTTTTCTCAAAACCGTCAACTAAGTGTGACGAACTTCTCTTTTTTTTTTTTTTTTTTTTTTTTTTTTTTTTTTACAAACGTAAAACGAGGTATCGCAGTGGCACGACTACATGTCGCTCAGCTAACATATGGCACATGCCACATGACATGCACCAGATCATCAGAGTTACATCTAACAACAAAATATAATAATCAATGTGTAGTGGAACACATATCATAAGCGGAAATGCATCTAATACATAACAGTTAATTACAACAAGAGTCAATTACATGTCTAACTGGTTAAAGCTTATAAAACATATTACTATAATTACATACCCAAAATACAGGTTCAGCAAATACATGCCACATAGGATACGAGCCATAACAAAATACCCAAACGCGGACTACCCATGAGTCCGGCTTATAACTGTCGCGATATGCTCCAATCATAAGATCTCATACGCTAAGCAAACTGATCATAATCTACATCTGCCATGCAACCAAGAAACCTCATCTACACAGTTATGGTGGTATCCACATCCGCATAGGTGAAAAAATGTGTCCACCATCTTAGTATAAAACATACTAAGACCTCAGTGATATAAAATTGACTGAATTTTCGCAAAGAACCAACCTTTCTTTTATTTTTAGTTATGCGAGCACTATATCAGCCACAATTTACCAATATCTAATACAGTAAACACCGACTATCCAGAAAACATTTAAGACATACTATGTAGCTGTGAACATATGTAGAAGTTCCAATCTACCGCTTGAAAGTTTCTACATATAGACCCATCTATAATAATACTTTTCAACGGTGGCTCAGACATATGTGCACACAATCACTCCATTACAGATATCACTCCTACACATAGGTATTAAGCAAGAAAACACAGCACCTTACTCTTCCATACTAGGATATCATCCTTCAACATAATACTCGCAACACCATCTCTAATCGTATTTCAACTTCATGCCTTGAACGTCAATAGATCAAGTAAGCACTAGATTGAAACTCTATTATGCTAGCACGTCTTTCCTGAAGAAAAATAACAGTCTACCTTCTTACTTATAGACATGCCATTACTCGCGCATGGACTGTCATGAATCCATGTATATTCAAGTTCAACGTTTCTTCAACACATGCAACCATCCGATAAAAATATACATAAGCTCTTTTCATTTAAGACACTTATGCATACCAATACGTCTAGTAAAACTACTCATAGTATAAAAACATCACACTCATAAAATAATGTTATATATGCTATACATGAAACTGGGTTTACTGGGGCTTAGGTCCCCCACGATGCTAATAACTGCTGTTTAATTGTGTTTATTGCTGTTTTACTGTATTTACTGCGTTCTGTTGCTGTTGTACTACTATTGTAAAGACCAAGAAAATATATAGGGAGTTTAACAATTAATGAATTATATTTATGGGACTAATAATTATATTCTAAGTGACAATATTTATATTATGTAAATATAGTAAGTCTAAGATAAAATAAGGTAATTAAAATAAATAATAACAATAAATCCTAGTTAAAATAAATAATTAATTATAAGTGTAACTTTTAATGAAATTAAAAATTATGGGCTAAATAACAATTTATAAATGATAGGATTTTAATAGAATGGGGTCATGCAGTAATTTAACAAAAGTTGGGACTTAAAAATAAAAGAAAATCCTCATTTGCCATGTGTGTTGGCTGAAACAAGATAACACTATTTCTTTCCGACCGCTCACACACTGGGACAAACTTTTCTTTTTCTCTTTTCCCCCTTTCTCTTCCTCACTCGCACGCCTATTCCTTCTTCCTTCTTCTTTTTCTCTTTTCTTCTTCTCCCCCTCTTCCTCTCCTTCTCTCCCGGTTCTGTCAATCAGTAGCAGCCCCTTCCTCTTCCTTTCTTCTCTTTTCTTTCTTCCTCTTCTCTTCCTTCATTTCCCTGTTGTTCGCCACACCATACCCGCCCACGAGAAGAGAGATCGAGTGAGAGATGCCGAGTTTGAGAGAGAGATTTTGAGATGGAGAGGCCATGATGCAGAGAACCTGAGTGTGGAAGGTGGTTCTTGGCCGGTAGTGGTGCGATTTTTGGAGCTAAGGTGGCTGGGCCACCGTCGGGTCCTGGAGGCAGCAACTAGGGCGTGGATTCCAGCCCTGTTTCGGTGAGATCCTCTTCCTTCTTGCCTTTGATTTTTACTAGTATACCCTGTGATTTTTGGTAGAACCGGATGGGTTCTCTATGGGTTTGAGTTTGGTCAAAATTTTAGGGCTTTTAGTGCGATTCTTAGGGATTTGGCCGAATGATGTTTGAGGTTGGTTCCATGGGGGTTTGGCCGAATAATCTTTGATGTTGGGGTTTGATTTTCGTTTAGATTTTTAGGTAACTGACTGGGTTACTTGATGGCCCTCTTGTGTTTGGCTGGTTGTGTGTGGATATGTGGTAGAAATTTTGGTTTGGTTCCCATGAAAGCTTGGCTGAATCTTTAGGTTTTGAAGCTTGAATTATTTCCCCTGTTTTGGTTGATAATTTTCAGAATTAGGTTCAGTTTTGGGAGTAAATTTCGAGGGATTTTTTATGGTGATTATGGCTGAGATATGGGGCTTTGATTGGTGTATTTTGGTTGTTGAAATTTTGATTGGGTTGATTATATATTGGTATGAAACTTGATGTGTATTACTATTTGATTTTTGTAGAGAACCCATGAGTGCCCTCACTTGAGAAAAGTGAGTGATCTTGATGAGTGTTTTGGTGGAATCCGATATTTGGGGTTTGGATTTGTGAATTAGTTGATTAGCATGTTGATGTTGAAATTTTTAGTAGTATTAATTTGGTGTTCAATGTGCTAGAATGGATTGTGGTGTTTTGGTTCTCTAATTTCCGTTGATTAGTTGAGTTGCTTGGATTAGTGGAGTTCTTGAGTTTTAGGTAGATTGTGGGAATGCTTGGAGTAATCTTGATGGGATAGATTTTGGGGTATTGGATTTGGCTTCTCTTTATGGTGGCCAAATGTGATGGCTTAGTGATTAGGGTTCCATGGAGTTTGGAACCAATTACGTTAAGTGCTTGTATTTATGGTTCTTTGATGTCCATAGAGTTATTGATGGTTTATTGGAGTGTTTTGGCTATATCTTGAGGCTTTCACTTAATAAGAAATTATATATGAAATTGTATCAGGTTGTGAATTATGGTTATGTGATTATGGGTGCTAGTAGGTTTAGTGAGTTGTCTATGAGTTTGATTTGTGGGTTAATTTACCTATGGTTGAGATTGGGTTTACTTGGTTTTGGATTGTGTTTTATGGGTTTAGATTTAATGTAGGAGTTGATTTTTGATATTTTAAGACGAATTATTAGTGGTTGGTTGGAGAAGAATTCAAAGTGGAATTAGAGCTTTGTTGTATTGGGGGACCGTAGAGTTGTTGGAGTTGTCTTAATAGTTGAAGCTCATTCGGGCTAAATGACTTTACGTGAATGAAGATTTTGGTGCGGTTGATCCCTAGGCATGGTTGTGGCTATTGGTAGTGGTTTGTGAACAAGAGAGTGTTACGTGTGATAACCTTGTATAAGAATTATTAAACCAACCTTTTAGTGTGTAAGTCGTTAAGGTTTTATAATTCAAATACTCAAACGTTTAGTTAACTAAAAGATAAAGTATTAAACAAAATAGTAAATATACGCCTCAAGCTTTAGTAAATGAATAATTATTTCAATATGAGATTTTTATCTAAGCTAGCAAGAGTTATCAAATTGGTATGCCAAATAAGATCAAAGTCCTAAACCGAAATTACTTGGAAGGTTAGTAATGTGATAGAAATACATAATAGGCTTCAAATCCATTTAGTGGTATAATTAGATAATTAGTGTGTTGTCCATGTAGTATAAAGTACCTATGTGTATTGGATTTGTGCTTAACTTTGAAAGCATTCTATATACACATGTATATGGACCAAATACACCTAGTTTGCTTAAATGAATAAACAACTACAAGACTTATAGTTAATAACAATAATAATTAAACTAATGAATATAGTAAATACATCTTTGTATTAATAAACAAAGATTATATGAACCTAAACCTAAATGTTAATCTAATAATAGTTTAGGATACTTAACTAGCCTTAGAAACGGATTTCGCGACATGTGAGCACGTGGGTAGTTTATGTGTCATAAAAATATAGGTTCATTAGCATAGTCTAACGTCACAAGTGTTTGCAGGATAGTGTCTGGATTGGAGACTTCGATTGGTTCTCCAATGTAGAGTCTAAGAGCATTCATAGCAGCTTCCCTTCCCTTCCTCTTCATTTTTCCTAAATGTAGGGAATAAAACTACTTTTTGCTTCCCTATCAAAAAACATCCCACAGCAGCTTCCCTTCATTTTTCCCTATATCATTAAAATATTATTTTGTTACTTTTACTTTAATTAAAAGTAAGAAAAGAAAGAGATAAAGTAAGAGATATATTATATTTTTAGAATAAACAATTGATTGGGATGTGAACAGTGCTTCCCAATGCATTGGGAAGCACTGTAGCAATCATAGGGAACATATAAGGGAAGGGAAACTGCTGTAGGATTGGTTTTTTGACTTTTTTAAAATTTTCCCTAAAATATAGGGAAGGGAACCCATGTAGGGAAGCTGCTAGTAATGCTCTAAGTTACTAGAATCCAGTGGAAGTTCGAGTCAGGAGTCCAATGCAGCCAAGGTGATATTTACTCACTGAGAAACTGTTATTTTTATATATTATAGAATTGCAAAATATATATGTTGTTTTATAAATCCGAACTAACTGTATGTTGAATATAACTGTTTTGCTTGATTTGAGTACTTTAGAGCATGTTCAAATGTATCAATGATAGTTTCAGAATATAGTACAGTGTGTTGCATGTTTTGGATGAAATATTAAAATGTTTAAAAAAGTATGCTTTATCAGCATGATACAGTAAGGCAATATTTACTAGTTAAGCAAAGAGCATAGAGCATAAGCATACAGTAACCCAGCAGTAATCCAGCAGCAGCCCAGTAACAGCCCAGTTCAGCAGTTTAACAGCAGCACATCAGCATGCATAGCATACATAACATGATTTAAATTGTGTGATGATTTCATGATATAAAATATTGTAGTTTTTATGCTAGACGTATTAGTATGTCTAAGAGTTTTAATGGCAAAAGAGCTTATGTATACTGTTATCGTCTGGTTGCATGATTTTAGAACATTGAGCTTGGAGGTACAAGAGTATTGTCATTGTTTGGTATGAGTAATATAGTGTCCTAGGAGTAGGTAGATGGATTGTCGTGGTACATCAGTAAGAAGTGCTTGGATATCAGAGTTTTACTCTAATATCAGTTTAACAGCAGCACATCAGCATGCATAGCATACATAACATGATTTAAATTGTGTGATGATTTCATGATATAAAATATTGTAGTTTTTATGCTAGACGTATTAGTATGTCTAAGAGTTTTAATGGCAAAAGAGCTTATGTATACTGTTATCGTCTGGTTGCATGATTTTAGAACATTGAGCTTGGAGGTACAAGAGTATTGTCATTGTTTGGTATGAGTAATACAGTGTCCTAGGAGTAGGTAGATGGATTGTCGTGGTACATCAGTAAGAAGTGCTTGGATATCAGAGTTTTACTCTAACAACCGCATTGACAATTATGTGCCTTGACATGAAGTTGTAATGCCCTAAGATTCGGTATTAATCATATTCGGGAAATGATAGTAAGCTCGTACTAAAGAGCGAGATGGCATGTTTTAAGCTTGGTGTACTTTGATATGACGCTATTGGTTGGGATATCAGTGTGACTTGAGAGTAGGTAGATGAATTGTCGTGGTACATCAGTAAGAAGTGCTTGGATATTAGAGTTTTACTCCAGTAACCGCATGAACAGCTATGTGCCATAAACATGAAGTTGTAATGCCCTGAGCCACGGTGATATCACAGTTAATAACATTAGATCACCGTGCATTTGAGCTACCAACATAAAAGTATTATTGTAGGTAGGTGTATACGTAGTTGCTTCCAAGCCATTTGAACTTCTACGTATGAGTCCAGCTACATAGTATTTTTTAAATATTTTCTGATAGTCGGTGTTCGCTGTATCAGCCATGGGGGTTTTCAAACAAAAGTTTACAAATTTGTAGTTGTTATAGTGTATGCGAGACTAAAAAGAAAAAGTTAGTTCTTTGCGAAAACTCAGTTAGTTTAATATCACTTAGGTCTTGGTATTATGTACTGAGGCGATGAACTCATCATTTTACCTATACGAATGTGGCAAACCCCTACAACCGTATAGATGATGTTCCTCTGGCTGCAGGTACTCCGATCGTAGTTGATGGGGTTGTAGATGTGGATTTGAGATATTATGACCGAAGCTCGCCGTGACGGTCATAATTGCGGGACCATCGGCGTCTTCAGTTTTATAGGTTTTGTTTATGGCTTGTGACGCCTATGTCACTTGTTATTGTATAAAGCCATTTCTGTTATGTAATTATATTGAGGAAAGACTTAAACAGATAGATATTAAATGGCTCTTGTTGTAATTAATTTGTGATAGATGTTTAAAATGTGATTTCCGCTATTAGATTTATGTTTTTCGCTGCATAATTAGATAGATGTCATACTCTGATTTACCAGGTACAAATTATGAGATATGTATCATATGTTGGCTTTGCGACATATCGTCGTGCCACTGTGAAGATTCATTTGTATTTTAAGAGATTAATGTTTATGAAATGTTTTGTATAAAAAAAAAAATGGGTCGTCATAACTATTGTATGTATGCTCTATACTACATGCTTTGTGCTGTGTTTGACCAGTATATATTTCACTACTGTATCATGCTGTGATTAAATCATGTTCTCTTAAAACTAAACAAATCCAATATTTCATTAAATATTTTGAAGTCATTCAAATCATAGTTTCTTCATAAAACATAAACAGTTTTAACATGAAATTTTCTCAAACAATTTGTATGATTTAAATACTAACCGTAGCACACACTCAAACACTTTAACTCAATTCAATACTCTTCACTCATGCATCATTTCTTAAACTTCAATGATATAATTCGAACATAATTAAAATTATTAAAATTATCCAAAACATATATTTCATCATATGGTCAGTTCAGAATTATAAAACAATATATATATATATATATATATATAATATATCAAAAATTTATTTTTTCAGTGAGTAGAATACTCACTTGGCTGTGCAGATTAGCACTAGGTTTTCTAGAAACCACTATAAAATGCGTCACTTTAGAATAACATATTTCATCATTTAGTACTCTAAATAATTTGACACTTAAATTAGCACTTGAATCACTCAAGGCTAACCGTTGGAATACCCATAGTATTTTTAAGGGTTCCAAACGTCTACCCATAAATCCTTGATACTAACTGAAACTCAAATAATACTAATCCCAAATTATTTTTACTAACCCATAAATTATTTTTCATTAATCTAGTCGCATAAAATACTACTGTATTTAAAGTAACATTAACCTTAAAATTACGGTCACTAATCTTTTTACAATTACTAACTTATTAACATGATTTAACGATCTAACTTTTAAACACTTAGAAACTCCAAATTAATTTAACCCATCAAATTGAGGTTTCTAATCTTAAACTTTAATTTACAAAACACTACCCCAAACACAATACCATTAACTCAATAGCATTTACTAAGGGTTAATCACATAAAAACTCAATTAAAATTAAATACCTAAAAGTTAAGATTTGAGGAAACTCACCAAAAATTTACCAAATCAAAACCCATGGTTTGGGTAGCCTCAAGCATGTTCCAAGTAACCCATTTCCTAAAGAAATCACTAGATTAAAGTCACATTTACAAGATTTAACCAAAATCTCCAAAACATTAGTTTAACGAGAATACCTCAAAACGTTCGGTTAAAACGCAAATCGGGCTTCGAGGATTACGTTACCGAAGTCGAATCTAAGATTGGACGGCTGGATTTTAAGAAATCACGATTTTTAGATGAAAAACTGTATAGAGGATGAGAGAAATTTTGAGCTACGAGAAGAAAAAGGGCGTTCTGCCCTCTTAATACAAGACCCATCCAGACGGGCATCATAAGTCATTCGGACGCGCACCATTTAGAAAGGCTGTCCGCACAGGCATTAACCAGCGTCCGAACACGCGCCATCTAAGAAGGCATGCGCCATCCATTTTTCGCTATCCGTCCGGACGGCATTACAATCCGTTCGGACGCGCGCCTTATAAAAACAAGGCGTGTGCCTACATGACAGGCCGTCTAGATGCAGCTTGTCTCACGTCTGGATGTGCTAACTGATATATATATATATATATATATATATATATATATATAATTTATTTCTTTGGACCTTAAAATATTATATGTGCGTCGTACTGTATTTTCTAGTCGTCAAATTAATTTTAATCATTTATTCATTAAATTTTATTCTTAAAATGAAAAATAATATTCGGGACATCACACTAAGATCATCAACTGCATATTTCAGATCTTTCACAGAGATCCCTATTTTTAGGACATGCTTCTCCCCATTTGATAGCCAACCAACTATAGTTGGAAATGCATCAACTCCGAATTTTCTCACAGATGGATCAATAACATCATGAACCTACACATCAAACCCAAAAATTTTCACAAATCCTTCACAAATCATACCCAAAAATTTTCACAACCCCTTCTTTCAGCTGTGAATCATCACAATTGTGACGACCCGTTTTTTTTTTTAAACATACAAACGGATCTTCACAGTGGCACGGCTACTTTGTTACTTAACCAACATAACGTACACGTTCTATAACATGTACCTGATATTCAGAGTTACATTTAAAACAGCAGAATATAATAATCAATGTGCAGCAGAACACATATCATAAGCGAAAATACATCTAATTCATGACAGTTAATTACAACAAGAGCCATTTACTAGTCTGTCTATTTAAGGCTTATAAAACACATTACACTAATTACATACTAAAATACAGGCTCAACAAGTATATGTGCCACGTAGGACACGAGCCATAAATAAAATACGCTAGGTGAATGAGTCAATATCTATATCTACAAAACCTGCAACCAAAAGTATAAACGTCTGTACGATTGCAGGGGTCGCCGCATCCGCACAGGTGAAATTATGAGCCCACCGTCTTAGCATAAACAAATATACTAAGACCTCAGAGGTATACTATTCACTGAGTTTTCGCAAAGAACCAACTTTTCTTTCTTAGTCATGCGTACACTATAACAACCACCAATTTTATAAACTTTTGTTTAAAAACCCCCATAGTTAATATAGCAAACACCGACTAATAGAAAACATTTAAAGCATACTACGCAGCTGAGCTTATACGTAGAAGTTCCATTGTTGGAACAATTACATACATCCTCACTTACTATAATACTTTTGATTCAGTGATACTTAGAAAACAATAGCATTTAAATCATGCAACCATTCGATAGAAATATACATAAACTCTTTTCCATTGAGGCTCTTATGCATATTAATACGTTTAGCAAAACTACTCATAGTATAAAAACATCACACTCATAAAAATAATGTTATACATGCTCATGCAGGTTTCCTCATGGAAATTAATCCATGCCTCATAGGAATTAACCCAAGTACCTCATAGAAATTAATCTAAGCCTCATGGAAATTAATCCAAGCCTCATGGGAATTAACCCAAGTATCTCATGAAAATTAATCCAAGCCTCATGGGATTTAACCCAAGTATAGTTTTCCGTGGGCTATAAACCTCACTTCGATGCACGTTTAGCGTTCATATGCTTATGCCTCCTGCCTTAAAACAATATATTTCATTTCTTGAATTATTCCTTTAACACATGCTTTTAATATAAATTCATAGACAGTTTAACACATTAATTCTTCAATCAACATTTTCGTAATTTAAATTCCGACATCATCTCACAATCAAATCCTTCAAATCACACTTTTCAGTCACACATCATGTCTCATAAACATCATTGATACTTCAGCATAATTGAAACTGTGACGACCCTTTTTTTTTTTAAAAAAAACATACAAACGGATCTTCACAGTGGCACGACTACTTGTCGCTCAGCCAACATACGTACACGTTTCATAACATGTACCTCATATTCAGAGTTACATCTAACACAGCGAAATATAAATATCAATGTGCAGCGAAACACATATCAGTAGCGGAAATACATTTAATATATAACTGTTATCAATAACAAGAGCCATTTACATGTCTAACTGATTAAAGTTTATAAAACATATTACACTAATTACATACTAAAATACAGGCTCAACAAATACATATGCCACGTATGACACGAGCCATAAATAAAATACCCAAATGCGGACTACCCATGAGTCCGTGACCTATGACTGTTGCGATGTGCTTCAATCATAGCATCCCATACGCTAGGTGGACGAGTCATTATCTATATCCGCAGAACCTGCAACCAAAGTATCAATGTCTGCATGGTTGTAGGAGTTTCCGCATCCGCACAGGTGGAATAATGAGCCCACCGTCTTAGCATAAATAAATACACTAAGACCTTAGAGGTATACTATTCATTGAGTTTTCGTAAATAACCAACTTTTTCCTTTTTAGTCATGTGTACACTATAACAGCCACCATTTTATAAACTTTTGTTTGAAAACCCCCCTAGCTGATATAGCAGACACTGACTAATAGAAAACATTTAAAACATACTATGTAGTTGAGCTTATACGTAGAAGTTCCATTGTTTGAAACAACTACATACATCCTCACCTACTATATTACTTTTGATTTAGTAAGACTTAGAAAACAATGATATTTAAATCATGCAACCATCCGATAGAAATATACATAAGTTCTTTTCCATTGAGACTCTTATGCATACTAATACGTTTAGCATAAAACTACTATATATCATAACGTGAAAACAATTCAATTATCATAAAACAAATGCTATGCATGCTTGTCTTGTTCGTTTGCCTAAGCGAATTGAACCCCTGTCTTGTTCGTGTCATGCTCAATGCTCATGCTCAAATACTATACATTTAATTTCATGGATATGACTTTAATACATGATTTATTCATAAAACAAAAACAGTTTAACATGTCATTTTCTCAAATAATTTGCATAACTTAATTTCCAACCGCAGCAGGCATCAAAACATAGCTTAAAATTTCAATCGCAGCAGGCAATAAAACACTTCAAACCATATCTCTAAACACCAAATATATTTCATACTCATATCTCAAATCATCTTAAATCACATAAACATTATTGTCATATTTCAACATAATTAAAACTACTCCAAACATCCAAAAGATATAATTAACATATTGTTGGTTCGATATGAAAAACATATTATTTGCATTCCTATAAAATACATAAAAATAACTTTTCTCAGTGAGTAGGATACTCACCTTAGCTGCGCGGATATTAAGCACTAGGTCTCCTATACACCACCTTGCAACGCGTCACTGTAAAAATACACACTGCACATTATTTGACATTTCTAACATTAGACCGACATTTAGCTTTTAAATTGCTCAAGAGCTAACCCTTGAAAAACCCATAATATTTTAAGGGTCTCAATTGTGACGTCCCACATCGCCTGGGAATGAGGATGTGCTTATATGTATAAATGCATCATTTATGACACAACGCGTTTTAAAGCCGTGATGACCATGAACCTATAAGAACTCCGCAGTTAAGCGTGCTTCTGCGAGAGCAATCCCAAGATGGGTGACCTTCTAGGAAGTCTGGTTTGAGGAGCCAAAAACGTACAATATTGTGTCATTGGGGGTGTGTCGTTACAAATGGTATCAGAGCCATTACCCAGCCTGAGATGGTGGGAGCGTACACAAGCCCATGAGGGTTGCTAGCGGGAGCTCGCTGGGACGCCAAGAATAGGGTGATCCCATGAGGGTCGCCAGCAGGAACGTTGGGTCTAAAGAGGGGGTGATTGTGACGTCCCACATCGTCTGAGAATGAGGATGTGCTTATATGTATAAATGCACCCTTTATGATACAACGTGTTTTAAAGCTGTGATGGCCATGAACCTATCAGAACTCCGCAGTTAAGCGTGTTTCTGCGAGAGCAATCCCAAGATGAGTGACCTCCTGGGAAGTCTGGTTTGGGGAGCCAAAAGCGGACAATATTGTGTTATTGGGGGTGGGTCGTTACATCCATTACACACCCATAAATCTAGACACTACATAAACTCAATTAACACTAACCCAAAGTATTTACTTGGGGTTAGACATTAAAATCACAATCTAAAATAATTACCTATAACATTAAATATTAATCTCAAATTATATTCACTAATCTATAAATTATTTTCACTAATATTTTCTCAATATTATTAACCCTAAAATTATTTTCATTAATCTTTTACAATAATTATTAACTTATTAACATAATTCATTAACACATTTAAAATAACATTAACCCATAAGAAAGTCTTAGGATTAACCTCGCAAATACTATTTAAACTAAATACCCATAATATTTATTTTTACTAATATTAGAATCTAACCCATAAATACTTACTTTTCACAAAACCCATAACTAATTTGGGATTAATCATCACAATAACTACAATTAATCCATAAATTAATAATCTAGATTTTAAACACTAAAAACCCCCCAAATTAATTTAACCCATAAAATTAGAGTTTCCAATCTTAACTCATAATTTATAAATCACAACCTCAAATACAATATTATTAACCCAGAACATTTACTAAAGGTTAATTACATAAAAATACAACTAAAATTAAATCCTAAAACTTATCCAAAATTTGCCCAAATAAAATCTAACACTGGAAAAGTGTTTAGGAAGTTCCAAACCGTGTAAATCCTAAAGATAAACTAAGATTAAACTCCACATTTCAAGATTTCATCCAAAATCTCAAATAACAAGAGTTTATAAAAATACCTCAAAATAATCGGTGAAAACGTAATTTCAAGTATAAAGATCACGTTTCCGAAGACGGATCGAAGATCAGACTGTTGGATCTTTGTAAATCACGATTTTTATTTTTATTTTTATTTTTTTTATTTTTTTTTCTGTTTTTCTCCGAAACAGACAGGCTCGCGGGAGCCTGTGCGGAAAGGGCACCCAACGCCCTTTCTTTTCTTCTTTGATTTGTGAAGGGCCACTAGCAACGCCCTTTCTTTTCTTCTTTGATTTGTGAAGGGCCACTAGCAACGCCCTTTCTTTTCTTCTTTGATTTGTGAAGGGCCACTAGCCCTTCATTTAAAAGCATGTGGGGCGCGCGCAGGTGTGCGCCCCACACCATAATTTTTTTTTTCTTTTTTTTTGTTCTTTTTAACTTTTAACTTTTCCTTTTTATTTGATTCTCCTTCCTTTTTCATTTTTTTTTTTTTTTTTGAAATTCCTTCCTTTTTCTTTTAGTTGCCGATAGCCATCCTTTGCCTTAGGTTTATTTTATTCAATTTTCCTCTTTTATTTTCTATTACATCACATGTTTTCCTTTTCTTTTTTCTTTTTTCTTTTATTTTTTTATTATTTGATCTTTCTTTTATTTAATTACTTTCGTATTTCATCTTACCAATTACCTCATTTCTATTATTTTATATTTTATATTTCTATTTTCTTTTGTCTTACTTTCTATTCTTTGGACTTAAAAATATTCTTTTACATTTTAATAACACCAAATTAACTTTAATTAATTATTTACTCAAATTTCATGTTTTAATTATTAAATAATTTTTCAGATATTACAGAAACTACTTAAAACATTCAAAACATATTGTCAACATACAGTCGGTTCGGATTTATAAAACACATATTTTGCAATTCTATAATATATGAAAATAATAGTTTCTCAGTGAATAGAATACTCACCTTGGTTGCGCGAATTTAATTACTAGGTCTCCTAGACACCACCTAGCAATGTATCACTGTGGAATAACACATTGCACTATTTAGCACTTTAAATAATTAACACCCTAATTAGCACTTGAATCGCTCAAGGCTAAACCGTTGGAAAACTCATAATATTTTTAAGGATTCCAAACGTCTACCCATAAATCTTAGACACTAACTAAAACTCAAATAATACTAACCTAAAGTATTTACTAAGGGTTAGATATTAAAATCACTATTTAACTATTTACTCATAATTTTAATTACTAACCTGCAATTAATTTCACTAACCCATAAATTATTTTCATTAACACTTATAATAATATTAGCCTTAAAATTATATTCATTAAACTTTTACATAAAACACTATTGTATTTAAAATAATATTAACCCATGAGAAAATCTTAGAGTTAACCTCACAAATACTATTTAAACTAAATACCCATATTTATTTATTTTTACTAACATTAGAACCTAACCCATAAATACTTACTTTTTACAAAATCCATAGCTAATTTGGGATTAATCATTACTAAAATTACAATTAATCCACAAATTAACAATCTAGGTTTTAAACACTAAAAATCTCAAATTAATTTAACCCATCAAATTAGGGTTTCCAATTTTAATCCATAATTTATAAATCACTACCCCAAACACAATATTATTAACCCATGGCATTTACTAAAGGTTAATCATATAAAAATACCACTAAAATTAAATACTCAAAAGTTAGGGCTTGAGGAAACTGACCAAAAATTCATCAAACCAAAACCTATGGTTTAGGTAGCTTCAAGTAAGTTCCAAGTAATCCATTACCTAAAGAAAACACTAAATTAAACTTACATTTCAAGATTTAACCAAAAATACCAAAAATACGAGTTTATAGATTTACTTCAAAACGATCGATAGAAACGTAGATCGGACTTCGTAGATCACATTACTAAAGACGAATTTGAATTTGGACAGTTGAATCTCTATTAATCATTGTTTTTATATATAAAGCTAAAGAGAATATGAGAAGCGGTGAAGGGGATCCGGAGGAATGGCGTGAAAAGAGCTCCATGACACTTTAAAACGATGCAGTGCATGACTTTTTGAAAATGCCGTCCGTGTCCTACTTTTTATTTTTTGAAATGCCGTGCGTTGAAAAAAGGGTCATTCAGCCCCTTCATTTTTTTTTAATGATCGTATGGCCTTTTAATTGAATGTCCATCAGGCCTTTTAAGAGGGACTTGGATCCTCTCCATTTCAAATGAAATGGAGAGTATCCATTTAGTTATATGTTAAGGGTATTGTTGTCTTTTTACATTCCGTAAAAATGTGAAAAGACAACTATACCCTTAATTTTATACTAAATAAGTACTCTCCATTTCAAATGAAATGGAGAGGATCATGTTCCTTTTAAGAGAATGGCGTTATTTTTTTATTTATTTAATTCTTCTTTTATTTCACCTTTTGTTTTGACTTTTTTACATTTGCTTTTCCTCTTTTCTTTAGCACACGTGTATGTGCATTTATGTTAAGTTTGTCTTTCATTTACTCTTCTTGTCTTTTAGTCTTGACTTTCTCTCACTTAGCTCTACATTTTTCTCTTTTATGGCCTTTGTTTACTTTATTCTTTTTATCTTCTAATCTCTCTTTTCCTTTTAATCAATCTTTTGTTTAGTTTCTTATTGAGCCTGTTTGGTCATTCCCCTTCCTCATTTATCCCAAAAAATAACAAATTTTAAAACATTCTAACTTTATATCACATCAATAATTTTTTATTATTATTTAAATAAAAAATTCACTATAATACAAATTTTTTTTCACTTTTCTATACAAATTCTTTTTACTTTATATCAGATCTATCAATTCTAACTCTCACTACCAATTCTCCTTCTCCTACCAAACAAGCCCATTATTTCATTTATCTTTTATAATAGTTTCTCATTTTCCTCTTATATCTAATTTATTTCTTTAGACCATAAAATATTCTTTGCACGTCCTACTATATTTTCTAATCGTCAAATTAATCTTACTCATTTATCCATTGAATTTATTTTTAAAACGATAAATAATATTCGGGACATCACAACAATCCAAACCCAAAACAAATACTTTTTTTTTTTTTTTTTTATGAACGAAAATAGTAATATATTATTGATACGGTGAACAGCCCAAGGCTTACATCTTGAAAATAAGGGACAAGACCCCCATTTTCTAAACCAGAAGGATCTGGCTTAATAAATAGCTGCCAAAGCAGAAATACAAATTTTACAAGAATGACAATTGAGTCTCTCTTGCATTAACGCTCACTTTCTAAAGAAAAGAGACCAGATCTAGCACTTAGCCAACAAATATTCTCATAAAATTTGAACCCAACAAAAGCAGACTGTGACCCAAAAAAAAAGAAACACGACACTGAAGCAGAAAACCACCCAAAACAAGCTGCCGGTAGTAGAGGAAAGGAGCCGAGAAACCGGACGGTGGCGCATGAAGGCCACGCACCGACACCGGCGCCACCCAGACGGAGGACCGACGCTGGACGACATGAAGCCGTCGAGATCGGCCAGAAAAAAAGCGGCGCGTGGCCCACACGCGCACTAAACAACGGAGAGCCCACCGGCGCGTGGTGGGCACCACGCGCTGCTCACCGGCAACCGACAGGGCCGGATCTTGCTGCAGCAGGGGCGGACGGCGACGGAGAACGCGGCTGGAGGGCGCGTGTCAGTCAGAAGTTGGCGAGGAAGAGCAAATCCGGCTTCCAAAATCAGAAGAAAAAAGTTGACAGAACGGGCTAAAAATCATCCCGCCGACGACACGAAGGTGCGGCCATTCCCCCAAAGAAGATAACTTGAGATGAACAATCCTGCCAAACAAAAGAAACAAACAAAGAAAGACACATAAAAACCACCATAGCCCAAAAAGACTAGGGGAAGACTAGCCTCCACCGGATCTAGCCGAGAGGAACAAAAGCTCCACAACCCTATAAGTTAGGAGAAAAACTAACCCTACTGAACCAACTCAGGGGGAACAAAAACACCCTGACTCACGAGGAGTCAGAGGGAAATCACCACCGGGAGGGGGAGGCGAGAAAACCACCCGCTCTCGGCGAAAACCATGCTCACAAGTAGTGCTCCTCCTCTCCTCTCTCTCTCTCTCTCTCTCTCTCTCTCTCTCTCTCTCTCTCTCTCTCTCTCTCTAAATCACTCTCTTATTGAGAGAATCAGTTTTAATTGTAACCCAAAACAAATACTAAATGTAAATCAAATCTAAGAATTTCACTTACCCCAAAAAAAAAAAAAAAAAAAGGGATTCGGCCGAAAACCCACTCTCTCTAGACCCCGTCGTCCCGTTCTCATCATCCCAATTCCGCCGACCGTCTTTAGTCGCTGACCAGAGAGAGAGAGAGAGAGAGAGAGAGAGAGAAGCAAACAGGGAAAAGAAGAAGAAGAAGAAGAACGATGGTTCAATGTTTGATGGCTTTTGTTTTACAAAGAAGAAACGGGGAAAAAAAAAAAGAGGAAAAAACATGTCACAGATGGTTTTATAAAACCGACTGTAAAACTATAATTCTTAAAACTGTCTAAAAAAAAAAAAAAAAAAAAAACCAATTAGAATAGCCCTTTTTTCTTAAGTGGGAGTTAATTATAGTAGGTGTTTTGGGGCTCTTAGGAGCTTGGTGTTGGAAAGGGTTGAGAGAAAGCTTAGGGAGCGTTAAGAGAGCGAAAAAATGTTTTAAGGAGGAGTATGGCCTTGTGGAGAAATTTCAAAATGGTCGTATGACCTTGGGGGCTTTTAAGGAATTTACAATTCAATAAAGAAGCTTTCCTCCTAGATCCAAAGGTTCTAACTAACTCTTCAAACACCATGGGTTATTACATTGTTTTAGCTTCATAACCCAAATGTTGTTTTCAAAAACTAGTGGTCAATATATAGCATGTAAATGTTTCACAAAAAGAGAAAAAAAAAAATTAGTTAAACATGTATTCTCTCATGAGTTTCGTGTGTAAATTTATTTTCAGGAAAAACTTCACTTATAATTCTCGATCTTTCATCACTTTTGAAATAAGATACCCAAACTTTAAAACATGTTAATTTAGGATATCCATTGTTCAATTTTTTTCAATTTCAACCATCCGATAGAAATTTCCGTTAAATCCTATCAAAATTCCTAAAATAATTTTTTTTTTAAAAAAATTATAAATTTTTACAATGATTTAGACATGAATATTTTTGCAAATTCCATTAAATTTTGACCAAGTCCTAAATCCTTGCGATTTTTTTCTCTTTTTCTTTTCTCCTAAAAAAATGAGGGGTATTTTGGGAATAGTGGTCAATAGCATGTAAATGTTTCACAAAAAGAGAAAAAAAAAAAAAATTAGTTAAACGTGTATTCTCTCATGACTTTCATGTGTAAATTCATTTTCGAAAAAAACTTCACTTATAATCTCTGATCTTTTATCACTTTTGAAATAAGATACCCAAACTTTAAAACGTGTCAATTTAGGGTATCTATCTTTTAATTTTTCTTTTTTTCCAATTTCAACCATCTGTTAAAAATTTCTGTTAAATCCTATCTAAATTCCCAAAATACCCATGTTTTTTTTTTAAAAAAAAAATAAAAAATAAAAAAATAAAAAATCAAAGATTCAAGCATGAGTATTTTTGCAAATTCCATTAAATTCTGACTAAGTCCTATATCCTTGCGATTTTTTATTTTTCCTTAAAAAATGATGGGTATTTTGAGAATTTTGACAGGATTTAATAGAAAAATCTAACGGACGGTTGAAATTGAAAAAATTTTAAATATGAATACCCTAAATTGATATTTTTTAAAGTTTTGGTTCTCTATTTCGAAAGTGATGAAAGAACAGAGGTTATAATTAAGTGAAGTACTTCGTTCATTTTTGATAGCAAATTCTGCTAAAGTGAATTGGATTGGGTTGAGAAAAATATAAAATAAATTTTGGGTTTATTTAGCCAAACATGAATCCAATAAAAAAAAAAAAAAAAAAAAGCATAATTGAGTTGGATTTAGGGGCTTCCCAAACAGGATCCGGCTACTGTGCGGTACTAAAAAGTTCCGCACAATCTGCTGTAATTTTGGGAACGGCTGGGATACAGCCGTTCCAAAGAGCCAACCGTATTTGTTTTTTTTTATTTGTTTTTAACACTGTGACGTCCGTTAAACAAAAACTTTTTGTCCTTTTCTTTTTCTTTTTCTCTCTCTTTCATTCACAGATCCTTTATGATTATGGAAACATTAGTGGCCTCCAAAACAGTACTGGAAGCCATGGATCTCTCAATAAAAACATAAACTACACAACAATGTCCAAACTAGTAGAACCCTCTTCAGTCCTCCTCATAGGATCATTTCCAAATCCTGACACGATGATCAGAAGGCCTATGGCAGAGCAAGTTTATGAAAGCATCTCGAATGAAAACATTGCCTCATGGGACTACTTCCCGTCTCAGTTTCATGTCATTAACCAATTTGAGACCATCCAGCCACAGTTCTTTAGTGAAGCTACCTCTTCATCCTGTTCATCATCTTCTACTAACATTACACAATCATCTTGTTAATGAATTTTTTGAAGTTGGTGACGTGTAATTCCGGACTGCTATAGTGCACCGAAGCTCCCAAGAATTGATGAGGGCAGAGTGAAGGCTCTCCAAGGATTCTGCAAAACAAAAGGGCCGTCTGGGGTGTCCCGGCAACGCCTCCTCCGACGGTCAAGTTAGAATTGATTTTGTAGAAAGAGAAGACTTTTTTCCTCTTGTTTTCTTAGGAAAATGTTACTTACCTTCCACCAGAAAGAAGAACTTTCTTTTATATATCCCTCCTTAATTACTCTTCATATCAACATTTATTATCTGTAGATGCCTTTCTTTTCCTTAATTAATTTGAGCCCACGGACCCAGGTGCTTATTGCCGACTCATTCTCACTTTCTCTGAATGGCGGCGGATGGTCATCGATTAATAAGACAAAAATATTAAATGAAGCGGAATCTTCCCCCTTGCTCAATCCCAATCTGCTAGTATCCGTGGACCCTAGCTCAACTCCTCAGCTTTTACAGTGTTGGCGGGAAATTCCTTAACACTTACCCTCCGAATTCTCTCTCCGTTCCCTACGAAGGGAAAGAGAATTCCGCCATCTTTCCCCGGAATTGTCCCTTCCCGCCACTTAGTTCGGGGGCATCCAATCTTCCGCGGTGGGTCTCAGAGAAGGGGCATCTGACTTTACCTTTTTCCAGCTCTGCTAGCCTGAAGCGGATGGACTTAGAAACGCTCTAATACTGAGCGGGCGCACTTAGTCAGGGACCGGGGGCCTTTGCTTGCGGCGCAATAATGACGACAAGACGACCTTTCGACTTTCGCGCCGGTGACAGGATTAGTTCGCCGCCATCAATCAAACGGTCACATGTCTCTTCGGTTTCCAGTACTTGTCACTCGCCCCTTCGGTTTCTGGTACTTGCCAGTCCGCCTATTCGGTTTCTGGTACCTGCCAGTCCGCCTATTCGGTTTCCGGTACTTGCCATCCCGCCTATTCGATTTTCAGTGCTTGTCGGTCCGTCCATAAATAGCTCACCTCTCCCCCATTCTCCTTCATCTTTCTTGTCATCTCTCTCTGGTTTCGCCTTCCCATTTGCTTAACACTTCTTCTCCTTTTCGTTTTCTCGGATATCCGATGGCTGTTACTCGTGGAGGGGATTCATCGGCCAGGGGCCGTGCGATTGTTCCTGAAGAGCCCTTTCCCTTTGCTACTGTCCACCCGCCGAACGCCGGGTCCGGAGCGGCTCGCCTGGTGCTGCCGGAAGATCGGGTGGAGTCGACCTGGTTAAAAAACCATGAGGCGACTCTTAGACGGGCCTACGATATCGACCCGTCTATCAACCTCTTCTTTCAGGAGGTCGGCTCCTTGGGAATAGTCGGAGGCGAGGTCACCTTGACGGAACGCATGCTGATGGCGGGGGTGCGACTTCCATTTCCTAAGATCGTCCGAGAAGTTTGCGCATTCCTAGGAGTAGCCCCCAGTCAGATTGCCCCAAACGGCTGGAGGTACGTGATTGCATCGGCTGTTCTATGGCGCCAAGTCCTCGGAACGGAGATGGACGCTGCCCAATTTTTCAGCATTTATCGCCCCTCTATCAAAGGCGGAACAGTTGAACTTCGCGTTAGTCAAGATCCGATGTTCATATATCTCGATCAACGCAAGTATGGGAATAACAAAGGTTGGAGACAGCAGTTCTTCCGAGTCTCCGGCGAATGGGAGTGCCCTTCTCATACTACTATACCCGATTCACAAAGGGTTCCCAGAGAGTGGAGACCGCTGGTGGACGACCTGCGGATACTGCCTACACTGAGCGTTCCCAAGATTAAGGAGGTCAACAGCATGCTTTCCTTTTCGGCAAGGTCAGTCCGAACGGCCATCGACTTTGAGAATCTCGTATCGGCTCGAAGCTTGAACGACTGTTTCGGGTACGGGATTCCGGAGAATAAAATGACCTTGGATAAGAGGGGAATTCCGATCGCGGGGTGGTCCGTAACGACTAGCAGGCCCATTCCTGGTAAAGCTCCGAAGAAGACCGCTCAGAAAGGGGGCGTCCAGGGAAGCACTTCAGGCAAGTAATCCGAACCCTTGCCAAGAAGGACACGGGCCTAAACAACACACATACAGGTAGCCCCCGCCATTCCGTCCCCGGAGACTTCCTCGGATGGGCTCGGAACAGAATCGTCGGTCGGTTCTGACGACACAATCATGAGGGAAATAGACGAAACTGCTGGGCGTCGACTGGAGGGGAGGAAGGGAGTTCCTCTCCGGTGGTTACTATCCTTCCTAGAGACCCTCGTGCAGGAACCTCCTTGCCCAACTACCGTCCGCGATCCCCTCCTCCTTCCTTCGAGGGTTTCGTCGAGGAAATAGTCCTCGCCGCCATTGCAGAAGGCGTTGAGTGTACTAACACCTCCTCGGCTCATCCAGATCCTCTTCCCGGATTTTCGGAGGGCCCATCTGCCCAACCTGAGAGCACTCCATCTAAACGGAAGGGGAAAGAGGTCGTCCCAACTGCTGAAGAGGGCCCCGAGCGTAAAAAGCTTCGCGCAGACCGTGACAGTGAATTCATGGTAAGCCGCATCCTTGCTATGGCCAAGACCTTCACTCCTCCTAGGAGTTATACCCTTCCCGCCGTCATTCCGTCATCGGAACCGGGTGTACCCTCACACCCCCAATGTTCCTCTGCCAATCCTTCCGCGCCCGAGGCAACTCCGGTCACTGAGAGCGTCAAAGAGGGCGACGCACCCCCCGACCAATTGCAAGCTCCTGCCGTTGGAGAGGAGGAACAAGACGATTTCTCCGCTGAGTTTGCGCGGTTGGCAGAGGAGGTGGCCTCCGACAGAGAAGCACTTGCGAGAAATTCGCCTGCAAGTCCGAGGTCCCCACTGCCGGGCGCAACCAGCGTCCTTCCCGGAACATCGACGTCCCCTCCTCAAAGCAGCCCCACTCATGCCGGACGCCGATCGACCTTCCAAACTGAGGGGCTAATAGGCTGTCCACTGGAGGCCCTGAATTCCCTTATCGCTGCCGGACGTGGGCCCGACCTCTGTCACATCCAAGCAAAGGACTTCGCCGAACTGCTGACCGAAAAAATCCTCCAAGTAACTCTTCATTACCTGCGGATTTTAGTCCCTACTCTCACCCACGTATTAATGTATTTGTTTATCTTTGCTGTTTAGCTCGCTGTGGACGTGGCCGCATCTTGGAGAAACTTTGAAGATCACGGACACTCCGAGTCTATTCAAGATTTGCAAGCGCGCATTAAGGAGCTCGAGGATGCATCCACAAAACAGAAGAGGGCCCTGGCCGAGTCCGAGAAGCACCGCCTCAGACTGCACAAGTTGTCCGAGCTTAATCAGAGCACACTCCAAAGCGTGTTAGAGAGCGGTGAGAAGATGGTCAAAGACATAGAGCTTCTAAAGGAGAAGGCGGCCGCGGCCCAGACCCAATTGAAGGATGCAGTGTCCGAGAAGGCAAGGTTGGAGGCCACGTTGGAGGTCGAACTCCAGTCCTCTCGCTCTCTAAGGGCAACCATCGAATCTCTACAATCCGAGAACTCGGAGTTGAAATATGACTTGCTCTCAGTTCAGAGAGAGAGAGATCAAGCTGTTTCCGAAAAGGAGAAGATCGGTGAGGAGAGGGACCAAGCGTTGTCCGAGAAAGGCGTGGCGCTCACAGCCAGGGATCAAGCCATCTCCAGGCTTGATCGCGAGGTCGAGGAGAAGAAATGGGCCATAAAACTTCAGGACGAGGCCATCGAAGAAAGGAGGGAAGCCATGGAGAGGATCGAGGAACTCCACCTTCAAGTGGTCGAACTCAAAAGGGAAATCTCCCAAGTCCCGGAGCTCCGAGATTCATCATGGGCCGTGGGCTTTAATTGGGGGTTCGAGTATTACAGAGACGCGGCCAGAGGTGCTCCGCCTGGTGATGAATCCTTCAAGGACCTCGACATCAGTGCCATCCGGATTCCGGACGCCGCCCTCGAGACCATGGCAAGACTGGGGGTCGAACAGTTCCCGCATGTGACCGACTGGAGTCAAAGGGCCCCCCAACCTATTCCTCCCACAGATTCCATCCTCGGATCCACCTCCGCGACATCCGTAAGGGAATCCTCACCGAAGGGAGGCATTGCTAACCCAGCTGGAGAAGGGACACCCGTGTCCAACCAGGCTCCTGGCGACCCCTAGTGTCTTTTTTACTGTTTTACCTTAACTTGTAAAACTTGTACTCTTTTGCAAATTAAATACTCCGTTTAATATCACCATTAATGTCCACCTAGCACCACGTTGTAGTACTTATGGCAGTCAACCGGAATTTATTACTGCTCCCAACTTCCCAGAGTTAGGTGTACCAATTTATTAAACCGCGCGCGCTTTGAGTGGCTCCTTGCCTATATATTCATGCACTTAAACTCTCTTCGTCAATCATTCTTCCACTTTACGTTCTCCTATCTTTACTTTCTTTCACATCCCTTCTTCACAAAGAGTTCCATGTCTCGGCGTCGTCGGCCTTCAGACGCAATGCCTTGGGTCAGCAATTTTCTTCCCCGTTTGTTTGGATGTGCAATCTTTGGCTTTATTCCAGAAGGGAGGTACGATCTCCGGCTTTATGCCAGGGAAATTTACCTTTGCAGACATCCTTCTTTCCTCCCGCCGGAGGCCACTGCGGAGACTTCGGCCCATCTGCTGGGTTCCTCTCCATGGAGACGCTAGCGGTGAGGGAAGGAGGGAAATCAACATCCCGCGCGGTCCGGCTTAGAGTTCAGCACGCCTAGGGACTGGGAAACCAACTGTTCAAACTGGGGAGGTTGGCAACTTACTACCGTGTGCCGTATACACCCATGTATATTAACATAGATGCCTCATCATGTATGCTCACACATTTTATAAGCAGACTTGCCCTGTCGTTGTTTACTTTGAATTCATCACTAAAGATTGCTCACCAGTCATTCTTCGATTGAAGTATTCGGTCGGACAAAAATGTATGAATAAGCAGATAGTGGGAGAGCACTCCATTCGCATTTTTACTGCTTTAAAAATTCACCGCCGTGAACCCCTCACCCCCCCAAATCTGACCAGCCAGAAAATGTTTCGGCTGGGGGATTTGACAGAGAAATTACCCTTGTATCGTCCTGCCCTTCGGGTAGGGGTGGGCTGCCGTTAACCCCGCTGTCCAGAGATAGGGGGTATGCACCCAGGCGGGCTCCCTTTAACCCCCCTATCCGGAGACAGGGGGTATCCACCCGTTAGTCCCCTCGTGGGGGCGGGCTCCCTTTAACCCCCTGTCCGGAGACAGGGGGTATCCACCCGTTACTCCCCTCGTGGGGGCGGGCTCCCTTTAACCCCCCTGTCCGGAGACAGGGGGTCGAGCTTTCCAGAATTGATACAATAGAAACTTCACTTCACAGGACAAGAGTTTCAAAAGTAGTATTTTTTGAGGTGTTCTACATTCCAGGCCCTCGGCACTGCTTTCCCTTTAACTGTAGCCAAGCGATAGGCCCCGTTTTCACAGGAGCTAACGACTCTATAGGGCCCTTCCCAGTTTGGTCCCAGCTTGCCATCAGCGGGTTCTCGAGTCATCAGATTGACCTTCCGCAGGACCCAGTCGCCAACTTGAAGTTCCCTGGGTCTGACCTTCTTATCATAATACCTGGCCACACGGCGTTGATAGGCCGCACATGCTGCGCGGACGTCCTCTCGTCGCTCCTGCAATAAATCCAAGTGCAGATTCATGCCCTCTTCATTCAACCCCGGATTGTAATGGGCCACTCTGAAACTCGGTGACCCTACCTCAACTGGTACCACTGCTTCCATCCCATAGGTTAGGGCGAACAGAGTCTCTCCTGTCGCGGTTCTGACCGTAGTCCGGTAGGACCAGAGCACTTCCGGGAGGTACTCGACCCAAGCTCCCTTTTTCTGGCCAAGTTTCTTCTTCAACATTTCAATGTCTTGTTAGTGGCCTCTACCTGGCCGTTAGACTTAGGGAAGACATGAGTGGAGAAACTCTTCCGTATGCCCAGCTTGGCGCACCATTCACGGAAACGGCCACAATCGAACTGCTTCCCATTATCGGTCACCATGGCATATGGTATCCCAATCTGCACACTATCGATTTCCATAGGAACTTGATGACATTCTCGGTTGTGATCGTCGCAAGTGCCTCGGCCTCCACCCACTTAGTAAAATAGTCCACCGCAATCAGTACAAACTTCTTGTTACCTTTTCCCGTCGGCAGGGGGCCGACGATGTTGACCCCCCACTTGGTAAATGGCCAAGGAGAGGTGATTGAATGAAGGTACTCAGGGGAGCTTCTGGGGATGCGACAGAATCTCTGGCACGCGTCACAAACTCTTACTAGCTCTGCTGCGTCCTTATTCATCGTCGGCCAGTAATATCCTGCCCTGATAACCTTGTTCGCTAGAGCCTTAGCTCCTGAATGATTTCCGCATACTCCATGGTGCACTTCCCTCAGCACGTAATCTGCATCTTCATTCGGCAAACATTTTAGCAAGGGAAAAGAATACCCCCGCCGGTACAAGGTTCCTCCAACTAGAACATAACGCGCCGAATGGCGAACGACCCTCTGAGCATCCTCCTTGGCCGACGGGAGCTCACCTGTTCTAAAAAACCGTATAATTTCAGTAGCCCACTCAGGGTCCGCTTCGCCTAACTGCATCAGCTCTCCGGTCGACAATACTGTCGGGTGAGCTTTGATCAGGACTCTGCAGCCACTTACTGACGCCACCGGGTCTGTTCCTGATCCAATTCGCGAGAGAGCGTCTGCCAACCCATTCTTCTCCCTGGGAATTTTAGTTAGGATGATCCTATCGAAGTAGGAGTAGAACTGGTGCACTTTTCCGAGGTACTTGGACATCCTCGTTTCTTGCGTGACATAGCTTCCGTTTATCTGCTCAACAATGACCTGTGAATTGCTCCGAATCTCTATATTCGTTATCCCCATTTGCCGAGCGATTTCCATGGCCGAAAGTACAGCCTCATATTCGGCTTCGTTATTAGTGGCAGGGAAATCAAATTTAAGGGCATACCTGAACTCCTCTCGATCAGGCCCTCGGAACACCACTCCAGCCCCGCTTCCTCCCCCCGCTGAGGAACCATCAACATAGGCAACCCAAGTCGGTCCCTTTGATAATCCTTCTGCGTCCGGACTCTCATTCATCTCTACTACAAAATCGGCCAAGGCTTGTGCCTTCACTCTGTCCGGGGATGGTACTCGATATCAAATTCTCCTAACTCGATTGCCCAATTGACTACTCTTCCCAATAAATCTGGTTTCTGCAGCACTTTCCGGATGGGGTATTTGGTGAGTACCCGCACCGTGTGGGCTTGGAAGTAGGGCCTTAACCTTCGCGCTGAAATCACCAGAGCGTACGCCAACTTCTCAATACGAGGATATCGTTCCTCCACCCCATGCAATATCTTACTAGTAAAGTACACTGGCCTTTGCCTGCCCGATTCCTCCCTTACCAATACTGAGCTGACCCCGGTTCGGGACACCGCAAGATACAAGTAGAGGATCTCCCCCTCTACCGGATGACTCAAGAGTGGCGGGTTGGCCAAATAGGTCTTCAACTCCCCAAAGGCTCTCTCGCATTCTTCCGTCCAACTGAAAGCCTTCTTTAACACCCTAAAGAAGGGCAGGCATTTGTCCGAGGACCGGGAAACAAAGCGGTTCAGAGCGGCTAATCTTCCAATCAATTGCTGCAGTTGCTTCATCGTTCGAGGGGATGGCATTTCCAAAATAGCCCTAACTTTGTCAGGATTCGCTTCAATTCCCCTATGCGATACCATAAATCCCAAGAATTTTTCGGAGTCGACCCCAAAACCACACTTCTGCGGGTTCAGCTTCATTTGGTACCTCCTCAGATTTCCGAAGGCTTCCGCTAGATCAGCGACATGGCCTCCAGTGGTTAGACTTTTGACAAGCATGTCGTCAACGTAGACCTCCATATTCCTCCCGATTTGCGTCTGGAACATTTTATTCACAAGTCTTTGATACGTAGCACTAGCATTTTTTAATCCAAAGGGCATCACCGTATAACAATATAGCCCACGATCAGTCGTGAACGACGTCTTCTCCTGGTCGGACTCCGCCATGCGTATTTGATTGTAGCTGGAGAATGCATCCATAAAGCTCAACACCTCATGACCAGCCGTCGAATCGACAAGCTGGTCTATCCTGGGGAGAGGGAAGCTGTCTTTTGGACAAGCTTTGTTGAGGTCTGTGAAGTCCACACACATCCTCCACTTCCCGTTTGCTTTCTTCACCAACACCACATTGGCCAGCCATTCCGGGTAATCAACTTCCCGGATAAATTCAGCCTTAATCAACTTTCGTACCTCATCAGCGATTGCTTGATTGTGCTCTGGGGCGAAAGATCTCCTCCGCTGCTTCACGGGCCTGCAGTTCCGGTCGACATTTAACCGGTGTTCGATAACCGAGGGGTCTATCCCGGGCATCTCGTCATGCTCCCAAGCGAAGACATCAAGGTGGTCCTGCAGAAACTTCACCAATTTCTCTTTTTCGTCTGCTGGAAGCTGTGAGCCTACTCGGAGCTTCCGACCTTGGGGTCCGACCACCACATCCTCAAGGTCCCCGGTCGGACTCCCTGTCTGTAGCTGCTATTTAGCCACAGGGCCCGTCCCCTGACTAGGGCGTGCCTGGCGAGAGGGACTTCCCAGAGAAACATTGTAACATTTGCGAGCTGCCTTTTGCTCCCCTCGGACCTCTCCTACCCCGTCATCCGTCGGAAATTTCATTTTAAGATGGGGTATTGATGTTACCGCTTTCAACTCAGCCTGAGCTGTCCTCCCGAATATAGCATTGTAAGCGGAGGGTTAATCAACAATGAGAAATCTTACCGGAATTGTCTTCTGCATTGGAGGACTTCCCACAGTAACTTGCAGCTCGATCGACCCCAGGGGCATCACATGTTCTCCCGCGAATCCCACCAAAGGAAATCGGAAAGCAGAAAGCTTGTCCTTACTTATTTTCATCAAGTCAAAGGCCGACTTATATAGAATGTCCGCTGAACTGCCATTATCCACCAAGACCAGATGTATCTTATGATTTCCTATAACCATGGTTACTACTAGGGCATCCGAGTGGGGTAAGTATACCCCCTCATAGTCTTCATCCGAGAAGGTGATGGCCAACTTCTCGCGCCTCGCAGCTTTTTCCGGCCTCGCGATCGCGTAAATGGACACTTCCCGCATTTCCTTCGCATAAGACTTGCGAGCTGAATAAGTCTCGCCTCCACCTCCAAAGCCCCCAGCTATAGTCTGGATTTCGAGGAAACTCCCCGAGTCCTCCGGCCTCCCGCGGCTTCTGCTCCGCTCACGCTGAGGCGACTTCTCTGTCCGGATACCCCTCCAGGGCTGCTGAGGCGGTTTTCTTTCCTGATAGTATGGCTGCTTTCCTGAGCGCACATCGCGCCCGGATGATCCCTGGTTCCTTGGAAACCTGTACACAGGGCGCTTGTCCGAGGAGTCTTCACGTCTCCTCAAGAAGCGTTTCAACTTGCCATCAGCTATATATTTCTCGATCACCTCTTTCAGAGAAATGCAATCGTTAGTATAGTGACCAAAAGAGTCATGGTAGTGGCAGTACTTATGTCGATTGTAATGAGGCGGCTGGCCTTTTATCGGCGAGGGATCCTTATAGCCCGGATCCTTCCTGATCTCCATGAGAATCTCCTTCACCGGAGCATTTACAGGCGTCCAGTGATAACTCTCGACTCTTCTAGTGGGTCTGTGCTCGGCAACCTCCCTTCCTACCGGGGCCATCCTCGGCTTTGACTTCCTGTCTGGCATGGGATTTTCCTTCGCCGGCCCCTCGGCTCCTCGGAACGCACGAAGGGTTTCCTCCTAGTTTACAAACTCTTCAGCTCGGTCCAGAAAGTCCTGTAACCCTTCGGCCGGCCTCCTCGCCAAATCCGCCATAAGTGCGCCATCCTTCCTTATGCCCTGGTATATGGCACAATGGATGAATTGCTCACTTTGGCTCTCCGCAGCCAAGCTTTCTTGATTGAAGCGGAGTAGATAATTTCGCAACGACTCCTGAGGGCCCTGCTTGATGGTCATTAACTGCTGAACGGGCTTCTTCCGAACAACGCCCGCCATAAATTGTGACGCGAACTTTTTGGCAAAGCCTTCAAAGTTCGAAATTGAACGAGGCGGCAGAGTTCTAAACCATTCCCGAGCTCCCCTGGCCAAAGTAAGGGGGAAAGCTCGACATGCAACCTCGTCCGGTGTGGCATGCAACACCGTGTGGGCACGGAAGCTTGCCAGGTGCTCGATCGGGTCCCCCAGTCTTGTGTACACCGGTATTTCAGGTACTTTAAATTTACCTGGAAGTTGACACGACATTATCTGGTCGGTAAAGGGGGACGCAGTGGTGGAAAACAAACTATCAGCCAATGAAGCTTTCCCCTTGGCCTTCGATTGGGTGGAGCCCATCAAGTAGTCACACTGCTGTTCCAATTTAGCCAATTTCTCGGCCCACTCCTTTTTCTCCTTCTCATTTTTCCTTATAAGGCTGGCGAGCTCCGTGTTACCTTCAGTACTGCTCTCCTCCGCAACGGTCCTCTCGGGAGGTGGGCCTTCGTGCGCGGGATTCCCCAGATCGCTACGCGAGGAATCTCCCTGAGTTTCCTGCTGCTTTGTATGATCTCGTTCGCATAACTCCCTTTCAAGTTGTGCTACCTTCTCCTTCAGACGAACTATCTCCACCTGCGGATCATGGGAAACTCCGGCCTCTTCACGCATGTTCTCTTCAACTACTCCTCTTCGGACTAACCGCGTATTCACCATAGGGAATTCCAAGTATGCTTGCTCTAGCGGGAGCACGTACTACGTCGTTCCCACAGACGGCGCCAAAGTGTTAATGAATTTTTTGAAGTTGGTGACGTGTAATTCCGGACTGCTATAGTGCACCGAAGCTCCCAAGAATTGATGAGGGCAGAGTGAAGGCTCTCCAAGGATTCTGCAAAACAAAAGGGCCGTCGGGGGTGTCCCAGCAACGCCTCCTCCGACGGTCAAGTTAGAATTGATTTTGTAGAAAGAGAAGACTTTTTTCCTCTTGTTTTCTTAGGAAAATGTTACTTACCTTCCACCAGAAAGAAGAACTTTCTTTTATATATCCCTCCTTAATTACTCTTCACATCAACATTTATTATCTGTAGATGCCTTTCTTTTCCTTAATTAATTTGAGCCCACGGACCCAGGTGCTTATTGCCGACTCATTCTCACTTTCTCTGAATGGCGGCGGATGGTCATCGATTAATAAGACAAAAATATTAAATGAAGTGGAATCTTCCCCCTTGCTCAATCCCAATCTGCTAGTATCCGTGGACCCTAGCTCAACTCCTCAGCTTTTACAGTGTTGGCGGGAAATTCCTTAACACATCTCAAGCGTAAATTCTGCCATCTTCTTCCTTCAATTGGAATGAGTTTCTCCTCAGAGACCCTCTCCCGTTCCCGGGCTTTCAGCAACACCAAGATCACCATTTCCAGGGAGTGATCATGTCATCAACCAACTCTTCAACTTTAGCACAAACAATACCCCAGCTAGACTTTGCCAGTGAAAATGGCTGTGCCTTCAATCAAATTAAACAAGAGGGTGGTCGATCTTGGTCTTGAGAGTGCATTTGATTTTGGAGGTCAAACAAACCAGAGGTCAGAAGCTTAATTCATCTTCCATGACCAGAATTGCGGTGTAAAATGAGACGTTTCACTGTTTCAGTACTTTTGGTTTCCCGTGTAGCATAAGCAAAGAGACGTTTGTTTGGCAATTTTTGTTTGGTTTCCCGGTAGCTGAATGAAAGAGAGAGAGAGAGAGAGAGAGAAAAAGCTGGCTAACGAAGGTGAGGTCACGGAGTTAAAACAAAAAGACAAAAAAAACCACAAAGTGGCTGTACATTTCCCAAAAAAAAAACAGGCTGGCTGTATCCATGTGTGGCACGTACCATATACGTTTCTTGTTTGGCAATGTTTTTGAACGGCTGTATCCCAACCGTTCCCAAAATTACAGCAGATTGTGCAGTACTTTTTAGTACCGCACAGTAGTCGGATCCTGTTTGGGAAGCCCCTAAATCCAACTCAATTTATGCTTTTTTTTTTTTTTTTAATCCCTCCCAAACAAGCCCCACGCTTACTAGTGAAACACAAAAATGTAAATCCAAAGAAAATTCAATTAATGCGACACACATACACACTCTCTATCTGCCAACTTTACTAACATATCGTTTAGAATTTTAATTAAATAATTCAGTTTTTTTAATAAATTTAAGCTTTTGAAAAATAAATAATAATTTAACATGGCATTAAAACAGAAATTTTGAGTTTAATTTTTTTTCCCCCATAATTCACCTCCCAATATTTTACGAACTGTGGACATATATATTGAAAGATTATAAGTTTAAATCTAATCTTCATCATTCTCCTCCTAATTCAATTTCAAAACGTGTTCAAGGAAGAGTTTGAGTTAATGTTTTCTTGACTCGGAAATGTTCAACGTCTTGGTCTTTAATTGGGTGCTTGGAATATTGAACATAGAAGCAGCAGAAGTCTCCAACTCGGCAAACACGCAAGTCCATTACTTCTTTTCTCAATAAGAAAATAACCGGAATGATATATATATATATATATATATATATATATATATCGGTTCCTTGATTAAAAATCTTTCCGATTTACAGACTGATCACTGATCAGGAACAAGGAAGATGTGTTTTTCAAGATTACTTTTCTTCATATGCTTCGTTCTCATAACATCCTGTTACTCCCACGGTTACCCAGCATGTCTGCAGTAGTGGTGGTAACTACACCAGCAACAGTACCTACGGGGAAAACCTCAAAAGCGTCCTGGCCTCCATGTCTTCCAAAACCGAAATTGATTACGGATTTTACAAATTCTCCGCCGGAGAATACCCTGACAAAGTAAACGCGATTGCACTTTGTAGAGGAGACATTTCGCCGGAAGAATGCCGTAGTTGTGTCAACGCGACAAGTCACGATCTTTTACAGATCTATTGTCCCAACCAGAAGGAGGCAATCATATGGCCCGATAAATGTATGCTACGATACTCAAACAGAGATATATTTGGCGTTATGGAATCTCACCCTTCATTTACCGTTTACGCTGTCCACAACGCATCAGACATAGAAGGGTTCAACCAGGCACTAAGAACCTTGTTAGATGGACTCAGAAGCCGCGCTTCATTAGGAAATTCTACTCGCAAGTTTGCTGCGGGGAGTGCGCCTGCCTCTGCCAACTTCTAAACAATATATGCACTTGCGCAATGCACTCCAGATTTGGAGGAGCTGGAATGCAACAACTGTCTATTGGCGACAATGGGACTTATTCGTACTGGAATGGTTGGAGGGAGATATGAAACACCCAGCTGTGGTTTACGGTAGACCTTACACTACTTGAGACAACACCGCCACCTCCATCGCCAGTGCCACCAGCATCTCCTCCACTGCTACTACCGCCTCCACCAACACAAGGTATAGTACTCATGCTTCATGCATAAATTCTTTCATAAAAAAATAAAATTATATGCATATATAAATTGACCAAAGGAGGCATTGAGTAATTATATATAGGTTATTTCAACACGTACAGATATACTCAGAAACTGTCTATATTTGTATTTTAACTTGCAATAACTTTTGTAAAATTTGAAGAGTTTAGGGTGGGATATGTTGAATTCACTTGCCCCAAACAGTTGGGATGAAGAATTTAATCATTTATCTGGGACGGGTAGGTTTTGGAATGCCTCCCTCTTTAAAGCTATTTGAATTTTTGTGAAATTCATGCCAATCGGTACAATGTGTAATTGACATGCCAAAAAAGTTGATTATATGTAAACAATATTTCTCATCCTATATACCCCTTGAAAACCATAACAATTTTTGGCTGATAGGGAGTTTTTGTTTTGCCCCTCTTTATGTACGTATGGTGCACAAATTGATAGATTCCAAAAGTACTTCTAATTGTGATTACATTTCTCAGTATCGATTGTTAATGCATATTCCAAATTTGGAATGTATTAACAAAAGTAGAGTTTTGGTGTTTGCAGGAAAGAAAAGTAACTCGTCTCCATCTGCAATTGTTATAGTCGTGCCCACTGTTGTTTCTGCTGTACTAATCATCTGCATCGGCGCTTGCTACTTCTGTTTAAGAGTGAGGAAGGCAGGGAAGAAAGTTGAAAGTAAGTCAGAAATTGATTTATCTTTCATTGTCTATAAAAGATTTTAGACAATTTGCAGTTAGTGATGTACCTGCTCCTTTAAGTACTAATTAAGCACCAATGCTCAAATTAATGATAATGTCAATGTTCAAACTTATGACATCAATTTTGACATCACATCGAATCACTACTACTTATTTCAAAAGTTCAAGTTGATGGAAAATGATAAATTTAATAATTTAATAATTCTACATAAAACATGACATATTTGGAGATTGTTATAAAATAAAAAGAAATGCTATTTTGTATTATCTTATCCTTTCTTACATCATTCTCCCTAATGTGGCATTGTCAATTTACTATTTGATTTTTTTTTTTTTTTTAAAAAAAAATAATTTAAGATTGATCTAAAGATGAATTGGCAATGTCACGTCAACAAAAAATGATAGAAGAAAGAATCAGATAAGGATGTATAGCACATTTCTAAAACAAAATCTAGCTGACATTGGTTGTTAAATCAGTAATTCTAGACGTTAAGGTAGCTAGTTGAAAGATGAGTGTTCTAGATAACTTTGATCTGTTCAAGTATTAATTAAATAGAGAAATTCACCTCTTTTTAACCGTTTAAAGTTTTGAGATAATTGATGATTTATCATGGTATTAGAAAGTGGGTAATGCGTTGGAATCTTGACTCTCATAGTTTTACGCTCATTTCAATTAAAATATTCAACATGAATCCCACACGTTAAGTTTTTTGGATAATTGGTGATTTAAAAACTTCTAAAAAAAAAATCAAACAATATTACATCAGAAGACAACTATTGTTCTGTTTAGAGTATGGGAACATTGGCTTTCAGTGATGATCAATTATGTAGAACCCCTTGTTTTAATATGCACATAATATCATTTGCCTTAGTCTTCTTTAGGCAATGCATTACTCTAATTCATGTTTATTGACTTGTTTCGATTAGGAGAAGCCGAGGATGAAATTAGTAGCTATAGTGATGAATCGCTGCAATTTGACTTTGGCATAATTAAAGTTGCTACAGAGAACTTTTCAAATGCAAATAAACTTGGACAAGGTGGATTTGGCGCTGTTTACAAGGTGAATTAGAAAAGTATATCATTTTTTGTCGGTCATAATATTTTAAATCAAGCATTATAAACTTGAGGTTTACAAATGCTATATATATTTTCATTTTTCAGGGTAGACTCTGAAATGGACAAGAAATAGCTGTAAAGAGGCTGCTCAAACCTTCTTGCCAAGAAAATCTTGAATTTAAGAATGAAGTTGAGTTAATCGCTAGGCTTCAACATCGGAATTTGGTAAGGCTCATAGGATTTTGCTTGGAAGGAAATGAAAGGCTTCTAGTCTATGAGTTTATGCCTAATTCAAGCCTCGACAAATTCATATTTGGTATGGTTGCACTTCTATCTACTTAAATGTTAGAATCTATTCATGATAGTTTTATAATTGAAATGCCTAGTCCTCCACATATATTGGTTTAACAGATCGAATCATATGCTTGAATGAATATGTAGATCCAATCAAGCGTGCAGTTTTGGATTGGGAAAGACGCTATAAAATTATAGGAGGCATTGCTCGAGGAATTCTTTACCTTCACGAAGATTTTCAACTTCGCATTATTCATTGCGATTTAAAAGCTGAAAATATTTTATTAGATGCAGATATGAATCCTAAAATTTTAGATTTTGGCACAGCAAAATTGTTTGTGCTAGATCAAAGTCAAGGCAATACGAGAAAAGTTATGGGGACCTGGTAAGTATATCCATGTAGGTTTAGAGCAAATAATCATAAATAACATGCTATGTAACACTAATATTTACTTTGTGTCATAAAAACGTGGAAACGATTGAATCCTTCTCCCATAAATAAGATGAAATTAAAGAAATTTTCAAATATAAATATGAAAAAGGTATATTATCATTCAATCTAAACTGATATTGTTGATGTTTATATGTAGTGGATATATGCCCCCAGAATATGTAATACACGGATGCTTTTCAGTAAAATCCGATGTGTTTAGTTTTGGTGTTTTAGTTTTGGAGATAGTGAGTGGGACAAAAATCAGTTCTTTCTGAAAGGGAGAGAGTCAAGAAGGCCTTCTTAGCTATGTAAGTATAATTATTTGTGTATATTTCTTTTTTGCCTCAAAAGTGGCACATGATATTGAGAAAATAAACTAATGTTCTCTATGATATTGTCTACCCACGTAATTAATTATCTATTTTGTAGGCATGGAAAAATTGGAGGGAAGGGACAGCTTTAAATCTCATAGATCCCACAATGAGGGCCAATTCAACAACAGAAATATTGAGATGCATCCACATTGGGTTACTATGTGTTCAAGATAATGTAGCTAACAGACCAACAATGGCTTCGGTCCTTCTTATGCTTAATGACGACTCTATCACTCTTTCAGTACCAAAAAAACCTGCATTTTTATGGGCAAAAGCACTGTATCAGACATGTCGTCTTGAAGGGAGCAAAATATTAGCCCGATGCGGTTAGATCAATCTAGAAGAAGATTTGTTGAAGCCTCGGCAAATGAGGCTTTAATTTCTGAGCTATATCATCACTAAAATATGCCAAGAGTTATCCATTTAAGAAGATAAAATATATTGTTATTAATGATATATTGAGTGATTTCTTTCATTCAATTTCAATTTCATGACAATGGTGGTTCATTTTGTTATGGAAAATATGTTAAGATCGACATGATTAAACTAAAAGCCCTCTAGTTACATGTTCTAGGGTCAAATGTTAAATCCTAACGAATTCATGTAAAATGATTAAATACTTTTTTTTTTTTTCCATTTAATAATAAAACAAATGGGCTAACCCATTGGTCACCAACCTGCGGCCAAGTCCTCTGACCCATGCTAGGTCACAAGGTGACCTATAGTGGGGTCACGCCTGTGACCCACAACGAGGTTTGGTGGTGACCTAGCTGTGGGTTTGCTGTGACCCATGTTGGGTCGAGGCTTGACCCACTCTAGATAGCAATTTTTTTAAAAAAAAATTGAAATTTTACAAAAGTGTCAAGGGCATAAAGGTTATTTTATCCATTTTGTCATCTGATTTAACATCAAACCCTAATGGAGAGAGAAACATTGTATCAAATTAGAAGTTCGATGGTGAAATTGAGAATTCTTAAACTTTGAGAGTAGTTTCAAATCAAGTGAAAGTTCATGAAAGTTTTGTGAAGTTTCTCCTAACAGAATTCTCTCGGATATTGGCTCTCGTCATTTAAATAAAATCTTACCAGTATGAAAAAACTGGAGAGAGCTAGGGGGCTGCCGTTGCTTCAAAATATTTAGAAATCTCGTACATTGAGGCCTAGCTCAACGTACAACTGAAACAATCAGATGCATCCATAGTGGGTACAAGGTCTCTCCTCCCATCTACATCGACCTCCACCTCATCATCTCCTACCCCTTCTTCCTCTCCCAAAACTCCCAAACCTTAATTGATCTCCTCCCTCCCCGCCTCCACCCGCTACGACGTCGTCTGCAGCGTCCCCTACATCGCTCTCCCCATCACTACGTGCGTCTCCGTTTCCCACAATACCTCCATGCTCATGTGCCGCAAGGAGGTCAAGGACTACGAAACTTCCAAATCCATCGAGGGCACTTTCGTCAAAGATCAGACCTGCCTGATCATCGAAAATTTGTCTGAGAATGGGATTTTTAGCTACTAGCTTGTTGTATATTTACTTGAATGAACAAAAAGAAGAAGAAAAGAGGAAGCCAGGAAGGCATCTTTGCTTGATTATCTTTCTGGCTTCTAGGTGTGGTTCGAGTTGTTCGATCTTTCTGGAACAGTTGGTGCGAACTTGTTAATAAAAAAAAATAAAGAAAGAATATAAAGTTAATAATAGATAATCGAATGCATATATGGTGCCTTTTAAAACTTATTAGTTAAACTAAATAAAGTGAGTTTTAATTAATTATTTTAGATATACATAACCGGATGGGAATACTCTAAACGGTACTTTTCACTTTTCAGAGTCAAGCAACTATGAAAATTGGAGGCACAAGTGACAGAAAAGGAAACGGCTAATTGGCTCAATCTTGCATTATCACGTGGAATAAAAAAAAATTTGTTTGACCTTGAAGATGGTCGGAGTTTTGGGTCCTGATCTTGGACATATCCTCTAATCCATTCTCATTAATTTATTTGTGCAGCACAAGTATGCTATGGGACAAAGTTTTCCTCCTACGTACGTGAGTTGGGAATTTTTTTTTTCTTTTCTAATTCAATATATTAAATATAATGTATATTTTGAATATTTGTTAGTTTAGGGCATTTTTATTGGGCTAGCCAAAGGTTAGAAAAAATGGGCAAAAAAGTAGTATCATCTAGCTTGCCATTTTAGCTAAAAGAAAAATAAATCTGCTTAATTTCTAGGTGCTCTGTGCTCAGCAAATTTACAACTCAACAAATGTATAAATAAACTAATAAAAAAACAATTTGATTCTATTTTGTCTTTGAGAATAGTGAAATTTGATAAAGAAATAATATTTTAAATAGAATAACGAGAGTACATAACTAAATGAGAGAGTAAAATGTAGGTGTTTTAATAAAAGGGGTAGCTAAAATAAAAAATGTGATTATTAGAATAAAATTTGATGAGCTAGATGTGAATGTAGGACTGATAATTTTTTATACGAATCAAGAACCTAACACGATATTAAAGGGTTAGGGCTTGGCATAAACAAGTTCGTGTAATAAACTGGTCGACCCGCTTGACTTGTTTATGAAATTATATATATATTTTATATAAAAAATACAAGTTGAAACGGGTCAAAACGAATTAGGTTATACCAAACAGGTCAAACATGCCCAACAGGGAGACTCATTTAATAGGCTGGTCAAACTGGTTGGGGCAGGTCGCGCTTGAGTTGGAGGGTGCGGGTTGTGTTCGGATTGTTTTAATTGGTTGGTAGGTCAAGTGGGTCGCTTCAAACCCTACCTATCAACCCGAATTGCCAGCCTTGTATGAATGCTTTGATTTTTAATAGACTAGAAACTTTACCCTTTAAAGTGAGGTACATATAACCACTACAAAAATAAAAAAATCAATGCAATATGTACAGCGTTATTAATTTAATTACTTGGTCACAATGTTTATTTGTTGTGATTGAATAGTAGCTTCCCAGCGGTTGCTTTCCTATTTCCAATAAAGGGTCAGGCCTCTCATAGAATCTTTGTTAATCTACATTTTTATTTAGATAATTTTAAAATGCCTTGGTCGCTTCTAACTTCCTCCATTGTCTCTATGCCAGTCATTGACAAAGCAACAGCAATTTCAAGAACACCTCTTTCCACTATTTCTCCTTCTCTCTCGGTGTGCGACTCTTTTATATCCCCATTTCTCCTTTTGGATCAGTCTGAAAAGCTTCTTCATCTTTTACAAACCTTTTCAAGTTGCATGAACGTTTGATTTGAGGTGGGCTTTCACAGTTTTTTATATGAACAATATGGAAGGGTGCTGTGATCTTGAAGTGGATGTCAATGGCGAAGAAACTTTCATGGTGCACAAGGTAACACCCTGCTTCTTCTTTTTTTGCCGTTCATGTCTGTTAAAAGTTGACTACTTTTAGTACTGATGAGCATGTCAGTTACCTTCTTCAGCTCTTAAAGCAAAGATTTTCTTGGTTCTAAGTATAAGTTGGTGATTGACTTCAGCATGTTCTATTCATTAATGCCACTCACAATATGTTGTCAATAGTTACAGAAAATTTTGCTAATCTTGGTTGATGAAATTGAAAGCTTCTGTCGTGTCTGTAGCCACTCAATCTCTAAGATGTCAAGGGGGTTGAGTCTTGTGAACGAGTTTTCTTGTTTGGTTCATTAATCAAAGAATATGTTAGTATGAATCTCTTGTTTTCATTTCTTTAACGATCTTCTTATCTTCTTTCTTGCATTAACCATCTGGCTTTCTGATCTGTCTCAATATTTGCAGAAAATTCTTGTATCCTTCTCAGGTTTATTTAGCAAATTAATTGGTAATTCGAGAAGCACAAGGAAACTGAAAGTGATATTCAAAGACTTTCCAGGAGGCGCAGAGGGTTTCGAGCTCGTGGCAAGGTTTTGCTACAATAATGGCCGAACAGCAATAATCCACTCAAACATTCTTCTACTAAACTGTGCTGCTAATTTCTTGGGGATGGAAAGTAATGCTTCGAGTCAACCCAATTTAATAGAACAAACAGAGAAATCTCTTGAAGGGAGCATCTTTTGGACTTGGTCTGAGCTCCTAGAAGCATTGAAACAGTGCCAAGATTTACTTCCCGCCACAAAATCTTCAGTTATGCTTCAGAATATCTTGGATTGTCTTATAGGACGGCTTACTCTGCCTAGTGTTGTTGCAAGCCCATTTGCATGTCCCTCAGACAATTCTAGCTGCAAATTTTCCTGTGATACAATAAGCACCGACAGCCAGCTGAAAAACAACTCTTCTCAACTGCCTTGGTGGTTTGAAGATTTTTTGTTCTTGAATGTTGATATGATTGACAAGGTAATTAAGACAATGGTCTCCCAGAAATTCGACCAAGCTATAATTTGCAAGTTCCTCTTCTATTACCACAAATCAAGATGTCTTGGTGCAGCCCCAGCTGAGAAGCACAAAACCACAAAGGTTGTAGTCACTCTGCTTTGTTTGCTTGATAGGAGTTCTCTTTGTTGCAAGGGCTTGTTTGAAATTTATCGAGTGGCTTTGGGCTTGAAAATAAGCAAATTTTACAAAAACAAGATAGAGAGTTTGATGGGTTCGCAGCTGGATCAAGCAACAATTGATTATCTGCTTACTCCATCTCCACATGGGAGGGACTATTCGTATGATGTTAATTTTGTTTTGAGGCTTGTACAAGCATTTCTCATTGAATGCAGCTGTTTGTCATCGACAACTCGATTAAAGAAGGTTGCCAACTTGATGGATTTGTACCTTGGGGAAGTGGCCCCGGATTCCCATCTGAAACCTTCCAAGTTTCTGGCTTTATTATTAGTGCTGCCAGATTATGCTAGAGAATCGGATGATCATATCTACAAAGCCATGGACTTGTTTCTAGAGGTATGCTGCATTTTTTCAATGTTTCATTATCTAGAGATAAAATCAGGGCTTCTTCCCTGCTTACAAGAAATGCAGTCAAAGACACGCAACAAATAATTTCTGTTACTTATCTCAAATTTTCAGCACTCAAAAGTCAAGTTTCTGAGTTTGTTCAGCTCTTTTGAAAATATAGACTAAAGTGGCTTGATAATAACTAACTTTAATATTCCAAGTGGAAAATGTGGTGTAATCTGTGTTTTTTTTTTTTTTTTTGAGAACTTCAATGCTTGTACTGACTTTAGGTTTGGACAGGTTCATGCAGGGTTGTGTGAAGAAGAAAGGGTAAGTATCTGTTGTGCACTCAACCATGAGAAGCTCTCACCAGAAGCTTTGAAAGATCTATCTCGGAACTCAAAGTTTCCTTCAGAAACAGTGGAAAGAGCCCTTATAACACAACAATCCAAGATCAAAAGATTACTGCATGAAAATTTAAGCAAGGAAAAGGATGCTGAGCAAATCCTTCTTTATAATAAAAAGCTCCATCTTTCAAGTGATACTGAGAAGCTTAGAGCAGATTTGCAAGGAATGCATTGGAAGGTGATGGAATTGGAGAAGGTTCGTGGGACAATGCAGACACATATGACGAACATGATGAGATCAAGACTACCTATCCTAAGCAATGCTAGATCCTTACCAAAACTCTGTTCATGACACACAAAAAAAAAAGTTGGAAATTTGCTTCCCAATTTTATGTGTAAATTTTATAATACATCATGGTCTGTTTATATTGTTTTATGTCTTCGAAAGATACAAAAACAACTTATTTCGTGCACAGTCCCTAATCAAAAGGCCAACTAGCTTGCCCGTTCTCAGCTCTAAACTAGCCTTAATTAACACTTAATTACTACCTGCACTCACTCTGAAATTGTGATAATAAAAATGAGTTTACATAACTCAATGAGCAGCAAATCCAGGACCTATGTTTTAAAGAGAGAGAGAGAGAGAGAGAGAGAGAGAGAGAGAGAGAGAGAGAGAGATTTGAAGGGCATAATCACAATCATAATCATAATCTAAGTGGAGTTTGATTTAGGGGTTTTGAAACATTTGATTTGAAAAAATAACAATTTTTTAATTAAATGATTAAATTTTTCATTTATTATTAGCTTCAGATTTAGTTTAAATTTGTAATTTTAAAACATGCGATTTAAAAGTATAATTAAGTGTTTATAGTAAAATTACAATACATTTTTACGATTTGGTTTAAAATTTTTCTTTTAGTATGTGAAATTGTGGGGGGTGAAAACGCCTGCTTGTTGTCCTCCTCCTCCAATTGGGTGACAATAATTTGAAACCATAATGAAGTACTAATGGAGACAATGCGGGCATCTATGTCGTTCCCTAGACCGAGCATCATGAATGGGCATTAAATATGAATGGATGTTTCTAAAGAATATTCACACCAATTTCCTAGTCTACCGCCGACTGCGTCAGCGACCAACGCGGCAAAGTGCACGCGCATTGTGGGTGGGGCTCGCTAACACCAACTTTAATATGAGAACCCCGGACCAATACGCACAGCTTAATGGAGTTTCAAAAACCAAAGCTTTTTGTCATCCCGGCCTATTTGTTCTTATAAAACCAAGGTGAACAAAATTGTCATGTCCTCGTATTGTGATGAAAGACTTAAATGCAACATGATTTACGAGGACTAGGTTTTTTTTTTTTTTTTGGGCGTGCACTTGAAATCTGATAAGGGATAACAATTCATGTTCTGTGTTGAATCGTTCAAAACTTGCTCGGGGAAGGAGATAGTCAATGGCCAAATGATTTAACTTAGTGGAAATAAAAAAGGCAGGTGTGACTATTAATTATAGTTTGAGCAGCAGGGAGCCATGGACCAACATCCTTGTTATCACCACTTTTCTAAGAGTGAAACACGATATTGATAAAAGTGTTTGTTTAGTCTTATTGGAAGCAGAGGGCATTAAATGGGTTGACAAAGCTAAGAAACCCTTTGAAAGGAAATTTTTTCCACCGTTTGTCTGCAACTGGAATTAGGCCCTAAGCCCATGATGAGGCACTCAACCTCGAAATGGTCGGACTCCATTGTCAAAATGTGTGGTCTCCATGTAACTTGGAAAACGGTTTCGTCTCCTTTTCCAAGGGTTTTGGCCGCAAAAAGCTCAAATTGTGTGTATCAATTATTTATGCTTGTAGGTTGTAACTCGCAGTAAAAGTAAAATTACATTCGTTTGACAAAAAAAATTAAAAATTATAGTAACTTCTTTATCTTAAAAAAAAAAAAAAAAAAAAAAAAAACTAAAGCTGAAAAATGATATTGTTTTTTTTTTTAATATTTTCTTTTAAAAAAAAAAGTTATTTAAAGTTTTTTCTATAAATAAAAATTCTATTTCCCACCGTTATCCCAAGCTCTAAGCCATTAGTATTCTGTGACTCCTTTGTACTAATCATACTAGTATGAGAAATGTTATATACCACATTTTTATTCTATAATGTTAACGTGTCATTCTCAACCAATACTTGTGTGTGTATATATATATATATTTTAACAATAATTTATTTAAGGGGTGAATGAGATTGTCACATCAGCATTGTGAAATAATTGTAGGATAAAAATATGGCTAGTATTACCCTTTTAAAAGCATGTTTTGAGATTGCATCGAGAAATAAAGTTTAATCTATAGAAAAAGACTCAAAGAGCTTTTTACAAAAAAAAAAAAAAAAAAAAAAAAACCTCAAGTTTTTTAGAGCAAAAAAGTCAAAAGGTGCTTTTAAAAATATTTAGTAAATTGACTCATTTTTGCTTGGCACAACTTTGATAAGTATTAAAAAAAAAATTTAAAACTTCTTAACACAATCTCAAACGGACTCTAAGAGCCTATTTGAGATTGCGTTGAGAAATAAATATTTTGTCTATTAAAAAAGAAAAAAGGGCTTAAAAGAGTTTTTGCAAAAAGCTCCGTTCTCAAATTTTCTTTAAAACACAGTTTTGAGCTTTTTTAAATCAAACAAGTCAAAATAGGGTTTTTTTTTTTTTTTGAAACTTCCCTTACCCCTCTGAATTGTCACCCATTTTGCAATGTCCCCTTTAAAGTTCAAAACCTCTCAATCTAGTGACCCACTGTGGGTCACATTTTTTTAAAAATAAATATATATTTGTAAGGGTAAATTTAGAGTTTTATGAAATTTTCAGGAGTATAAAAGGTCATTTTACCATTTTATCGTCTGATTTAACCTCAAGCCCTAACAGATGTGGAACATTGTAAAAAATTAAAGTTCAGTACACTTAATTAAGAGGTTTTAAACTTTATCGGGGACATTGCAAAAAGGGTAACAATTCAGGGGTAAGTGAAGTTTCCTTCTCTTTTTCTTTTTAGTATTTTTTTAAACTCTTCAACGCAATTCCAAATAAGCTAGAATCATTTTCTAGTTTTATTTTTATCTTTTTATCTTTATCTTTATTTTTTTCTTTTGTAAAAACAACTCATACATTAACAAAACAAAGGGTTACAAAGTTCAATCGTGGTGGGTTCCTCAACAATAGACTCAAACCAAACAAGCAGTGTGGAGAAGTAAACTGAACAAAAAGGAAATTAGAGTTTTTAGGACCCAAAGAGGTCAAAAAAATCTCAGTCCTCTATACCTTGAACAAAAGCCAAAGTAAGGGCTGCATATAGCGGGTATAGGCGCCAAAACAAGGGAATGAAGGGCATTACATTCGTGAGATTCACGCGCCGGCAATGGGAGGTCGAAATGAGCGTCGGCTAGTGGCGATAGAAAGTTGGAACACCAGTGGAAGCGATGGAAGGGCGCGTGTGCGGCCGTGCCTGTCGGAGAAAAGTAGATTTAGAGAAATCCAATCTCAAACCTTTGACAAATTCGACCACCAAGACGGTGGAGGAGGCAAAGTGCTTGGCGAGAAGAAGACCAGCTCAATTAAAGATGGAGCCGTGATGTCGAGGTTGAAGTTTTGGGTTGGATAAGTTGCACAAGACGACATATAAAGCCATGTGAGAAGTGGAAAAGACTAGAAAAACCTTTTAACAAACAGAAAAAATAAATAAAAATAAATAAATAAATAAATATAGAAGACGAGTGAAGATGCCATCTCTTCATCTCTTCCCTCCTCCTCCCAACATAGGCTAATAGAAGAGAAACCAGAGAGGATGAGAAGAGACAGATGAGAGGGCCCCCGATGAATCAAGTCATAAATTGTTTGTTGACTCTGGGAAAATTTTATTTGATCTTTAGTTTAGTGTTTACAGCTGCAATTGCTACTTTAGCAAAAGCTGGTCTACAATTTTTCTTCTTCCTTTTGAGCTGAGCTCTTAGTCTGAGGAACATTTGTAATAAATGGGGGGCATGTAGGCCTGCTTCAATCTCAGGCCTCTTGTTTGACGACAAAAGTCATCGGTTGACCTAGTTCTTGCCCACATGACCTAGTTCTTGCCCACATGACCTACTTCGTATTCAGTTAATTTTTCAATCAAAATGCTTCGATATCAATCTACAAAGAATTTAAGCAGCTTCTACAGAGCCATAATAAAAGCAAACAAAAACCCAAGAATTGCTTGATAGATTATTCTTCAGTTCTTAAACTTATGATAATCCTGTTTATATTATGGTCCTTTTTCCTTTGAATTTGATCATTTGCTTGCCAAAAGATCGAGATTGGTTATTTTTATGACTGGTAATGCAATATGCCATAACATTATTCTAACATTATCTCTGATGCTGATGTGACATTATTAATTTATTATTAAATTTTTTTTAACATGAATTAATCTAATGATAAATTGACAATATCATTTTAGTATAGTAGAATAATAGTGTGATATATAGCCTCGTGATTGCTTGTTGTAACTGGAAAGCATAAATCGATTATAATGGGCCTGCTTATGGGACGAACGCAAGCCCAGAATGGGACCGTTATGGACCAATTATTAGGCCCATTTCTTGAAACGCCGTCGTCGAATTATAGTAGGCATTCACAGCCTTTGGAAAACCGAAAGTGGAAAAAAAAAAGCCTTGGACTTTTCAAAAATATAATAAAACTATAAAACAGAAACAGCTGCGATTTTCTCTTGGATTTTCTTTTCCTGCGAATAATACTTTCCCGGAAAAAGAAAGCGGAGATGTTAGAGAAGATCGGGTTGCCGGCAAAGCCAGCACTGAGAGGGAACAATTGGGTGGTTGATTCTTCGCACTGTCAGGGATGTAATTCTCAGTTCACCTTCATCAATCGCAAGGTTTGTTTTTGTTTGACTTTCCCTCTTATATCTATCTATATATCTATTTCCCCCTCTGATCCCATTAACCGATAGCGAATATTTGACTAATTTGTTTGTTTCTTCAAGACCCATGTCGCGAATTTTGTGGTTTTGGTTCTAAAATTATGAACTCGACCATGATTAGGCTATGGTGCAGTTGTTTTTTTCTCTTTTCTTTTTCCTCATTTTGGTGGTAGTTAATGGTTTTAAGGATACATTGGAAGCATAGACTATTTTTCGAGAAACCCATGATTGTTTGTGTTATGGGGGAATCTGTAGTTTGAGTGGATGGGAAATATTAGTCCAGTATGCTTTCTTTAAGTTATATTTGGAAAAGATTAGTTTATGTTTGTTTTGATTAGTATGGAGAAGTACAGTACTACAGGTTTGAATTTGCTTGAATTGGTTAAATAAGAGCTTCCAATTAAGGGTGACAGAGCTGTACAGAGCTTTGATTTTTGTTACAAGTTTATTGATTTTTCCTTATACCCATTTTAAGCTTTTAATGGGACCCAATAAAATGTTTATTTTTAGTCATTGCTACTTCTTGATGATGTGCATTCTGGGTTTTCAGCATCACTGCCGAAGGTGTGGGGGCTTGTTTTGCAACAGTTGTACTCAGCAAAGGATGTTTTTGCGCGGACAAGGTGATTCACCTGTGCGCATATGCGAGCCTTGTAAGAAACTTGAAGACGCCGCTCGTTTTGAGATGCGACATGGGCACAAGGGTAGAGCTGGGAGAGGTATATTCATATTTGGAGGCTGTTAGTTTCTTTTCTCTTGCATTGCACGTATACCCCGTTGGGACACCAATTGCATGGTCTTGCCTAATTGCAAGAAGCATATGCTCACTTCTTTAATCATTTCACATATCTAGCTTTAATTAGATCCTTAAAAATCTGGTAGGGCTGTGCAATGACTCCAACAGAGTTGGAAACGCCTCTTATGCCTTCCGAGTCCGAGTCACCAATTGCATGGTCTTGCCTCATTTCAAGAAGCATATGCTCACTTTTCTTCTTTGTTCATTTCACATATATAGGCTTAATTAGGCCTTAAAAATCTGGTAGGGCTATGCACGAGTTTGGACAGTGTCAGAAACACCTCTGGCTTCCACCTCGACTGGAGTTGGAAAACCTCTGATGCCACCTCCGACGAAGGTGATTTCCCACTCGACTCCAACTCCCGATATGTCAGAGTTGGAGTCGGTCAGATAGTCGGAGTTGGGACAAGCTCAAAAAAATGAAAAAAAAAAAATCTTGATTTTTTTTTTCCCCGAAGAAAATGTCGAAGAATCTATTGCTTCTTCCTCTCGTCTCTTCAAAGACAGAGACGTTCTTCGTTGGATGATGATCTCTTTGCCTTTGGCAAAGATGAGTAAGAATCGAAGATCTCTCGTCTTCGTCTTACTAATTGTTCTTTGTCTTAGACCAAAGACAAAGGATATTCTGTCTTCAAGAAGAAAATGGCGGTGAACTAGAGAAGAACGAAGACAACGAAGAATGAAGAAGAAAAAGACTAGTGAGAAATGACGGGGAACAAAGAAGTAAATTTGAGAGAGAGTCTACAACACAGACAAAGTGAGGGACGAGGGTTAGGGTTTCAGCAAAAATATCATATATATACTCGCCAAAACGATGCCGTTTTAAGTATAAAAGAATTATTTTTTAAAAGTTGGGTCGGGTCAGAAAAAGTCGAAAATTCTACCCATATTCTGACTTCCTACCCAACTTTTTCAGAATTAAAAAGAAACTTCTGAAATCCGACCTGCCTTCTGTTGGAAGCCGACCTGATTGGGTTGGATGCAGGTCAGATTTCAGAATTTCAGGCTTTTGAACAGCTCTAAAATCTGGGGCACGCAAAATTTATTTGATCCCCACCCTGACCCTTTCTCATTTATCACTCTTTCAAAGCTTATAAATTATCTGTTGCTTTGTTTTTAATACTTTAAATCTCTATGCAATTGAAGTTGGTCCTAGTATGACCTGCTATATTACCTGTATTTTTTCATGGTGTTATTAATTGCAAAGGTATATATCGAATTAATAGATTGGTTAATATACTTTGAGAAACTGTTCTGCTCACTGTGAATAGCAATGGAAAATTCCAGTTTAGACAAGTTAAGCTGTTGCATACTTGTTTTAAAATTTTCTTTCCCAAAGGAAGGAGGATCAGAAATTTGTTGGATGCTGTGCAAAATTATGGAATATCTGAGTCCAAGTGTTCATTGAAACTCTTCTTTAGTTTCTCATCTTCCGTAGAAAAGTTTGTAAATATAGATATTTATGAGGAGCACCTGCATTTGTCAACACAAACTGCTATACTGGATAGTTACTCTGGGTTTCCAGACTACCATCTTATTGGTTCACATTTTCAAAAGGATTATCTCCCTGGACCTCCCTGGATTTATTTCCTGGTTTTCTGTACTTCCTCATCTCACTTTTTTGTTTCATTTTTTATTTTTTGATTCTGTACTTTCTTCCTGCTGGCTAGCTACATCCTATATGTTCTGATCGTTAGCTATTTTGTTAGCTACATTATCTGCCCATTTGACAATTGGGGTTAGAAATATTGGCCAGATGTATTCTTTTTTTTCTTTCTTTTTTAGTTATGTCATCCATCCTATAATGCTAGATTTTCTTATCTTGCAATATTTCGCATAGTTATAAAATGTACTAGAATTACTTCACTATTAAATTGTAGCTCTGTTCTCAATGTTTATACCCTTTTGTGCAGGCAGTTCCAAATTGACTTCAAAGTATGAGGATGAAGTTCTGAATCAGATTCTGGGTAGTGCGCGGGAGGAATCTTTTTCATCGGGGCAGGAGTCAAACAATGAGATTGTTTCTAGTATTCAAAGGGCAACTAGCAGTGCATCCTGTTCAAATGCTCAAGAAGTTGATACTCTGGATGGTGGAGGAGAAATGCATGGAAGTATTTCTCGCAATGAACCTAATCATTCAAAGGGTGAGATGGGATCTGCTAGTCCTGAGGAATTGCGTCAGCGAGCTTTGGATGAGAAAAATACGTATAAAATTCTGAAAGGAGAAGGGAAGTCAGAGGAAGCTCTCAAAGCCTTTAAGAGAGGGAAAGAGCTTGAGAGGCAGGCTGAGGCTTTGGAAATATACTTAAGAAAAAGCCGTAAAAGGGCTTTATCTTCTGGAAACATGGCTGATATCCAGAATAAAGATGACCCTAAAGAATCTGGGAGAAAAAATAAGATCATTCCTCGTTCGTTCAAAGAAAAGGATGACCTTGCTTCTGAACTCAGAGAACTGGGATGGTCTGATAAAGATTTCCATGATGAAGATAAAAAGCCAGCAAGTATGAGTTTGGAGGGTGAACTGTTGTCTCTTCTTGGAGAAGTCTCTCAGAAGACTAACAGAAATGAGGTTAGTGGTGGCATTGACAAGACCAATGTTGTTGCTCTCAAGAAAAAGGCACTCATGTTGAAGCGTGAAGGGAAGCTAGCAGAAGCCAAGGAAGAATTGAAGCGAGCCAAAGTTTTAGAGAAACAACTTGAAGAAGAGGAACTCTTGGCTGGGGCTGAAGATTCTGATGATGAGCTTTCTGCATTAATCCATAGTATGGACAATAATAAAGAAGAATTGTCAATTCTATATGAGCAAGAGCATGGTTTTGATTTTGATCATATTGTAGGCCCTTCTGATGATTTTATTGTTGATAGTAATTTTGAAGTGACAGATGAGGATATGGAGGATCCTGAAATAGTTGATGCTTTGAAATCACTTGGTTGGACTGAAGACTCTAGTCATCCAAAAAACATTTTGCACCAGTCTGTTCCTGTTGACACAGAAGCGATGTTAAGTGAAATTCAGAATTTGAAGAGAGAGGCTCTTAATCAAAAAAGGGCAGGTAATGTTAAAGAGGCAATGGCAAAGCTTAAGAAGGCAAAGCTTCTTGAAAGGGACCTTGAAAGCTTTGAGTCTCAAAAGGATAACTTTATTGTTCAGAATCCCACAGTATCTCAGAAACACTCGACTTCTCTACTGGCTGATAAATTTTTTACCTCAACAGAGGTTGATGATGGAGATGTTAATGCAAAGGAAAATGGTGATCCCAGACTTGCACCGAAGAGTAGATTAACGATTCAGAAGGAGCTTCTGACATTGAAAAAGAAGGTACTTGCTTTGAAAAGGGAAGGAAGATTAGATGAGGCAGAAGAAGAATTGAAAAAGGGTAAGGTTCTTGAGCATCAGCTTGAACAGATGGATAATGCTTTGAAGGGGAAGGCTACACAGGTTACTGTTGGTAGTAAAGACCCAGATTTGTCATACAAACATCCTGATATCAATAAAATTCTTCCACTTGGAGAAGGAGATGGCGAAGAAGACATAACAGATCAAGATATGCATGACCCAACCTATCTTTCACTTCTTAAGAATTTAGGTTGGACTGATGAAGACAATGAGCTCGCAAATTCTGCATCCAAACCTTCTAAGCAAGATGATAATCTTTCTATGCAGGTAAGTGAGTCTCCTTCAACTCAATCCCCTCCAAATGTCTTGGTCAGGGCATCAAGAAGTAAAGCTGAACTCCAGAGGGAACTCTTAAGCTTAAAGAGAAAGGCTCTTGCTCTAAGACGCCAAGGGAAGACTGAGGAGGCAGAGGAAGTTCTTAGGAATGCAAAAGTATTAGAGGCTCAGATAGCGGAGATTGAAGCTCCAAAGGAAGAAGTTCAGATTGAATCTAATAGGCCTAAAAACGAGATCTACAACCCGCCTGTTGAGAGTTCAGTGATGGAAGGAGATGAAAGGGAAGTTCCAGCACTACACTCAATGCTAAAGAATCTGGGGCGGAACGAACTTAAACCTGTAACCATGCCAGAGAGGCCTACTCAAGTTGCTATTAATACCTTACATACTATGGATCCATCTGTAATTGGATCCTCTTCTGACCCTCCTGTTGCAGCACCAAGAAGTAAGGGAGAAATCCAAAGGGAACTTTTGAGTTTAAAAAGAAAGGCCCTTGCTCTTAGACGTAAGGGAGAAACAGAACAAGCAGAGGAAACATTGAGAATCGCTAAGGTACTAGAAGCCCAGCTAGAAGATCTGGAAGCCCCGAAAAAGGAACTTTTAGTTAATGCTTCCGAGAATAAAAGACCTGAGCCTTTTGAGTTATTGGTTACTCATGAAAACGATGGGAATTCCAAAGATGCAGTGGAAGTAAATAAAGGGTCAGCCCCAGCAGTGGCGAGTCTAAATAACAAAGTTTTTCAGTCATCAGTGGATTCAGGAAAAACGGAAAGTGACATGGGTAATCCTCCCTTTAGGGATTCTGGTATCTTGATTCCAGTAATCTCTCAGTTCACTGAGAAAAAAAATCCATCTTGTGTAGAATTGGGTACTTCAGGTAAAATTAGTCCTCCGGAAAACAACAAAACAGCAGGCACTTGTTACGTCTCTCCACCTGGCCAGTCTGTGAACATGAAGGATCTGCTGACTGGTGATGATTGGAGTTTTTCTCAAAAGTCGGATGAAAGGCAAGTGGAGAAATTAAATTTTGGTTCTGATGTTTCATCTCTTACTAGTCCTGCTATTCGTTTGGGATCCCTGTCAAGTCCCAAAGAAGATCTTGGAAGCAAGGATGATGTTACAACCGAGAAAAGAGAAATGGTAAATGCAGATGAGAAGACACATATACATAAAGCAAATTCAGTCCAGGGATTTGTTTCTGTCAAAAATGACAGCTCCCTGCAGCAAGAAATTTTGGCTCATAAGAGGAAAGCAGTTGCTTTAAAGAGAGAAGGGAAATTGACAGAAGCTCGTGAGGAACTTCGTCAGGCAAAGCTGCTTGAGAAGAGTCTGGAGGACAATCCCCAGCCAAAAACTGGTCCTAGTGATGTGTCTACTTCTAACGTTCCTTTTGTTGAAAAAAGGGAGCAGGGTATATCAAATTTGGCTCCGAAACCACTGTCCAGTCGTGATCGTTTCAAATTGCAGCAGGAATCTCTTGGCCACAAACGTCAGGCCCTCAAGCTGCGAAGGGAAGGCCGGATGGAAGAAGCAGAGGCTGAGTCTGAGTTGGCCAAGGCACTTGAAACCCAGTTGGAGGAGTTGGCTGCTCATGATTCTGCAGGGTCTTCTGTTGGTAAATTAGAACCAGTAGATGATGTGGTTGTTGAGGATCTTCTTGATCCTCAACTGTTATCGGCCTTAAAAGCGATTGGCGTGGAAGATGCTAATACAGTGGTGTCACACGTCCCAGAAAGACGAGAGCCTTTGAAACTCAATGTTGGTAAAAGTGGGAATTCTAATCTAGAGAGAACTCAATTGGAAGAACAGATCAAAGCAGAGAAGGTAAAGGCTGTAAAGTTGAAACGTTCAGGAAAGCAAGGTGAGGCCTTGGATGCTCTTCGGCATGCCAAACTTCTTGAAAAGAAGCTGAATTCCTTGGCTTCACAATGAAGAAATAAGGATATATCCTGTTTTGAAGCTGTGAAATCCTCCCTTGTGCAAGCTCGGGTCATTCTGTAGGTGAAGTTGCTGTGGCAAAATAACTCTGAATCTGGATGATATGCTTGGTTTTTAAGAATCTTCTCTTCCATGCGCGCATGTGTTTGTTATTTAGGTTGACGATTGGCAATTGAAAAAGTGTACAATAATTATAGAGATAACAATTTTTCTATGAAAGATGAAGATGTTCTTCTAGATAGGTTCTTCTTGTTTCACTCGAGTTTCCTCTTTGTCCCTGTTGTGTTGTCCAGGTCTAAGGAGGAATTAGAAAAATTGTCATGTACTGTAGTTTTTGTTCAAATTTGTAATGATAAACAAGGAGATGGTTTTTATTTTATTTTATTTTATTTTTAATAAAATCAAGTACCTTTGATTTTTTTTTTTTTTAATTCGAAGTTTAAAAATTGTTATGCTAAGCTTTGAAATGTAGTATAGCTTAATTTTGCTTTGAATCGTTGGTCAATCTTCCAAAGAATAGAGCATGAAATTGATTCTCTCTCTCTCACTCTTTCTCTCTCACATATGCTGGTTTATTTTTAACTGTACCAGTCTGGCTTCATGTTCTTATTACAATTATTTGGGTCGGGCTTACTTCTTGCCGAAGTAATTGCAGCCGGAGCCAGGGCCGGATCTTTTCTTAGGTGACTTAGGCGGTCTCCTAAGGCCCCCAAGAAAGAAGGCTCCAAAAGTTATATTCCAGATCTTTCCTTAGTCAACTTCCTAAGTCGACTAAGGCCCCCAAAAAAGAAGGCTCCAAAAGTTATATTCTCCCGGTAGAAAAAGGACCAAAAAATTACAATTGTCAAGGCCCAATTATAGTCTAATGACAAAAGGTAGGAGAAAAAAAATTCATTATACATTTTGGGGATAATTGCACCGTTGGTCCCTGTAGTATGCTATAATTATTTTTCACTCCATATGGTTTAAAAAATTCATGGGAGGTCCATGTGCTATGCAATAATTACAAATCGATTCCTAGCGTCAAATTCTATTAAATTTTTTAACAGATTCCGTCAAATGTCACGTCAACGCCATGTGTCGCCAATAAGATGATGACACGTGTCCATCTTAATCAAAAATATAAATTTTTTAAAAAATAAATAAATATACTTATTTTTTTAAAAAAAATTCAAATTCAAAAAAAAAAAAAAAACAAACAAAAAAAAAGCAGCGCGCGGCCACCCCCATTGGACTTCCCGTTTTTCTTTTTCTTTTTTGTTTTTTTTTTATATAAAAATAAGTATTTTTATTTATTTTTTAATAAATTTATATTTTTTTATTAAGATGGACACGTGTCGCCATCTTATTGGCGACACGTGGCGCTGATGTGTAGAGCTAACAAATTCCGTCAAAGTGGTGGACGAAAAATCGACCCAGAGAGTAAAACGTAATTATTGCATAGCACAGGGACCTCCCATGAACTTTTTAAACCATAAGGAGTGAAAAATAATTATGACATACCACAGGGACCAACGGTACAATTATCCCTACATTTTGTCCCCTATTTATCTCTTTTTTAATTAGGAGACTCTTAAACTCCCATAAAACAATTCAGATACAAAAAACACAACAATTAATACTAACACAAACAACACAACAATTAATACTAAAACAAACTGTCATTAATTATCTTTATCTTGGAAGATTCTCACTCCCAAAAAAAATCAACGGTCAGAACACAAAGTTGGCCAAAATAAAAAAAGGCCCAAAAACCACAAATATGAACTTTTTTATTTCTTGAAAGAAAAAAGACACAAATCCTACTTGAACAATCTCTTGAAAGAGCAAATTACCAAAACCACTCTTTGAAATGCTCTACAATTTTCTCCGGCAGCCATATGATAAGAAGCCCAAGAATCCAAGATTGCCGTAGCCATCTCTCGCCTCATCTTTGCCCCTCCTTCGGCAATCTCTCATACCCAAGGTCAGATCTACAATTTATTTTCGATTTCTTTTTTGATATTTAGAGGTCTTCTAGACCTTTCTTCCACAAGATTTTATGTTCTCATGAAGGTAGGCTAGGCAGCACGCACAGCCACACCTTTTCCTTTTGTATTTTTTTTTTTGTCATCCTTTTGATTATTGATGGAACACAATCAACGCATGGCTGTTGAACAGCCACGTTTTTCCTCTTTTTTTTTTTCTTTTTTTTTTAATCGGATGGGGAGTGGTGATTGTAATTCAATTTGGGGTATTTTCTTTTCTTTTTTCTCTCTTTATATGATAATTTTGTCAAAAAAAAAAAAAAATACTGTTAACCACTTAAAAAAAAAAATAGAAACATGGATGTACTTCAACTTTTGTTAATAAATTTGAAGAAATTCTCAATAATCAAAAGAAAATATGAAAAATTTAATTTTTATTGAATAATAAAATTATGAGCAAAAAAAAAATTATATAGATTTTATTACTAGTAATATAATATTGAACCTGTGAAGAATTATTTTTAAATAAAAATATTTCTTTAATATTTAAATATAAAAAAGCATCATTTTAACTTTTCGCCTAAAGCCCCTAAATATATCGAGCTCGCCCTGGCTGGAGCTCAGCTCAAATTCAAATTTTGGCTTTAATTTCTAAACGATCGAGCTCAACACAGCCCGAACTCGAAGAAATCTCAACCTAATAAACTTTTAGCTGAACATCGATTTCGGGCCATCTCATCCCATTTGACAGCCCCAGTACACATAGCTGCTGCTATATTAGCCTAAAGTTCAAATTTTGTTACATAAAAACATCTTTTAGTTGTCCCAGGAAAATAACTTTCATGGCCTATAAAATAGTTTAAGTAAACAATTTTTTATCACTCTTGCATATCCTGGGCAGTCAATAGTGAGAGGGCACTTATGAAGTTTACTTGCCTAAGCAAGTCTCCGAACGCCTGCTAGGCAGGTGGCTTCCACAAGAGTTTTCTCATAATTACCTGTTAAAATTATAAATAATATGAGCAGACAATTGCACGATATCAGATCCACCCCTGAAAGCTTTCCATTCACACATACTCTTTTCATCTGCAGTTTCTCTTTATCACATACCCTCGAATTATATGCAAATATATGGTCGTTGCTTGGTAATGGTTTTGAAAAGATGGTATTGTGTTGGCAAGTGGCTTGTTGCATATCCTAAAATTAGGTAGGTGTGGTGGAGGAGCATTCTGACCCTACTTGGATAATTCTCCATCCACCACTGTTCAGTCTCTCTGTTGAAAATGTGATGCATATACAGAGGAAAGTAGACAGGGTGGTGGGGTTAATTTTGAAAAGACAAATGGATGGCTGAATGATTTACAACCAGTAGATTTCAATATGGTCGATCCAACCCAAGCACCAAATTAAAAGAAAATCGTTGGAATTTCCAAGTAATTAACTTCAATGATCACAATTGTTTTAAAGCTTCTCATTGCCAAGATTAATTATGCACCTCTAATCTCAATCATTGTCATCATAGATCGATGGTGGACAGATCTTGGTTAATATGTCTAAGCACCGATCGATCTATCTACTATATACGGGATTAATTTTCTCTCTTTCCGTAGTATTAGTCTTCTATTATTCATCTGGTTTATGTGTAGAAACATATATATTTTCAAATAAAAACCTAAGAGGATATTTACTGAAATTGCTTTCGTATTTTTAACTTCATAAACAACGAAATAATTAATTAAGAAGAGTAATTATTAATTTTTTTTTTTTAAAGAAATTATTAAATTCATCTTCGCGATTTTAAGTCATTAAAAATTGAATCTTCTGGTTTTTCAATTTTATGTTAAAGATAGCTGCTTCTTTTACTGTCGTCAAATATATCATTTTAGCTATATTATTCATAATCTGTATCTTTAGGACTGTCAATTTCAACTCTTTTCGATGATCTTGTCAATTACTTCAATATTTACCGACCACAAAATTCTGGAAGAAAAGAATAAGTCAAATAAAGCTCACAAGATTCTTTTCATATATATCCATGTCATTGTTTGGAATACCACACATGGGAAGGACCCACCTGTACTGTACCAGTTACCCTACCCCTACTAAACGCAACAAAAGTAATATTATTGACTAGTAATGATTGAACTCTTCCTTCTTTGTATCTTTTTTTAAAAAAATATATATGATTTTTAAAATTATTATTTAATTTGTAATTGATTACTGCTAAATTTTAATCTAATAATGATTTGAAAAGTCACATTATTTTTTACAACCATACACTTTAATTTCCTCGTAACTAGACAAGGTGCAATTTGGAGAGGAGAGCCAACCCTAAGAAGAAAAAAGAAACAAAAGAGGTGTTTGATTCAGTTGAGCTTTTGTTCTCTTAGTCCTTTTAGGGCTATGGAGCTTTGGGTCTCCTAGTCATTTTAGGGCTATGGAGCTTAGTGTTTTTTCTTATTTTTGGTTTCTTCAAGCAAGAAGGCTAACACAAGACGTCTTGTAGAGAAGCGACCTCTCCGTTCGTGTCACGGCGAAAGTTTGGTTAAACTTTCTTCTTCTATATCTACTTTTGAGGCCAGATTTATGTTCTTCTGCCGGTTCTTGCAAGACAAGCGCAGTCTCTCTTTCGACATCGGCTTGTGTTGGGTGCTTTCTGTAGTTTTTTCTCTGTTTTTTTATAGTAGTTTTTGAAAGTCTGTCTGTTAAATTTGCAGATTGTACTGGACTTTTTATAGTTTTTTAGCTAGATCAACCTTCTTTTCCTTGTTAGGGGTGTTTTATTGTTAAAGAATGGCTCAAACATCTGTCATTATAATATTTGTTTATCTGTAGGCAGCACCCAAGTCAGATTTTTCTAGTTTAGTATGTAGGGTGTCGATGTACTTCTATTCACTATATTTACCTTCGGGCCTCTTCAGATTAATGCACGATAACTCTGGTTATTTTGGTCAAAAAAAAAAAAAAAAAAGTCACATAATTTTTAAAGAAACACAAAGAGAACTTCTAAAATAACTCATTATTAATGAATTACTCCCTAACGAAATTTTAGTATTGTATCCTTGATATCGATCGTCAGTCATGTTTTTAGATGAGGCAACACACGTGTATATAGGAAAAATATAATTTACTCTTTTAAAGTTTGATTACTTTTTTAATTTTGCATTCAATGTGTATTGTATTCTAACAAAATTTTTAAAATTTTTAACGTGCCCAATCCGCTAATAATTAGTGACATTGCAATTTTGTTTAACACGAGGCAACACATTTACATAAGAAAACTATCAACAACAAAAAAGAAGAACGTGTTAAATGCATTGTAAATGTATTAATTTCACTTAGCAAGGTGGAAAGGTACACGTTGGCGAGGGAAAAGATTGATGACGTGACTTTTTTAAGTGAAAAATGTTAGATTTACAACACTAATACAATAACTGCACAACAACCTCTTACATGAGGGTGAGCCCTACACACTGGGACCCACCCTCTTGTGAGGGGTTGTTGTGCAATTGTTGTGATGGTGTAGTGTAAGAATCAAATTCCTTTTTAGGTTAAGAAAAACAAATTCCAAGCAAGAATTTTCACTTTGTTCCATCTGACGTGTATTTTTATTTTTTAAACAAATAAATAAGGGTGGAAAGAACTATAGAGAGACCCTATTCGTTCTCCTCCTTCCCCTCTCCTCCCCTCCCCCATTTTTTCCTTACGCCCCACCTGTTCGTATCCCTTCTCCCAGGCTTTTGGCAGACGTGGACTTTTAGAAGGCGTGAAGTTTCTTCAACACTCTTGATATTTCTGATATTTTACCTCTGCCATGAAAAACAATTTCCTTGCAAAAATCAACTTGTGCATTGTCTTTCAAGTTATGAAAAAGTAGGGGTAAAATGGAAATTTTTTGCCGACATAGGATGCTTTTCCAACACGTGACTTGGAGTGTTTGATTGAATTTGTGGCAGAAGGGTAATATGATACGGGATCATGTCCCGACAAAAAGTGAATGGAAATTATATTCAACTTCTTGTGTCTACTTTCCCTTTAAGATTCCAATTTTTATATGAATACATACATCATGTCTATTTTTCTAAGTTTAAAGATTCTTGTTTTCAATTTTTCTATGAATACATTATCTCATATTGTGAACGTGTTTCACTTTCATTTATTGACCAAAATTTTTCTCTATAGTATTATACTAGAACTTGATTACGAATGTAATCGAGTACTACTCAACATGTTTTAGGGTCCGTTTGGATTTGCGATTTCAAAAAGTGCGATTTAAAATAATGATTTTAAAATGTGCGATTTGAAAAAAAGTGATTTTTAAAAACGCAGTTAAGCGTTTGACAAAATCGCAGTTTAGTCTTTAAAATCGTGAATTTACCTTTAAAATTCTACGTTTTCAAAAAAACACCATCTTATCTGTGATTTGAAAAAGCAGATTTTCTGCGTTTTCAAATCGCAATTTTTAAAAACGCAATTCCCAAACAATCTATATTCTACGATTTGGTTTAAAATCGCACTTATTGTCTATGAAATCGCAATCCCAAACGCACCCTTAGTCTATGCGCTCTTAAGAATGACCCAGAAAATTTGGAAAAATGTTAGAGAGCATTTGTTTGCTCGATTTTTAAAGGGTGTTTTAGGTTTTTCTATTATTTTATCTGTGTTGTATGATTAGTTTTTTTCACTTGTTCATTTGGTTGTATTTTATTTGTGTTAATTTGTTCATTGATTAAAAAAAAAAAACTTTGTGACTCTCAAGATCTAGTTCCACCCCACAAACAAAAATAAAAATAAAAAGACAGTTCTACCCTTGCATAAAGACTTTTATCTATGATTATTTATTTACATAGATTCGGACCCAACAACACAAAATTCTGATTATGCCTGTCTAAAAGTAACCTATTTTTGGTTGAACAATTCATTAAATCACATTCTCTTTGGGCTTGTTTAGCAAACAATTTACCTCTCCTTATACTTTTTTCTCAAAAAAAAAAAGAGTCAATTTAAAAATATTGTAACTTTTTAAACTTTTTATATCACATTAATCTTTTTTTTTTCCTTTTTATTATTATTATTCATACAAAGATACCTACCACAAAACAATATATATATATATTTTGGTGATACTAGGTACAGAATCTGAGATATGTGATTCACGCTGAAGATGAGCACTCTACTTGGAATTATTATATGTACAGCGCTGCAATTATTGACCAGATCACAAGCTAAATGCGCAGACTGATCGATGGAAAACGATCAGAAATGAGCAGGACTTTAAATCGTCTGTTAGTCTTTGGTAGGCCAGTGTAGTATTATTGAGCAGACCGACAAATTGTTCAAAGTTCAAAGTTCAAACCATCAGAAAAGTTGTGCATGCACTACGTACGCCGAGATCCAGCCGCGGTCATTCTTTCGAATTACAAGTTAATTTGTAACGAGTGTTTCTTCAAAGACAAGTTTGTTAACTATAAGGTGAGTTAGGAGGTTGCATAAGACTTTTAAAGACTAGTTTGTTAAAATAAATAAATAAAAATGCCTAATCATAATTTGAAAAGGTTTTTTTTTTCAGTGAAATTAGGCCACAAAGACAAGTTTGTTTGAAAAAAAAAAAAAAAAAAAGAGCTTAATCATAATCTGAAATGATTTTTTTTTTCTTCAGTGGAATAAGGGACCAAAGACAAGATTGTTTGAAAAAATAAAAAGAAAAAAAGTCTAATCATAAGCCGAAACAGTTTTTCTCAATGGAATAAGGCCTTCAAAGATAGATTTGTTTGAAAAAAAAGAAAAAAAAAAAAGAAAGAAAGCATGATCTCTTGATTATGTTATTTGAAGACTCTTTAACTTCAATAGAAAAACAAATAGTTAGAAGCCCAAGAACACAACAATTAATACCAACAAAAAAACAGTACATTTTCTCTTTTATTAGAAGACTCAACTAAAATGATGCGGACTACAAGGAAACCAATGAAGAGAGTGGGGCCCACGGAAAAAGACTTGTTGAAATACAAGTCATAACTCTACAAAAACAACCATTATTGAGAGTGAGGCCCACGAAAAAATGCATCATTTAAAATTCTCGCCTTAAGCCCCAAAATATATCGAGCCGGCCGTGCCAATATATACAGTGAGGGTCCTCTTTTCCTTAAAGAAAGTCATATATGATTTTACACACGGAATGCTAGGATGTTTGATAAAGAGTTTCGTTTTGAAAATTTCAAACCACACCTTGATGGTGGGGGTTCATGACACCTCAAATATTTCAAAACCCCTTTGAAAAAAAATTATTTATAATGGGTAATCACATGATGGCCCGGTAAAATGAAATTCAATCTCCCAAATTAAATATTTACTCCACTAGTAAAAACTAGATTAAGTATAGTATATATAATGAAAAATGAGTTTTTAGCGGATTATTTGCTAGTTTATATTGAAAAAGAAATTGCCAAAAATTTCACTATAGAAATGATAATCGATGAATTTAATACCATAAAAGACCATCGTTGAGCACAAAAATTTTACATGTCTATGGCAAACTAGAACACTTTTGTATTCGGAATAAAATTTACTTTTAAAGATGATTTTATAGACATGTAATTTTTGTATATAGTATTTATAACTTCTGACTTAATATGAAGTTAAGATTAAGACTTATCTATCCCCATTATAAAAACATTTAAATGATTCTAATGAACGAATGTAGAGTTCATCAAGTAACAAACACCAAAGTTAATCAAATGAGCTACAATTTAAAGTAGGCAAGCCTCTTGCTACTGCACACATGCATGAATGACTATATATATACACTCATACACAATCTCTTGGAGTCTTTTATTTCTTTACAAAGGAAGAGTATTGGGAAGGAATAGGAATATTTTCATTTCATGTGAAATGGAGATAAGTTATTTCGTTGTCAATATTTTATTTTACAGATTCAAGCTTTATATGATATGATGTAATAAATATATTGACAAACCATTTCATTTAAAATTAAGAAAATTCTTGTCTGTTAAATTGTTGAAAATAAGGATATATATATATATAATATTTAGTTTCTTTGGCAACCCCCTTCCTTTCCTTTCTGGCCTTTTTCTTCTTTTCACTTTTTTAAAACAAAACATCTAACTTCCAAAAAATATTCTTAATTTTTTTTCTTTTTATATCACATCAATAATTTTTATATCACTATTTTTAAATAAAAAAATTCACTACAATATAATTTTTTTTCTTCACTTTTACATATAAATTATTAATACTTAATATTACATTAATCACTTTTTATATCTACTAAAAAAAAAAAATTTCCTTCATAATTGAAGAGAAGGATTACCAAACGAGCCAGAAGAAACAAACGTGGGACCTCATTTCAGAGAAAGTGCGTGCTTTACACGTGCTGACTCCGGCGGTCGTTTTTCCCGGTACTTGTATTCTGGGGTTTCTGTTTGGTGTTTGTTTGTAAATTCTTTCATTTGATCACAGTCTACCATTTTGTAGCTGCTTTAAGTCAAGTTTTTTCTAGCTTAGTGGGTAGAGAGTCTTTATCTCTAGGTAGTTTACTATCTTCGGCCTTCGGGCTCTGATTTCGCCTTCGGGCTGAGTTGTTGTATCTGATGCTTTTCTCTTTGTATTGGCTTTCTAATTGTACCCCTTTGGGGATTGTTTCTCTGTGACGAAGAAGATGACACTGTTTGTTAAAAAAAAAACAAAAACAAAAACGTGGGACCTCATTTGTCCGTCGAGTGGCCGTGTTGAATGTCCGGAGAGGGTCCAGTTTCATGTACCGATGTGCGTGCGTGGTAATGGTGGGAATGCTCCGAAAGTGACCGGTGCTTATCTCACGACCAAGTCATTTTTAATAAAAACTAACAAAGAAATATGTATTTTAAAAGCACGTGTTTTTCACCACCCATGTTATTTTTATGTTCTTTAAATTGAGGTTCGGATCAGTACTATTGACCTGTTTTGCCCAGTCCTATTCGCAATGGAGAGCACGTTTGAAACTAGTCTCTCACAATAAACGCACTAAAAAGTTCAAAGATATGACGACCTTAGAGAATACATCTATGACGTGCACATTTGGAAAGTTACGACAGGCTCTCGGTTCCCGAAAATTGAGGGCAAAATACTAGCAATTAATTTAGGAAAGAAGAAAAGGTGAATTTAATTTTTTATTTTTTATTTTAGAGGAATCATTCATCACCACTTAAAAATAGGGATAATTGCACCGTTGGTCCCTGTGGTATACCATAATTATTTTTCACTCCCTATGGTTTAAAAAGTTCACTGGAGGTCCTCGTGATATGTAATAATTACAAATCGATCCCTGGCGTCAAATTCTGTTAAAACTTTTAACAGATTCCGTCAAATGCCACGTCAGCGCCACGTGTCGCCAATAAGATGGCGACACGTGTCTATCGTAATAAAAATATAAATTTATTAAAAAATAAATAAAAATACTTATTTTTTTATAAAAAAAATTCAAAAAAAAAAAACAAAAAAAAAAAAAGCTGAAGGGGTGGCCCAGCCACCCCTTTGGGGGTGGCCTGGCCGCCCCCAGCCACTGGGGGTGGCCGCGCGCCACCCCCAGTGGCTGCAGGGGGTGGCGCGCGGCCACCCCCAGTGGCCGGGGGTGGCGCGCGGCCACCCCCAAGGCCCAGGGGGTGGCCTTCGGGCCACCCCTAGATCTACTAAGGGTGGCCCGATGGCCACCCCCGGCCACTGGGGGTGGCCGCGCGCCACCCCAGGTGGCCTCTGGGGGTGGCGCGCGGCCACCCCCAGTGGCCGGGGGTGGCCATCGGGCCACCCTTAGTAGATCTAGGGGTGGCCCGAAGGCCACCCCCAATGGCCTGGGGGTGGCCGCGCGCCACCCCCGGCCACTGGGGGTGGCGGCGCGTCACCCCCGGCGGCCTCTGGGGGTGGCGGCGCGCCACCCCCATGGGCTGTGAGGGGTGGCCAGGCCACCCTCTTTCCCATTTTTGTTTTTTTCTTTTTTTTTTTTCTTTTTTTTTCTTTTTAGAAAAAATAAGTATTTTTTATTTATTTTTTAATAAATTTATATTTTTTTATTAAATTAGACATGTCAGCGCCACGTGTCACCAATAAGATGACGACACGTGGCGCTGACGTGGCATTTGACGGAATCTGTTAAAAATTTTAACAGAATTTGACGCTAGGGATCGATTTGTAATTATTGCATATCACGAGGACCTCCAGTGAACTTTTTAAACCATAGGGAGTGAAAAATAATTATGGTATACCACAGGGACCAACGGTGCAATTATCCCTTAAAAATAAGAGAAAAATCGTTTGCCAAACAATGCCAGGGGTGGAGGCACCTTGAGGGTGTGGTCCTTGACCCCTTCTCAAAAATTTCAAAACCCCATTGAAAAAAAATTATTTTTAGGGGGTAATCATATGATGATACCGGTAAAATGAAATTTAATCCCCCAAATTAAAAATTTAATCTACTAATAAAAACTAGATTAAGTACAGTATAATGAAAAATGAGTTTCTAGCGGATTATTTGCTAGTTTATATTATAAAGAAATTGCTAAAGATTTCACTATAGAAATGATAATGAATGAATTTTAAACCATGAAAAATCATCGTTGAGCACAATTCGAAAGAGATACAAAGTTCTTTTTTCTTTTCTTTTTTTCCTTTTGGTACATGTCTATATAAGCAAACTAGAACACATTTGTATTCGGAAGAAAAATTTATTTTTAAACATGATTTTTTAGACATGTAACTTTTGTATACAATTAATTATGACTTATGACTTGATATGAAGTTAAGTTTAAAACTTATTTGACCCCGCTAAAAAATTCCTGACACTCCTGTGCCTATATCTCTTAAGAACGTATGTATTGTATAAAGACATTTAAATGATCCCAATGGAAGAACGGGTCCCAAGAATTTTGGTTGCACATATGGAGGGTAGTTCGTGGAGTAGTTTTTTTTTTTTTTTTTTTTTTTTTGATATGTTCACATAAGATGAGAAAGAATAAGAGTAATCTCCACTTCATGAGGCGTGATCTCTAACCAATTGAGCTACCCCTTAAAATTTGTGGAGAAGTTTCGCATACTAGAAAACGTATAATACTAGTTTCAAAACCTGAGGTCAAGATTCTTTACATAAGGTCAAACAAACATTGAGCACTGTATGAAACGGAGGATCTTAATTAATTTCAACATTGCTTATTGCATCTTCCAACGTGCTACACGTGGTCGTCTAAAACTACGAACGTACGTAGTTAGTCACAACAGTGTACGCGGTACTGTATAATACTGTTGATCGAACACATGAAAATACTATAAATTGGGACCAAGACCAGCTCTTACGTACCATCAAACTTTCCGAAATTAAAGGAAAATCTCCCACTCCTAATTCCCTCTCTCCCAATCACTAGCCCTAAGCTCTGCGATCATGTCCTCATTCTCCATGGCATCGACTACTCAATCCTTCTTTGCTCCCTCCAATCCCCCAAACTCAAAAACTGACAATCCAAATCCCTACAGCCTGACCTCTATGACTAGTACTGCTCAACACGATTGGATCGGGAGCATTGCCTGTGATCACACATTGGCTTCTCCTCCCTTGGAACCACACAACTATGGAATTCAACATGATATGGTAAGTTTTCTGCCACATTTTCTGTATATATTTATATATATCACCTTATTCTTACTTAACTAAAACTTAAAGATCCCATTTTCTAATTAAAGCTGCCATGCACGCTCGGTCTACAGGGAGTTGTTAGTATCCAACATGCACAAAAATTGGAAGTATGCAGGCATGTACTAAAGAAAATAGGAGAGGATCATCATCATACATTTGAGAGTCTATACATGATTGATGCTGTCCAACGTCTGGACGTTGACAAATACTTTCAGGAAGAGATTGAAGCAATTTTACATGGCCATTATGTAAAACTCGTGTCTCACGGTGACTGCGGTCATGAGCTTCATGAGGTTGCTCTCCGCTTTCGACTGTTGAGACAACAAGGTTACCATGTGCCTGCCGGTGGGTATTCTTTTCTTTACCTGTACGTGTTAATTATACGTTATTCGATAATAGAATTTATGATATATGTTAACCCCCATTATTTATGGTTTGGAACAGATGTTTTTAACGAGTTCAAGGACAAGGAGGGGAAGTTTAACAAAGAACTGGCTGAAGACATTAACGGATTGATGGCTTTGTATGAAGCTTCACAGCTAAATATAGAAGGTGAAGACATACTCGATGAAGCTAGAAACTTTAGTGAGCAGCTCCTGAATGCACGGGTGAGACATCTTGATCATGACAACCAACTCAGAGTTGTTGAGAATACTTTAAGGCATCCTTACCACAAAAGCTTGGCAAGGTTCATGGCCAAAAACTTTTTTGGTAATTCTCAAGAGACAAATGGATGGCCGAATGATTTACAACTACTAGCAAAAATAGATTTCAATATGGTCCAATCCATGCACCAAAAGGAAATTGTTCAAATTTCCAAGTAAGTTCAATGATCACTAAGTACTTAATTTACGTACGTTCTCATTGTGCCAAGATTAATATTGATCACCTCTAACGTCAATCTTTGTCATCTCAGATGGTGGAGAGATCTTGGTTTGGCTAAGGAGCTTAAGTTTGCGAGGAACCAACCCCTCAAATGGTACATTTGTTCAATGGTGTGTCTTACAGATCCAGAGTTGTCAGACGAAAGGCTTGAGCTCACAAAACCCATTTCTCTTGTCTACATAATAGACGACATTTTCGATGTTTATGGAACGCTTGAGGAACTCACTCTCTTCACAGAAGCTATCAAAAAGTATGCATCGATCTTCTACGTACAGGGATTAATTTTCTCGATCTCTTTCCCTATCGATCAATCGATCAACCCTTATTGATTAATTAATAAATTGTTGTCCATGTGTCCAGATGGGATTTTGCTGCTCTTGAGCAATTACCAGAGTACATGAAGATGTGCTTCAAGGCTCTTTACGACATCACTAATGAAATTAGCTACAAGATATATCGAAAGCATGGGTGGAACCCTATCGACTATCTAAGAAAGACGGTATATATATAATTATATATGTTCATAATAATACCATCTGAAAAGAAAAATATTAATTTATTGTCTATAAATAAAGCATCTTCATGAAAATCACAAACATGACACCTGCATGCATGACTGTTGCAGTGGGCGAGTTTGTGCAATGCCTTTCTAGTAGAGGCAAAATGGTTTGCTTCGGGGCACTCACCGAAGTCAGAAGAGTATTTGGAAAATGCAGTTGTTAGTTCAGGGGTTCATGTGGTTCTCGTTCACACTTTCTTTCTTTTGGGTCAGCATATAACCAAGGAAACTGAAGATCTTGTTGATAACATACCGGGCATTATATCTTCTCCGGCCACAATTCTTCGTCTTTGGGATGACTTGGGAAGTGCCATGGTAAGCTCACCTGTTTTTAAACGCCCAATTAAGATAGTTTTCTGTTTTAAAATTCATCAAAATAACCTATAAAAAATAAAAAAATAAAAAAAATTCATCAAAATAGAACAAAAATCTGGTTTGTAAAAACTGTTTTCAGATGATTATTCCTTAGAGACGTCGCTTTGAAAAAAAAAAAAAAAAAAAAACTAAAATAGTATTTGTTGAAATAATTTACTTTTAATTTGCGAAAACAACAAAATGATCATTTAAGATCATATAGAATCACCCTGACCTTTTCAAGTTCAACTAGGTGGCCATAACAAAAGTGAAGATTGTTCAGTGGCCTCAATTAGTAATCTTTAATCTTAAGTAGTTGGACATGTATTAAGGTACTGATGCCTTTTTTTTTTAATAGAAAAAGAAAAAAAAAAACCTATAAACAAAAATTGTTAATATTTTACAATTTTTTTAATAAAACAAAAATATTCCTATACATTCCTAAAAAGAAAAACCTTGGCCTTACAATCTTTTGTTCTCAATTTTGAAAATAAAATACTTGTTGCAGCCTAATAGAATATTCTGTCACAAATTTGAAAAGAGAAATTCAGAATAGACGTAAATATTATATTGATCATATTTCTTACACGTGTAAGTGCAGGATGAGAGTCAAGATGGGCGCGACGGATCATACATAGACTACTACGTGAAGGAACACCAAGGTTGTTCCATCGAAGAGGCACGAGAGAAGGTTGTGAATATGATTTCAGACGCATGGAAGCGGCTAAACAAAGAGAGCCTCTCTCCCAATCCATTTTCAGCGGCATTCACCAAGGCTTCTCTTAATATTGCAAGAATGGTTCCATTGTTGTATAATTACGACGACAACCATTGCCTTCCAAGCTTCCAGGAGCATTTGAAATCCGTGCTTTATGAAAGCGTACGTGTCACTTTAGGGCCGGAATAAACAAAAAAAAAAATAATCAGGCTTTTGCTTAATTACTATGTAAACGTACAGCTCTATTGTTGTAGAAACTAAGGTAAATTAGCTCGTGGACCATGAGCTGCCATCAAATAAAATTAGGTACTCCTTAAACTTGATGTTCAGTAAAAGGCCTTTTATCTTTTTCCCAAGCTAGCTCTAATTACTACCAGCAGGTAAAAGTTTGACAGTACTAGCTAATTAAGTGATATGACCTAGCTTCTACACATAAACATAAGAGTTAAGATTATGTAATATTAGATATGTTTTTCTGCTGTTACAAACAACAGCAGAAAAACACTAAACAAGAACTATATATATGTTTATTAAAGGCCGCAAACTCCAGCTATGAATAAGATCAATATTTTTGACAATCCTTTTTTGCTAAACACTTAGCCAGAATTCTCGACCTCACTTTCTATTTGATCTGATCATGATTACTTCCTCTTATCTAGGAATGTTACCATAAAACAAATCATTCATTTGCTTCCAAAGAAATGATTATCACAAGGACCACAACGTTTGTGGTCCGCGTTGGATTTGATCGACTGTTCCATAGATACTATTCTTGACTGGACTTTTTTAGATGTGGACATATTGGAATTCTTCTTTGAGTGAAATTTTCAAGGGATGATTGGCAACCCAAAATAACCATTTTCAAAATAGTCAAGAGATTACGATCAAATTAACAATTGAGATAAAAGATTTTATTATTGTTTCTTTAAATTCTAATTGGAATTTTAGGTGTTCAATGCTTATTATCACAAGGTTCAAAAAATTTCTACCCACTCCATATTGAATATTATTATTATTTTTATTCTTTCAATTAAATTTTATGGGCTTTGTTGCACCAATCCGACCTGCGATGAACAATCCATATATAAGAACATCTCTAGCAAACGTCCTCTATTTTGGCTATTCAAATAATAATTTTATCTATTTAGTTACTCACTTTTATTTAAAAACTTCAACAAATTCTCTATTCTTTTCTTTAAATATTGTTTTTTAGTTAAAAAAATTGTGAAGCATGCACGTACAATATATGGACACAACAGAAGGCGCCCGGCGGCGAAGGTTGTTTCTGAATATTTCAGAAGGTGCATCTCCAACAATTGTTTCCGAAGGTTGCAACCCACAAAGCCAACGAAATTAATAGAACTTACATAGAGCATTCAACCTCCTCAAAAACCATGATGCCGCTGCTAATTTTCCCCTTTAATGTTTCTGTCCAATTAAGCTCCTGTAATCCTATCCCAAGCCAAAATCCAGGAAACCCAATTGATTCCATCCCAAGCCGAATCTCAAGCATATACCCATACATCAAAATCCATACATGAAGAAACCCATACATCAAAATCCTCTAAAATCAAAAACCCATCTCCAAAAACATTTATTCCCAAAATTATCACCAGCAAGAAAAAGATCCGTTTGTGAGCGAATAGAAGATGGAGAGAGATTCGTGCCAGCTAGAGAGAGGAAGAGAGAATTCAGGGTCAGCAAAGAGGAGAGGGATGGAGTGATGATGTTTGAGAAATGACAGGAACGTAGGGAAAGAAACGAGAAACATTAAAAGAACAAACAGTAATTTGAGAAAGAATAAAATAATCATCAGTGTGCTACAGTTTGTTATTCCTTGTAGCAAAAATTGTATTTTGCCAAATCTTTACCTAATCTATGGGAGAAAAAAAACTTCCCAAATTAGCTAAATTTAATTAATATGGAGAGTTTAACTCGTCTTTTAGGGCATCTCCAAAAGAGTTGTTATTTTAATCAGAATAGTTAAATTTAACTTTTTTTGCTATTTTTTTCAATCCAGCAGAATAGTTTCTTTAAGCTTTTTTCTTTAACAGTGAACAGTGAATAACCAACACTATTCATCTGTTTAGACTTTTTTTATTAATATTTTTTCTCTCCCCCTCTCCGTCCCTCTCTGTCGGCCATGAATAACCAACAAAATCAGGAACAACCGATCAAAATCGACCATGAACAACCAACCAAAATCGTCAAAATCAACCATAAATATAGCTTTAGCCGTGATACGTACATATAACCGAAACAGGGAGACACATTCAAGCTTCAAAATCAGATGGGTTCAACTAAAAATCATCAACCTATTTTACCAGTCGCCGGAAATCACCTCTGACTCGGCCAGATCCGCGCCTAGCTCAACTGGAACTTGTCTTAGGCCACAGGAGCTCGACTCATGAAGGATCGGGTTGATGGGTTTCGTCTGGGTTCGTCGAGTTCAACGGTTCTCTCTCGGAAATCGCTCATAATCACCAGAAATCACCTCTGACTCTGCCGGATCTGCGCCTAGCTCAACCGGAACTCGTCTCAGGCCACCGGAGCTCAACTCATGGAGGATCGGGTTGATGGGTTTCGTCTAGGTTCGTCGAGTTCAGCGGTTCTCTCTCGGATTAGTCTCGGCCTCTCGGGTCTCTCCATCTCCGGCTCTCCTCTCATGGGTCTCTCCCTAAACCCTCGATCTCTCTCTCAGTGTGTTTCAGATGAAAAGAGAAACGAAGAACAAGAAAGAGAGATTGGAAAGGGAAAATGAGGAGAATAAAAGAATAATAAAAATAAATAGGAAATAATATTTAAATGCAAGTAGATAGTTGAATAGTAAATCTGTTGGAGAAAATATAAGAAAAACAGTAGTTAAAGTAGAGATTGATACTTTTTGAATAGCTATTTTAACTCTAACTGTTGGAGATGACCTTAGAGATGCTCTAAGTACTTAGATACGACAGAATCGAAAATTTTGATTAAGAGGAGCCAAAGCATAAATAAGGGTAAAGCCTAACACACACACACACACACACACACATATATATAAAATCAAAACTAGTAGGTCATGGCCCCCCATTCCGATCGACCCAATAAGTAATAAAAAAACTCTCTTCACATAACTAACAAATGTACTACGATGAAAATTGCTTCTATGTCATTAGGGTCATGTCATGTGTGACACGGGGATCGATCATGTCATGTAAGTTTTGAGGTGATCGATGAGATACTATGATGGTTGTGACGACCCATTTCTTTTCTTTTTCTTTTTTTACAAAACATTTCATAAACACTAGTCTCTTAAAATACAAATGGATCTTCATAGCGGCACGACGATATGTCATAAGGCTAACATATAGTACATACCCCATAACATGTACCTGGTAAATCAGAGTATAACATCTGTCTAACTATGCAGTGGAAAACATAAACATAATAGCGGAAATCACATCTTATACATCTATCAAAAATTAATTACAACAAGAACTATTAAACATCTATCTGTTTAAGTATTTCCTCAATATAAATACATAACAAAAATGGCTTATACAATAACAAGTGACACAAGCGTCACAAGCCATAAACAAAACCTATAAACAGAGGACACCCATGGTCCAGTAATTATGATCATCGCGGCGACCTTTAGTCATAATATCTCAAGCACACTTCTACAACACCATCAACTACGACAGAAGTACCTGCAGCCAAATGAACATCATTTATATAGTTGTGGGGGTTTGCCACATCCGTATAAATGAAAGGATGAGTCACCGTCTCAGTACATAGTACCGAGACCTCAGTGATATTAAATTAACTGAGTTTTCATAAAGAACCAACTTTTCATTTTTAGTCTTGTGAGCACTATAACAGCGACCAATTTTATAAACTTTTATTTGGAAAACCCTCATAGCTGATATAGCAAACACTGACTAATAAAAAACATTTAAAGTATACTATGTAGCTGTGAACATATGTAGAAGTTCCAGTCATCCCACCTTGGAAGCTTCCACATATGGACCCATCTACAATATTATTTTGTGGTTTGTTTGCTTAGGCTTACATATAGACTAAATGCCATTATTTAAGCCTAAGAGTTATGTGCATGCGAATGCAAGCACGTCTTTGTTGAAGAACAAATAACAACTGCCTATTATACCAAGACATAACATTCCAATATTTGAACAATGTGAATATCTAGGCACATCCAAACTCAATGCTTCTTAAATCATGCAAATAGAAATATACATATCATAAAAACAGCACACACAAACACACCATGATATATATATGCATATGCCGATTGAACAAAGACACGTATCTCAATAGAACTGGGACCATATCCCAAAGAACAAAGATCATATCCCTAGTTAACATAGAGTTCGTAACTCAAAGAGAACAGGGACTGTATCCCATATTAACGTCAAGTCCGTAACTCCAGAGAACAAGGACCGTATCCCAAGTTTTGTGCCATTAAGCACGCAATGCATCATGTCCCAATTTTATAACTCATACTAAAAATCCCAATCATTTACAATGCAACTATAGTCTACAAAATTCTCAACCACAGCACACAATCACACAATTCATTCCACACTCTATATACAATATACAATTCTCCAAAATATCATTGATAAGTTCAACATACTCGAAAGTATTCAAATCATCCAAAACAGTTATATTCAATATACAGTTGGTTTGAATTTATAAAACAACATATATATATTTTGCAATTCATTAATATATGAAAATAATAGTTTCTCAGTGAGCAGAATACTCATTTTGGTTGCATTGAACTCTTAACTTGAACATCCACTTGGATTCTAGTCACTTGGACTCTACATTGGAGAACCCATTGAAGTTTCCAATCCAGACATTATCCTGCAAATACTTATAACGTTAGACTATGCTATGAAACTCATTCTATGACACTTAAACTATCCGCGTGATCACCCGTTGCGTTACCCGTGTCTAAGTCTAGTTAAGTATCCTAAACTATTATTAGGTTATCATTTAGGTTTAAGTTCACATTTTATTTCGCTTATTATCATTAAGATGCGTTTATTATTTATTTGCCTACTCTTTATTATTACATCATATTCTCATTGATATTTCTTTTAATGGCTTGTTGATTATTTACTAACTTAACAATATATATTTAACTCATATATATATATATATACATATTCAACGTTTAAACATAATCTGATGATACACTAAAATACTTAGCGTACATGGATAGGTGAATTAGGTACTAAGTTGTCTTGGTATTATTATTAACTATTAAGTCTTATAGTTAGTTTATTCATTTAAGCTAACTAAGTATATTCGGTCCCTATATATATATACTTATTGACGTAAGATTATACTAGACATCACAACTCTATGTTCTTCTAACATTAACCACTACATTAATACTTTACTAATATCTAACCTTCCAAGTAATTTAGATTATAAGACCTAAACACACTAGCTATCACTTATCTTATTTCTCATTTCTAACTTAGTACCAAGATGATGACTTAATCATTAATTAGCAATTCATCCACCTCGAAATATCTAAATAGATTATAATAAGGAATCTAACTTTAATTGATTCCACTTTATCCGACCTATACCCAAAATCCTCATAAATAGTCTCTTAATCAAAGCATGCTTAAAACACTAACATAACTCATAGTAGGTTCCCTACTAGATTCCAATAAATCGTTTGAACTCTCTTTTGCATAGTACCATTAACTTATTCTTTATTTCTACTTCATTTGCCATTCACCCCAAAATGATCTAACACATTAATTTCACATCATAGTCCATTTCAAATCAACCCACACATCACATGGCCATAGCCATCAAGATCCACCAAATCAATACCAAAATGCCAACCAATCAACCACGAACATTAACCTCAATTCCTAACAAATAATCGTTAACCATTTATCATTAAACTAACAATCCAAATCAGATTTGAATTCCATTAAAACACTCATCAAAATTAGCTCATACCTTCCTCAAAACTCAAACTATAAATCACTAAGCTAAGCCCTAAAACACAACACCAAATGTGACAAGATTTCCTTCACATCAAGCCATCACAATTTCAATAATTATAAACCAAAATCATCAGACCAACACACCAAAGGCCTAACTGGGAAAAATACCCATAAAACATTACAATCCAAAACTAAGAACACACTCATCAACTAGCATCTCAACTCACACGACCACAACAAAGAGATTAACAAAACCTTTTAAGAGTCAAACATTTATAAATTGTTATTTAGCCAATCATTTTTAATTCCATTAAAACTTAAACTTATAATTAATTATTTATTTAACTAGGACTTATTATTATTTATTTTAACTCCATTATTTTATCTTAGACTTACTATATTTACATAATATAAATATTATCGCTTAGAATATAATTATTAGTCTCATCTATTTAATAAATACAATTCATTAATTGCTAAACTACATTTTTAATTTCTTGATCTTTACAATGGCCCCTTTATTCCGACCCAATAAGTATTAAAAAATCTCTCCACGTAACTAACAAACGTACTATGATGGAAATTGCTTCTATGCCAATAGGTCATTGTCATGTGTAACACGGGGGTCGGTCATGTCATGTAAACTTTGAAGTGATCGATGAGGTACCATGATGGCCCCCTAATTCTGACCCAGTAATTATTAAAAAATCTCTCCACGTAACTACCTAACAAACGTACTATGATGGAAATTGCTTTTATGCCAACATGGTCATGTCATGTGTAACACGGAGATCAATCACATCACGTAAACTTTGAGGTGATGAGGTACTATATATGATGGCTCCTAATTCTAACCCAATAAGTATAAAAAAATCTCTCCACGTAACTACCTAACAAATGTACTATGATGAAAATTGCTTTTAGGCCAACATGGTCATGTCATGTGAAACACGGAGATCAATCACGTCATGTAAACTTTGAGGTGATGAGGTACTATATATGATGGCCCCTAATTCTGACCCAATAAGAATTAAAAAATTATCTCCACGTAACTACCAAACGTAATATGATACAAAGAAAAATGTTTCTTGCATAATAATCATACACAACACTTACACGACTCTACTCACAAGGGGTGGGACCTATGTGGGTGAGACCTATACCACATGAGTCCTGGCCCACCCATGTGAGTAAAGTTATGTAATTATTGTGTATGATATATTGTTGTGCAAGAATCACCTCTCATGATGCAAATTGCTTCTATACCAACAGTGTCATGTCATGTATAACACCTATTAACACGGGGATTGATCACGTCACATAATTAAGCATTGAGGTTATGATGAGGGGTAATGAGTGATGCACGTATAACATTACTGGTTTAACACTCATATCGTTGATAAATTTGCTTTGATGTAACCCAAGCGTGCATGGCGGCCTCAAATACTACATGGACTGTCTCCCACATGCGCCTTATGATTTTGGATTCCATGTTTCTATGTCTCATTCACAAGACACTTGGCAATTCTCTGAGAAAAACGACGTCAAATCTGTCGATAATATTACTCCTTCTGTAATTGCCAAGCAACTTCCACTTCTAAAATCTATCCTACTAATACAAATTAGCCTTTTCTTAATTATCAAAGGAGACAGTTCTCACGAGCTGTGGCCATCTGTACGTGTTTCATGACGCACTAACATCCACGCATTAATATATTCCTCCTTTCACATTGAAATGAATATCATTTGAAGTAGTTTCTTAATATCAATGGCTCCTACAAATTTTTTCATCAAACAATATATTCATGTTTGTTTGAATTTCCTTAGAAGCATTTGATTCAAACAAATTAATTGCAAGAATTATTATAGAATTTTATTAATATGATCGAAATTCAGGCAGACTAATATATACTTTTATAATAAGTCGTAGGTTGTATTTAATTTTATTTAATGATAACAAAAACGAAAAAAAATTAATTATCTTATAAGGTCAGATTGTAATATATCTTTTATTATTTTTCTTAAAAGAAAATGTGAAAGGTAATTAATAAACTCGATCAGCATCCACCTATTATTTGGAGATATATATTGGAGATACATGCATGCATGCATGCCATGCACTGTAAGTGGCCGGTGTAAGTGGCCGGTGACTTTCAACGACCGTTGCTTCTTGCTGATCAGTCGTTGCCGATAGTAGCTTAGACGTCTTTTTCCTTCCTTAATTGATAGCGAACTTATCTTCTTCTTGGAAAAATATCGTGTTTAATCAATTTGTTCCTGTCAATTTCCGGTCAAAATTAACGAAAACGTTTTCGTTTACTACGTCAGAACGTGCGTCACATGCATTTATAGTATAAAGAAAAGTTACATTTATGCCCCCAAACAGCCGAACTACGGGGTGGCCGACGGCCCCCCTTTATTTTATTATTTTATTTTTTTATACTTTAAATTTTTCTCTTTTTTTAAATTGTTTTAAATTTCATTATATTTTAATTGAAAAAATAAATAATTGCATTGTTAGTCCCTGAGGTTGGCCGTAATTATTTTTCACTCCCTATAGTTGAAAAAGTTTATAGAAAGTCCTCGTGGTAAATAATAATTACAAATTATTCCCTAAACACATTTTACATCCAAAAATTAATAGATTCTGTTAGTCAGCCATGTTACACCCAATAGAAAGCCGCACGTGTCCATTACAATAAAAAAAAATATAAAATCTAATAAAAATATAAATAAATAAAATAAAAATATTAGTTTTAAAAAATAAAATAAAAAAAATACAAAGGGGTAGCTTCCAGTGAGAGTGGCTAGGCCACCGTCGGCCACTTGTAGGGGTGGCGCGCAGCCACACCCAGTGGCCGGGCCACCCCCAAATAATTTTAGGAAAAATAATTGAATATTTGTTGCTAGTGCTCTTAGATACACAATATAATACATTACGCAAACAAACTTGTTAACAAACTACGTCACATCAGTTAGCAATTTAGATATTTCGGTCCATTTTTTTCATTTATTTTTCAATAGAAATCATGTAAAATTCCAATTATACTCCTAATAAAAATATAAACAACTTTTTTTTTTCAAAGAAAACTTCAATTATCACACTTGGTATTTCATCACTTTTGAAATCACACTCTTAAACTTTAAGAAGTGTGAATTTAGTGTATACATCTTTCAAATTCTTTTTAATTGCACCCCTCCGTTAGAATTTTCTCTTTAATCCAGTTTAATTTCTCAAAATGCTCATATTTTAAAATATATATATATATATATATATATATATATATATATATATATATATATATATATATATATATATATAACATAAAATTCTAATAGATGGGTGAAATTGAAAAAAATTGAAAGATAAATACACTAAAAAAACACGTTATAATTACAAAAATAATGAAAGATCAATTAGAAGTATTGATAAGAAAGTTTTTCCCCCTTTTTTTTTTGTGTTAAATCGAAGGAGGTGGTGGCCGAGTAATCCTAGAAGTCCCTCATGTGTCACTTTTGTGTCCCTCTAAAAATGATGTGGCTTTTAAAATCATAATTTGATCAAAATTTAATAGTGATCAATCACAAGCTTAATGGTAATTTTAAAAGCAACCTAATTTTTGGAGAGACACAAGAATGACAAAAGAATAACTAGGGGTGGACAAATTATCCGCTTACCGACAGCTTACCGAACCAAACCGAACAGCCATCAACCGCCTACCTAATTTCAGTTTGGTAGTCGGTATTAAATTTTGTTCCGAAAGCCGATTCGGTAACCGAACCGAACTGAACCGCATTTTATTCTGACCGATTAACCGAACCGACATAAAATGAAACGACGTTGTTTTAATAAAAACAAAACATTTGATTGTTTTTTTCTTTTTTCTTTTTTCCTTTTAAAAAATAAAACGACGTCGTTTCATTACCCATTCTAATCGATTTAACCGATTTAATCGACTTAACTGACAGCCTATTAACGCTTAACCGAAATAAATTTACCGATTGCATTATAACAAAAGTCGATTAATCGATCAAATTAACCGATTTAATCGCCTACCGAACCAATACCCACTCCTATTACTCCGCGGTTGCCACCTTTATTTTCCGGAGCTTTTTTGCTTGAATTTAAACATAAACGCGTGGGGCACGCAAGTGAAAAAGATTGCCAATGGGAAAGGGGTAGGATGGTTCTCTCTAGTCCTCTTCTTAATTAGTCACCATCCACTACAAAAATGCATGCAAATAGCCACGTGCAGTTTGACACGTGTACAGTGTCGTACACGTGTCAAACAGTTAGACACGTGCATTTTGACACGCGTGATACGCGTGTCAAATAAGCATGTCACGAACTGTACAATTTGACACGTGTATTAGAATACACGTGTCAAACGGTTTGACACGTGTATTCTAATACACGTGTCAAACCGATTTTTTTTAAAAAAAATTCCAAATTGTTAGCCACGTGTATACATACACGTGGCTAAATGTGTGTATATATATATATATATATATATATTAAAAAAAAAATTATATATTTTTCTTGATACGTGTTAAGAATACACGTTGCCAAAATCAAAAATATTGCTTTAAAAAGAAGAAGAAAAGAACATGTCTGTTATTTAAAATATTGCTAAAATCAAAAATATTGAATATTGCTATACGAATTCGAAACACATGCAGAACCAGTTTCGAAACACATGCAGAACCAGCCGTCGTCCACTTAGAACTGGCCGGTGGTCCGGTATTGACGAGAGAGAGAGAGAGAGCGAGAGACAGAGAGAGCGAGAGAGAGAGAGAGAGAGCGAGAGACAGAGATAGAGAGCGAGAGAGTGAGAGAGAGCGAGAGACAGAGACAGAGACAGAGAGGCGAGAGACAGAGACAGAGAGAGTGTTGACGGAGAGCGAGAGACAGAGAGCGAGAGAGTGAGAGAGAGCGTGAGACAGAGACAGAGAGGCGAGAGACAGAGACAGAGAGAGTGTTGACGGAGAGCGAGAGACAGAGAGCGAGAGAGTGAGAGAGAGCGAGAGACAGAGACAGAGAGAGTGTTGACGGAGAGCGAGAGACAGAGACAGAGAGGCGAGAGAGAGAGGTGAGAGCGCGCAGAGAGAGAGAGAGCGAACGAGAGTGTATAAAAAAAAAAAAAATTCTTTTTGAAACTTAAATTAAGAATGCTCATCAGGTGGGCGCGGGATAACTCCCGCGCGCCTACCTACACCATTCCGGGACGTGTATTTAAATACACGTCCCCAATTGTTAAAATTTTATTTAATTAAAAAAATTATATTTAAAAAAAATAACATTTTGACACGTGTATTACCGGTATTAAATACGCGTGTCCAATTGTTAAAATTCTATTTAATTAAAAAAAAAATATTTGAAAAAAATAACAGTTTGACACGTGTATTTAATACACGTGTCTAATTGGATACGCGTATTAAATACACGTGTCCAATTGTTGAAATTCTATTTAATAAAAAAAAATTATATTTGAAAAAAATAACAGTTTGACACGTGTATTTAATACAAGTGTCTAATTGGACACGCGTATTAAATACACGTGTCAAATTGGACGCGTGTATTTAATACGCGTGTCCAATTGGACACGTGTATTAAATACACGCGTCCAATTGTGGTGGCCGTACAATTAGACACATGTCTCATAAGACACGTGTCAAATTGGACGCGTGTCTACAGTAACCGGTACTGTAGACACGCGTCCAATTGTCAGTATTTTTGTAGTGATCGACGATCACAAAAGTGGAAACAAAAGAGCTAAAGCAGAGTTTCAAATCCGGCCGGTACTATATATATATACACATGATATTTACAAACGAGAAACACGTGTATCACAGGATAAAAACGTTTCCAAAAACATGTTGTAATTAAGAAGCATCTTTCGCATCCTATTTAAGAACACCTCTTACCATCAAAATTACAAAAGAAAAATCTCTCGATCCCTAATTCCTCCCTATCTCGTTCACTTTGTGTGATTAATTAGTCGTTAATTAGTTCTCCATATATGGCATTGTCTACTAAAGCTTTCTTTGCTTCCTCCAATATTCCTCCAATTGCTCCAAAAAGAATTCCACAAACTCCCAGTTCAAACCCCTTCAGCCTTACCTCTTTGCCTAGTGCTCACAAAGATTGGAGCAATATAATATTGCCCAAGATAACACAATTTTGTGGTCCACTCCCTTAGAACGTCACATCTATGGGAATATTAAACGTGATACGGTAAGTTTCGTGCTTCTTAATTACTTCGCTAATTAAAATTAAACTTGAAGCTTCCGATTTCGATCTAAAGCTCACTCTCTTGGTCTACGTACAGGACCGTTCTAGCGTCCTACATGCACAGAAAATGGAAGAATGCGGGCATGTGTTAAGGAATGTAGGAAAAGATCCAATCCAAAGTTTAAACATGATTAATGCTGCCCAACGCCTGGGCATTGATTACTACTTTCAGGAAGAGATTGAAGCAATTTTACGCGGGCATTATGTTAAATACGTGTCTCACGGTGACTGCGGTCATGAGCTTCATGAGGTTGCTCTTCGCTTTCGACTGTTGAGACAACAAGGTTACTATGTGCCTGCCGGTGGGTATTTCTTTTCTTTACCTGTACGGCTGTACGTGTTAATTATACGTTATTCTATAATAGAATTGATGATATATGTTAACCCCATCATTTATGGTTTAATTTGGAACAGATGTTTTTAACAACTTCAAGGACAAGGAGGGGAAGTTTAACAAAGAACTGGCCGAAGACATTAACGGATTGATGGCTTTGTATGAAGCTTCACAGCTAAGTATAGAAGGGGAAGACATACTTGATGAAGCTGAAAACTTTAGTGAGCTGCTCCTGAATGCACGGGTGAGACATCTTGATGATGATAACCAAGTCAGAGCTGTTGGGAGGACTTTGAGGCATCCTTATCACAAAAGCTTGTCAAGGTTCATGGTTAAAAATTTTCTTGGTAAATTTGAAGAGACAAATGGGTGGTTAAAAGATTTACAACAACTAGCAAAAATGGATTTCAATATGGTCCAATCCATGCACCAAAAGGAAATTGTTCAAGTTTCCAAGTAAGTTTATAAATGATCACTTGTTATATATACTTGATCTTGTAATTGCCAAGATAATTATTCACCTCTAACGTCAATCCTCGTCAATATCATAGATGGTGGACGGATCTTGGTTTGTCTAAGGAGCTAAAGTTTGCCAGGGACCAACCACTCAAATGGTACACTGTTTCCATGGCCTGTCTTACAGATCCAGACTTATCAGACGAAAGGGTTGACCTCACAAAACCCATTTCTCTCATCTACATAATAGACGACATTTTCGATTTTATGGAACACTTGAGGAACTCACTCTCTTCACAGAAGCTGTCAACAAGTATGCATCTCTATCACAGGAATTAATTTTTCTCTTCTATCTCTTCCCCTATCAACCGTTACTGATTAATTATATGCTGCACACAGATGGGATTTTGCTGCTCTTGAGCAACTACCCGATTACATGAAGATATGCTTCAAGGCTCTTCACGACATCACCAACGAAATTAGCTACAAGATTTATCAAAAGCATGGGTGGAACCCCATAGACTCTCTAAGAAAGACGGTATATATTTTTATATATATCCCCGCTAATTAATTAACCAAATATTTCTTGTCTATATTTCATTCAAATTACCAACATCGCATCTACTTTGATCGTTGCAGTGGGCGATTTTGTTCAATGCCTTTCTAGTGGAGGCACAATGGTTTGCCACTGGGCGCTCGCCGAAGTCAGAAGAGTATTTGACTAACGCAGTTGTTAGTTCAGGGGTTCATGTGGTACTAGTTCACATTTTCTTTCTTTTGGGTCACCGTTTAAACAAAGAAACTGCAAAACTTGTTGATAACATGCCCGGCATTATATCTTCTCCGGGCACGATTCTTCGGCTTTGGGATGACTTGGGAAGTGCCATGGTAAGTAGGAATTAATTAAACATGAAGTTCACATGCATACGTACGGTCAATTAACTAAACGGTCAAACAAAACAGTTATGGATTAAGTCAACCTAGTTTATAAATATATTTCTTTCAAGCGTAACTTATTGATCGCATGCCAATTGTAATGGCAGGATGAGAGTCAAGATGGCCACGACGGATCGTACATAGACTACTACATGCAGGAAAACGAAGGCTGCTCTATCAAAGAGTCACGAGAGAAGGTTGTGAATATGATTTCAGACGCGTGGAAGCATCTAAACAAAGAGTGCCTCTCTCCAAATCGATTTCCAGCAACATTCACTGAGGCGTCTCTTAATCTTGCAAGATTGGTTCCATTGTTGTACAGTTATGACAACAACCATTGCCTTCCAAGCCTCGAGGAGCACATGAAATCCATGCTTTATGAAAGTGTCACTATGTAGAGATATAATTAATTAAGCACCTTTGGAAAAATCGATACTTTGATTACTATGTAGACATGTACTGCTAGCAACTATCATGTAAAATTAATTACTCAATAAACTTTGGATTCACAAGAAGCCTATATCTTCTCAATTGCAATCAACAATATCCTTAATTAGTCATGGCTTTTTGTGAGCGGAAAGTAAATAAAATTGTTTGTTAATGTGAAGAAATTGATTGCCAAACAGGGTTTTTTGAAATAATTCAAATTGTAACGATTTTGAAATAATTCGATCAATACATATTACTATACGTAGTTGAAATTTTGAGACTTTTTTAATTGGAAATTAACATCAAGCATTAATTATGCTTGATTTTACATGGCAGTGTAAAACTGAATGCTTCTTTCCTTAATTTTGGTTTTGCTTTACGAGGGGGCTTCTGTCATCAACGTGTTCCTCGGACAAGGACCTAATTCTCGACTTTTACCTGACTGAAGTAGGCCTTAGCTTTCACGTGATCGATCAGGACCATGTTTAATGTTGCGCCAATAATATTGACCATACTACGTTATCAAACTAGTACGAGAGAATATAAGCTGCACAAAATTGTGGAGAACGAACAGACCGACGTCCCCGTGAAAAAAGTTGTGATGAATAATTGTGGAGTGCATTATAGTAGTCAAAAGAAAAGATGCCCATTGGTCCGACACGAAAGTACGAACAAACCTTAACCAATGGAGAAAAAGTGAATGAAGCACAACCCACTTCCACTCAACTCCTTTGATATCGTTTGGAATCTATACATGTGAGTCTCACACACAATATAAAAAGAGTCATAAGAAAATTAATTTTCAATCATATTTTTGTCAACGGTGTTGTGAAATTTTGTGTAGTCTACATTTTGCCAGGTTGACATTTTCTTTGCCCAGCTATAAATGCATTCACTTTCATTTTTGCTTTTCCTTAATTTACTGTTTCTCTATCTAGTTTACTCCATTACAAACCAAGCTTTCCAAGCTTGCTGAGGTCCCACTCTTTGAAGAAGGGAAAGTGAAGAGAGAGAGATAGATTGGGTGGATTTAAGGACAGAAAAGCAAATTAAAGGTGGGTAAAATGGTTGGTGGGTTTTGTATATGTGTTTATACATGGAGGAGAGTGAGACCTCAGCAGGCTATGTGACGACCCGTTTTTTTTTTTTATACAAACATAAATAAAACGTAAAACGAGTCATCGCAGTGGCACGACTACGTGTCGCTCAGCCAACATATGGCACATGCCCCATAACATGTACCTGATAATCAAAGTATAACATACATCTATCTATGCAGCGGAAAACATAAATCTGAATAGCGAAAATTACAACTTATACATCTATCACAAGTTAATTACAACAAAGAGCCATTTAACATCTATCTGTTTGAGTCTTATTAACACTATAACAATAATGGCTTAACAAAGAATAAGTGACACAAACGTCACAAGCCATACCAAACCTATAAAATAGTGGACAACCCGTGGTCCGACAATTACAACTGTCGCGGCGAGCTTCAGTCATAATATCCCAAGCACACTGCTACCGACCCATCGACTATACCGAAGTACCTGCAGCCAAAGAAACATCATCTACACGGTTGTGGTGGTATCCACATCCGCATAGGTGAAATAATGAGTTCACCGCCTTAGTATACCTCATACTAAGACCTCAGTGGTATAAGACTAACTGAGTTTTCACAAAGAACCAACCTCTATTTATTTTTAGTCGTGCGAGCACTATATTAGCCACAATTTACCAATAGCTAATGTAGCAAACACGACTATTCAGAAATCATTTAAAACATACTATATAGCTGTGAAAACATGTAGAAGTTCCAGACATCCCTCCTTGGAAGTTTCTACATATAGACCCATCTATAATAATACTTTTCACCGGTCGCTTGGACGTATGTGCACACGATCACTCCATCACAGATATCACGTATACACATAGGTCTTAAGCAAAGAACATGGCATCTTACTTTTCCATACTAGGATAACATCCTTCAACAAAACACTCGCAACACCATCTCTAATCGTATTTCAGCTTCGTGCCTTGACGTCAGTAGATCATGAGAGCACTAGAGTTAAACTCAATCATGCTAACACGTCTTTCCTGAAGAACAAGAACAGTCAACTTTCTTACTCATAGACATGCCATTACTCGCACCTGGGTAGTCATGTATCCATGTACTTTCAAGTTCAATGTATGATATTAACACATGACTATCCGATAGAAATATACATAAGATCTTTTCATGAAGACTCTTATGCATACCAATACGTCTAGCAAAACTACTCATAACATAAAAACATCTCTCACAAAACAATGCTATATATGCTATGCATGCCTCAATGTGTTGCTGATACTGCCTCAATGTGCTGATACTGTTACTCTGCTGATACTGTTACTCTGATATGTATGCTCTATACTACATGCTCAATGTTCCGTGCTTGACCAGTATATATTGCACTACTGTGTCACGCTGAAATCATGCAGTTGTTAAATCACGCCCTTTTAAAACTAAACAAATCCAGCATTTTATCGATCATTTCGAAGACATTCAAAACTTAGTTTCTTTATCAAATCTACGCAGTTTCAACATGACATGTTCTCAAACAATTTGCATAATTTAAATCTCAACCGCAGAACTCAACACTTTAAATCTAGTCAATACTTTTCACTCTTACACTATCTCTTTAACATCATTGATATAGTTTAAACATAATCGAAACTAAACAAATCATCTCAAAGCATATACATTTCATCATATGGTTGGTTCAGTTTCAATAACAATATATATATTTTTATCAATCCAATACATATAAAAATATATATTTTCTCAGTGAGTGGAATACCCACCTTGGCTGCATTGGACTCCAACTCGAACACTCCTTGGACTCTAGTCACTTGGACTCTACATTGGAGAACCAATTAAAGTCTCCAATCCGAACATGATCCTGCAAACATTGGTAGCATTAGACTATGCTATTGAATCACATACTCTATGACATCCTAACTACCCGCGTACTCACACGTCACATCACTCGCTTCTAAAGCTAGCTAGGTATCCTAAACTGTTATTAGGCTAATCATTGGTTATAGGTTCTTATTATATCTTGCTTATTAATTAGGAGATGTATTTACTATTTTATTTGCCTACATATTATTATTACATTGTGAATCCATTAATGGTTTGTTGCTTATTTACTAAGTTCACATTATATATATTTAACATATATATATATATACCTTCAACATTTAAACCTAATCCGATAATACACTAAAACACTTAGTGTACATGGATAGATGGATTAGCTACTTAGTCACTCCATATTGAATTCATATTAATTTATGTGTTCCTATAAGCTTGTTAGATTATATTAGATTAGGTCGAGGCACATACATAGTTTTTCTTTAAAATTACCTAAACACATACATTCGCAACTTTAGCTTCTATCACTTGTTGGTCGTTTAACAAAGGACCTATATGCATTAACCTAAACTCTTCTCTAACAACTATCGTATCCAAGCAAAACACCCCCTTCAACATCACTATAGAAATCAAATGACTAAAAACACAAGCAATTAGCCCAACCGGTTTCCATCCAAAGGATTCCAACCAAACACTTATGCAATTAGCACCATCATAACATAAAATCCACAACCTTATCCAACATATCATCAAAATCCTCATTTACATATCAAGACCAATTCTCATCAACTTACATGAAGACTAGAATTGTATTACACAATCTAACATAATTCCTTAAGATAAATTGCCACCAAGAGCTAAAGCTTCATCAAGGAAACACAGCTTAACTAGAAATCAAACTCATCCATGAAATTCAACAACAAAGACACACCCATCAAAGCTTCAGCTCCCTTCCATAAGCATAATACTCAATTTACAATTCCCAAATCTAGATTTGAATTACCATCAAAATACCCTTCCATATCACCAAAAATTCCAAAACTTTCCCAATCCAAATAACTCAAACATTAATGGAAAATCAAAGGACTAAAATAACATTAATAAATACTATTAGAGCCGAGATCCATAGCACCTAGTTCCAACTTCAATTAACATCAACACCTAAAATATTTAACATTATAAGCATATCATGGAATATGTATATTAGCTCTCCTCAACTAACTACACATCAAAACCCATACCAAATATCAATTCCACTATATTCTTACAATTCATCACACCATCATAATCACTACAAATCCCATCAAAACTCATCAATTGTTCTCCCTATAATCTTATAACAATAATCGTCCTCTAACCACCTAGAAAACCATTAAACCATTAATATTCCATATTCAACACTTTAAAGGAATACAACTAAAAACCACTCTAATCCACCAACAATTTATAGCAAAACATTAACTACAATTCAATAATCCGAAGAAACCCAAATCAAAACTTAAATATCAAGAATCAAACTACATCAAACCAATCCATCAAAATTACACTAATCAGCCCATCATTATTACATAAGCCCCAAAATTCACAAACAAAACCCTAGAATCAGATTTAACAAAAGCCATAGCAATCCACCAAATTTCTTTCCAAAACTTAACCCAAATTCTGAAAATCATCAACCATTACCGGGGAAATAAATCCAAGCTACAACACCCACAAATTCGGCCAAACAGTGCACACACATCACTCAACCAGTCAAGACCGAAACCCAATCATAGAGAACCCCCAAAATTATCAAACCCTCATTTCAACAATCAACAAATTAATCTACAAAATTAGCAACTAGGAATCAACAAGAAATTACCTAGAGGATTTTCCTCAAAAATCCATTAAAAATCGCCTCTGATTTCCGCCGGAAAAGTCGCCGGAAACCGCACTTGGAGAACCGGGTCTTCCTCACGGGTTCAGCGGGTCGCGGGTCATGGGTCGCAGGTCCAAGGGGTTCTGGGTTACGGGCCTTCGTGGGTCAACGGGTCTTCGCCGGAAATCCACTGGAACCGCCGTAAATCGCGTCTCAGGCTGCTGGATCGTCTCTGGTTCACGGGCTCACCGGGTCGCAAGTCTCGGGTTTTCTGGGCTCACGGGTCGCGGGTTTCGGCTCCCGGCTCTCTCTCGATCTCTCGGTCTCTCAGTCTCGGTCTACTCTCTCTCAACATGTGTGAACAAGGGAAAGAGAGAAATGGGGAGGGGCTGTTGTGATGTGCGGTAAACAGAGAGGAGAAGGAGAGAAAGAGGAAGAAAAGGAAAAGAAAAGGGAGAAGGAGAGAGGCAGTGGCGTGCGTGAGAGAAGAGAGGAGAGAAAGAAAAGAAGAAAAGAAAAGAAAGAGGAAGAAGATAGGGGACACGTGGCGAGACCTGAGGGGGGTGGAGAGATTTCCTAATTCTTTAAACCCCCAACTATTATTAATTAAACTAGGACCCCCAAATCTATTAATCCTATCATTTAACATTTAATACCTATAATCTTATTAGTTGCTAAACTCCCTATTAAATTTCTCGGTCTTCACAGGCTAGCTTGGAAAGCTTTGTTTGCAATGGAGGAAACTAGAGAGAGAAACAGTAAAGGAAAAGCTAAAATGAAAGTGAACGCATTTATAGCTGGGTAAAGAAAATGCCAACTTGGCAAAATGTAGACCACACAAAATTTTACAGCACCATGCATTGGTTTTTACTACCGCATGGAAGCCAGAGTTCCACAAAAGTGTTGAAAAGATTTTTAAAATTTTAGGATATATTCAACAATCATCGATTGGTCAATGTTCTCATCGAACAATCGACTTAATGGTTGAACGATCAATGTCTTCATGCAAAGTTTTGAAAGAAAATTCTAAAACCATGGAGCGAGGAATTGCCCTATCTAAAGACTAAGGATAAATCATAGATTCTTTTTTTGCCCATTTCAAATACCCATACCCTAGAAAGAGATAGAGAGAGAAGGGGAGAGAGATGGCTTTCTTGAAGGTTTTGTTCCTCAAAGCTTGCAGAGTTTCTACCTTCTGATAATGAGCTTAATCAAATTTTTAATCCTTTGTTTTCATGCATACTGTTAGTGTATATTCTCGTACCTAAACATGCTTAGTTATTTTTTTCAATGTTATGGGCTAAGTTGGCATTTAATTTTAAGAAAATTTGATTCTTGACATGCAAATGTCTTATTCTCTTTATAAAATGTGCCTTTGCCTTAATAATTATGTTATCAGCCTAATGTTTCCAACGCACGTTTATTGTATTAAGACAAATATTTTATCATTAAAGGAATTATGATAATTGGATCGATATATATTGTGAATTATGATTTACTTTCTAAATCGTAGATTTATGCAGATGTTTTAGAGATTAGCAGGTTTGATGGACACACTACAAAAAAAAAAAAACTTGTTTTTTAGCATGCATGTATACTTGCACTCCAGCTTCTGCCTTTGCATCACATTTGGACAGATTGCTAATATGGTTAACAGAGGTTCTTTACATAAGCCTATTGAAAACAACTTACTTTCTGATTATCAAGTTTAAGAATATATAGAAAATGATGGTTTGGGTTTACATTTTTTGTCATATTATTTTTTCCTGTGTTTTTACAGATTGTGCTCCAAGCGGCACAATCTATGGAGTTATTTTGGGTTTTACTGGTTTGGCATGCTTGTACTCCTGTTTTTACCGTTCAAAATTGAGGGCGCAATATGACTTGGACGAGTCACCTTGTGTAGACTGCTTAGTGCACTTCTGCTGTGAGACTTGTACTCTGTGTCAAGAATACAGAGAGCTCAAAAATTGTGGGTTTGATATGGGGATAGGTATGACATATAGCTTCTTAGTTAATCACATTTGTATTTCTTTTATTTCTTTTTCTTTTCCATACTTCGTTCTAATCATTTCCAAATTATGTGGTGAAGAAAACCCCATTTTTTTCTTTGATGAAAGATTAGGTACTGTTTGTTTAGTGGGTATATCTATATTTGATGTATTTTGGCCTGCCTTGTTTTTGGGTTTTAAAAGTCATTTGCTTTGAACCTGTCTTTAATTTTAACATTGAAGTAGCAAAGGCAATTTTAACATTGAAGTAGCAAAGGCATGAAGAAATTGCATCCCGAGCATTACGTTATTCCTGTTGAACAATTTACTGGACCTGATTAGCATGCTAGAATATCGAATTCTGTGATAGATATACAGTACATAGTACTTCTGCCAAATCTGTGTTCTTGAGTGAGTTCAACCATATTTAACCCCACCATCAAGTACTGCTTCTTTAATATTTCTGGCATTATGATAATTTAAGCTTTACAACAAACATAGTTCACTTATTAATAAACTCATGCAATACAATTTTGCTTATGGGATGTATTTCTTTTGGAATATTTGCTCTCATTTAAAATTTCTACATTGCAATATGCATGTAAAGATTTAATTCATGAGTGAGGATGGGTGAATCTGAATTTTTTTTTTTAATTTTTTATAGTAATAGCGGCCACACATGTGGCCGCTAATAATACCAGAGTAGTTTAACTATTAGCGGCCACACTTGTGGCCGCTAATAGTAGACTAAGAGTATTTTAACTATTAGCGGCCACAAACGTGTCGCCGCTAATAGTCTCGTATTAGCGGCGACTTTAGACTCAGTTAACCAAAAAATTGCGGTGAATAAAATTATTTTTAGCGGCCATCAAGTTCGCCGCTATAAAATAATTATTAGCGGCCAAAATAACATCATTAGCGGCCAAATTTGCTGGCCGCTAATGACGAAATGTTTTGTAGTGCCACCTGCAGTTAGCCACATGCATGAGGGTCATTCACGTGACTAATTGCTAACCACGTGCAGTTAGCTACGTGGGTTCCGCGTGGTGAATCCGGTTGTTGCTAAATATACATTTAGAGGCGTGACATTTTATATATGTGGTTATTTAGCCACATGACGTTTAGCCACATGCCACCCCAGTTGACTAAATGCAATTTTATTTTTTTTAAAAATGGGCACTTTTAGACACGTTGCTAAAATTCTTTATTTATTTTTTTTTAAAAAAAAGAACATAATATCTGTTCTTTTTTTTTTTTTTCCTCCTAATATCGTATATATACGATATTTCCAGCGTACATCTAGGCCGAGACCGGCAATCGCCCAGTCGCCAGATTTGAACCCATCAAACCAAAAATACAAATACTCAAAATGGGAAAAACCTAATCACATTAGATTCAAAAAACCAAAACAACAAAAACCCAGTTGCCGGAAATCAAAAAAAAAAAAAAAAAAAAACCAATTCACCGCCCATCAAACCTAAACAACAAAAACCCAGTCGCCGGAAATCATCACACCAAAACAACAAAAACCCAAATCAGATTCAAAATCAGGCCGGTCCTCCGATCCCTGCATCATCGAAACATCAAGGGATAAGAGAGAGAGAGAGAGAGAGAGAGAGAGAGAGAGAGAGATCAGCAAAAGAGAGAGAGAGTGAGAGAGATAGAGAGAGAGTACTTGTTGTTGGCGGAGATCGGCGGCCGGCGAGCGAGAGTCAGCCGGATCTCCTCCATCTCTGAGAGTCGGTCGATCTCGATCTCTACCTTTCTGAGTCGCCCGATCTCCTTGGGTGGTGGCGTGCTACTGAGCCGATAGGGGTGAGTGGTCAACGAGGGAGAGAAGAGAGTGAGACGGAATATCAGAGATCGACGAGAGAGAAGAGAGTTTTGGGTAGTTTTGGGGTGAGTAGTCGACGAGAGAGAGAAGAGAGTGAGAGTGAGAGTGAGAGTGAAGAGAGGAGAGAGAGATAGCATTAAATGTGAGGTAGCCTTTTAGGAAGAAAACAAAAATTGAAAAAATTAATAGCAAAGTCAAATTTGAAATCTAAATATTAGTGCGAACGGGACATGAAATTGAAGTCCCGCTCGTTCACACAGGTTTTTTAATTAATTTTTTTAATCTATATAAGCAAATAAAGACGTGGGTTATTTGCCATGTGGCTAATTGGCCACGTGGCAAAAAACCCACGTGGTTAAAATTTTAATTTGTCAAAAAAAAAATTAATAAATTAGCCACATGGTATATATGCCATATGGCCAATTGGAGACGTGGCTAATACACCACGTGGCTAATTTATTAAAAATTTTAAAAAACAAATGAAAAATTTTCAATTCTTGAAAAAATTGGGGAAAAAAAATGAATATTTTAGCCACGTGGCTTATGTACCACGTGGCTAATTGGCGACGTGGAAATAATCCACCTGGCTAATTGGTGATGTGAAAAATCCACGTGGTTAATTACCTGCGCAAACATTTTGCTACGTGGGTAATCTACCACGTAGCGAAATCGCCACATGGCTGCAATACCGATAATCTACTACGTGGCTAAACTGCAAGTTTTTTGTAGTGACAGTTAGGTTAGAGCATTCTGTTGGGCTGAAGATGTTAAGGGAATAACTCGTATGATCAAGTTTGCATAGTGTAGATATATAGCAATCATATCATTGAACATTGTACTTAATATCACTTTGAAAGCTTTGTGTTTATAATTGATGATAGTGAATAATATTGTCAAATTTATTATAGTTTCGACTCAGATCATTATTTTTCTCTTTCTGCTATATTTTACTCAGATAATTAGTGATTGAGGTAGTAAATCCAACTAATTACAATTTAATTAGCGTAGAGGCATTACGAATAACACTTTGGATTAATTATTTTAATTAATTTTGAGGGCGTTACAATTTTAGTTCGACCTCTTCGAACATGAATTAATTCATGTGGCTCTCCACTGTACATTATCTTAGACAAAGCTAATTAAAGATCTCCATCGGTCCCTACATGAAAGTACTAAAAAACTTTAACCACATCTTCCTCAACTATCATGTATGTATTTCTAACCAGTAAAAGTTGGATTATATATATATAGAATTTTGAAAATTTGAGCAGAAAATGAAAAGTTAGAGAGCAAGGCCCGGGTACCCTAAGCAACCCTCCAAGCAGCTTGAGATACGTACTAATTAAAGCAAGGATTTTATTATAAAGCTGAAAGGTTATATTTTACGTTCGATGATCTACAAGGACTCAACAAACAGTCTTTTATGGAAGAGTGATCGAGAACCTAGAAGACAAAGAAACATACGTATTTCTTTAGAGCACTCACATTAGGCTCACTGCATGTTTGTTGAAAAAGTTACTTTGGCTAACCAAAATGCTAAAATAACTCTTTTTAGCTGGCACACCAGTTTGCTGAAAAACTAAAATAACTCTTATTTTAGAGATTATATGTTCTTGTTTTTAAACCCGATTGATTCAAAACTAATCTAAAAAATTCTATAGATTCCTTTTCTACCTCAATTTTCTTTGGAGAAAGGATTGATCTTATTCCATTCTTTTGAAATTGACAATATATCTTAAGGTGTTTCTTATGCTCTTCTAAGGTTTTAGAAAATGCAAGAATATCATCTATATAAACCACACAAAAATTCACTTTTGGGTTCAATTTTTTAAAATCTGAATTCAACTATAATTTAGTGCGTGAATTCTGAGACAAATAAAGTTGAAAAAGATATTTGGATAGTTTGATTTTTTGATATAAAATTAGAAAAAGTTAAATAAAATTTGATTTGTTTTTGAAAAAGTGAGATAAAATCTTATTTTGTTATTGTTCCCAAATATACTTGAGAGGCAATATTAAGACCAAAGGGCATCAAATTCCAATGGTAATGTCCTCTAGGAGTACTACTAAAAGTTTTTAAAGCTTTAAACTCTTCTATTAACTGTATTTGCCAGAATCCTGACTATCTTTGATTAACCAAAACACATTTTCGAGCTCTCTCTGTCTCTGAAAGGTTCTAGATACACCCTAGCCTGTGAGGGCTAGGGTGGCTTTTGTCATCCCACTGGTCTCTAGTGGTGGATATTTTGTTCTCCCAACCTTATGGTTGTGGAGCTGTGGTCCCTCCCGGAGTTAGATCCGGAGAGGGTAGTGTTTTCTGTTGTTGTTTTGTTTTGGTTTTGTTGTTGTTGGTGCAAGCAGAAGGATTCCCAGGATCTGGCCTGTGGGAATGGCGAATGTCGGTGGGTCTCCGGTGGAGTTGTGCTTTATTGCTAGATCTATAAGTCTCGGCTGGGTGTTCGTCGACAGGAGCTTTTCTTTGGTGGTCGCCGGCCTTCTCTGGTTTCGGTAGTCACTCGATGGAGCCGTGCGGTTCTTTCTTGCGCGGCGCATGGCCAGTACGTGTCGGGGAGTGTCCTCCCTGGGTTAGCGCGTGAGGGTTACCGTTTGCTTTTTCGGCTTCGTTTAGTGTCGATCTGGGCTTGTGGAGGTCGTTCGATGCTGGAAGGGTTCCCGGAGTAGGTGCGTTTTCTACATGCCTTGAGCTCCGGCGGCGGTTCTCCTGGTGCTGGTTTTTCTGGTTTTTTTCTGTTTGTATTTGTACATTCTTGTATCTTTGTTTACAGTCTACCTTTTGGTAGCTGCTTTAAGCCATAATTTTTCCTGGCTTAGTGGATGAAGTTTCTTTAGCTTTATTCACTACAATGGCCTACGGGCACTGTTGTAGCCTTCGGGCTGTGTTCTCAGTTTATTTGCTCTTGTATTTGTTCTGTGGCTTTAGCCTTGGTGTATTCCCCTTTGGGGTTTCTTTTCAGTAATAAAATTTCATGAGCTTGTTCAAAACACCTTTTCGAGGAATAAAATATTCATCAAACTCTAATGGCCGGTACATTAAGCCTCTTATAGTTTTCCTCTTTAAAGTTCACTATGGTTTCTTACCATTAAAGCTAGACTAGGATTAGGACCGTTTGTCTCTTCTACCAACTTTTTATCTAGAAGTTCTTTGATTTGAATATAAACTCATCTATATCTTATTTGGTATAGATCTTGGGTCTGACTCTAATTATGACATTAGGATCTTTTAATTTTAAACTACAAAATTGAGGGTTTCTTGACCAGAGTTTTAAAGGATCTTCACTAAAATTTTCTTCGAGAATTTGATGCCTCCAATGCGATGAATCTAAAACATTTATGGCTTGAATATGAGCTCACCACGCTTTATTGGCGCAATGCATGTACCAATCCCCTTTGACCCGTATTTCGGGTTCGAATTTCCTAGAATTCCGACAAATAATTCCGATCTATATTTGCCACGTTTTTTGGGATCAAATCTTCTCAAATTATCTATCTGAATTTGAGAAAATTTGGACATGTAATTGTGAGAGACCACTTATGGGATCCACAGCCTAATTTTTATTGAAAATGTTAGATTTACAACACCAATACAACAACTGTACAACAATCCCTCACATGAGGGTAGGTCCCACATACTGGGGCCCACCCTCATGTGAGGGTTGTTGTACAGTTGTTGTATTGGTGTTGTACAAGAATCAAATCCCATTTTTATTTGGTGAGGTGGGTCCCATAAGTAGTCTCTTATAATCACTTGTTCAAATTCTCTTACATTCAAACAAACAAATAATTTGAGAAGATCTTGACCCTTTTTTTGGCACCACCCTTTGACCCGTATTTCTGAACCAATTATTTCAATTGGGCATCATCCTTTGGTAAATGATCTTTTGCCTTTTATTTGCACCTAAAGCAATGAATCTGATTTGGATGACAAAAAACAAAGCTACCCATGAATCAATATGTATTAATGCTCCCCAAATTATCAAGCAAGCCAGCAGATCTGTAAGGAACTTCACTTGGCGTGGTTCTCTATAACAGCTAATCGCTCCTTGCAACAAAATGGGGTTCTGATCAACCAATTTCGTCAAATTCAACTTCAATACGGTAATTCAATAAGTTATATTCATGTCTCTCTAATAATCAAAATTCAATAATGATTAATCACAAAGATTAATGTTAGAAGTCACTCTTTTGTCACTCTTGTGTCTCTCCAAAAATGAAAATATGATCATCTCCATTAAATGAAATGGATAGTATTCATTTCAAATGAAAGATCATGATTTAACGTTAATGCATTTAATGGTGTATATGAAGTCAATGTTGGCACGTCTTTTAAAAATGGATAGTATTCATTTCATTTGAAATGGAGAAGATCCTATTATCCAAAAATGATGTAGCTTTTAAAATCATCATTGAGCTTATGATTGATCACTATTGAATTTTGATCAAGTGGTGATTTTAAAAGTCACATCATTTTTTAATGGACACAATAGTGACTTTTAGAATTATTCCAATCACAAGTCCAATGATAATTTTAAAAATCACATCATTATTAAAGGTATACAAGAAGAACATGGGTATAACGTCTATAATTACTCGTTTGAGTATGCGATTTTTTTGTTTTGTTTTGTTTTGAACTTTCTTTTAAATTTTAAATTTTAAATACTGTAGAAAGAATAGAGCAGAAATTATGGGTTGAAAAGAAATTGGAGAATGAGCCAAACATGATTCTCAAAAAAAAAAAAAAAAAATTATTTGTTCATAGTTTGCAAAAATCAAGTTCCTACTCAAGAGACACCCCCTCCCTTTGGATGGAGAAGGGATTTCGAGTTCCAAATAAAAACTTTTGATGAATTCGAAATAGCCCCTCTCTTTACATGTTTCAAATCCACACATTAATGGTTTGACCCCCGAGCATAAGGCAGAACATGACACCTAATAAAAACTGAAATTAAACCTATCTGAATCTTTTTCTCTTTCATCCAAGACTCGATTATTATACCACCAAATTACTTTTAAAACATCAATTAGAGCTCTATAAATACTCGAACAAAACTTAATAACAAAAACAAACTACCTCATTAAAGTTCGATCTCCATAACTGTCAAACACAATAAACAAAAAATGCCAATTGAGTCCAATAACTGCTGAGTATCTCAACTCGAGCGACCACCTGCTAATTCTGAGAAAAAAAAAAAAATGAGTTAATGTTGAGTAAATAGCAAGATAATGGGGTTTGGGGAATTGCAAGTTTAAGCTAAATAACATTTCATATTCCAAAACACTGTAAGCCAAACAAATTCCCACAAAAGAATATTTTTACAATGAATTTATCTAAGATCACATGATAGGGTAATAAAGGTTATGCCACAAAGACATCAATTATGCCACAAAGACATCAATTATGCCACAAAGACATCATTTATGCGGAAGACATCAAATATGCCATGAAGACATCAATTATGACAGATTTTGACTATCTGGCTCCAAAAATCCTTGAGAGGTCGTGTCTTTTAAAAGTCGATGGGAAGGTTTTAAAAAGGCTGCAGCACATGTTACTGAAGCTTGCACAAAGATAAGATTGACTCTGTTCTCAAGATATACCATTTGATGTCTTAGCAATGGTTCATTCATGCCACCCCTACCCTTTTTAGCGCATGAACTCCACAGCCCAAGTACTAGTGTAGTTTCAGATTCCCTCAACGTTCTAATTGTGCTCATCTTTTCTGACTACTTACTCATGTCGCATCCTCTCTCTCTCCCTCCTCCCCCCCCCCCCCCCCAATATATATAAGATATACCATTCAGCTTCACGTGATAAACCTTTGTAGCAGTAAAGGTTCCTATACGCTATTGGTCTTACTTAAAAGACTTAGATTTACATTGCTTCTACACAAATTAACTTTAACTGACACTAGCCCCAAAAGTACTTTCAAACGATGTTCAGTGACTACTTTCAATACAATGCATAAGTTTACGAGAAACCTTACCCAAAAACAAATAGAACCCTCAGTTTCACATTCAAACAGACCTACATATTTCTCATTCGTAGAAAAACTAATCCACAATAGAAACATGAAAAGAGGGTTTTTCTTCCAATTACATTTCATAAACACTAACACCCACAATCTAAAACTTCCCCTCTGAAGCAAAACCAATGAAAACAAGAACACCCACAAACCAAAAACACAAAATCCAAAAAGAAAAAGAAAAAGAAAGAAAACTCACATTGAACACAACAAATCTATGCTCACAAAGAACATTGCAGAAACTAGGGGAATTTGAAGCTTTTACCTTGAATTACGGTGGGTATGACTGGATTTTGTGGGAGATAAGTTTGATGGGAATGTCACCAGATGAAGGTAGCTTGCTGCGTGATAGCTGCTGTTTATAACTGAAATGAGAGCCTAAATGATGTAGGACAAGAATTCCATCTTTTTCCTGAGATGCTCTTCTTACCGAATGGGCTCGTCTTGACATCGGGATTGTTAACAAACGGGTTTTTTCAGGAACAACCTTACCGTCGAACAAAGAGGTTTACGAAAGGGTTATTAGCAAGCCGGGACAAAAATGTTTTATCGTCGGAACCAAACATTAAGTTTCGATGAGTAAACTACTTTAAAGGGGACATTTTGTATCATCGGCACCAAGTGGACATGAGGATAACTAATATCTAGTGGTGGAAGTACAAAAGGAAAAGGCTACTGGCCAGGTCAATGAAGAGTGAGAAATGACTGAGGGGATGAGTGAAAAATTACCGACGGGGTATTTTAGTACCGCCGAGAATTAATTAATTGGTCTATGGTGTGGCGGCGAGATTGATTCTTTTACATCCATAATAGATATTAATATACCAAATCAAGAAGATTTAAACAAGAAAGGAAATGGTCAACTACTAGATGTTGTTCAAGAAATGAAAGAAGAGACTATTGACCGATTGTGATTTGGAAGATATTCTGCATAATAACTTTTCTAAATTTCCTGATTCCCCTTCTAGAAGATTCTCATATTTAGATTGACGTAGTCATCAAGAATTATCTTAGTTATTATATTTTCCCTTCGTTGTCTATTTCCTTTCTTAGAAGATTTTACTCTTTCGTGGCTTTAGGATCTTTCTATATTTCGGCTTATGTAGCCACCAAGTATTTCCATAGTTCGTTTCTTTTGTTTTATTTCCGTTCCTAGAATATTTTATCCTTTTGTAGTTTTAGGGTTTCATTATAAATTAGAAGCAATTATAATGGAATAAACATTTCAATTTTGCCATCAATAATATTATCAATTTTCTCTATCAACGTGTGTGTTGATTTTGTGCATTGAGAACACAGTTTCTCTTTTACGTTTATCGCTTCTCGCTACGTCACTAAAGGTCGGAAAAAGAGTTAAAGGAGTGAGCTTCAGTTAAAAGGAAGGGGAAGGCTTACAGACACCAAACAGGGGAGGGGTTACTGGTAAGAGAAAGACAAAAGGGATGGTTATTGCTCACGTGGTTCTTCCTTTTTTTTATAGGACCAAAAAAAAAAAAAAAAAAACAACTCTGAGCGTTACAAATAGTGCTAGAATTACATGTGGATTTCACTTTTATGAAGAAATCTGTAATTTTAAAACCCCAGCCAAAGCAATTTGAATTTAAAACTTATCTCCAACATATCCTCCAAACTCAAAAATTTGGCATAACAAATAACCAAAAAAAAATTCCAAGGATAATGTGAGGAACTTCTACATGACATACAGAACATTGGATCCATGTAATACACATATCGATAATAGAAACTCTATAGGATTAAGCATTTCTCCATCACAAACAGTTGTTCACAAGAAACACTTAAAATACCCTCACATAGGTCTTTCTTTTCCATAATTTTTTATTTTCAGACAGTAAGACTCTATAATTTTATATGAAGACTCTTTATCTCTCGGGTTGTGGCCACGAAGACTTAATGACAATTTGATCATAAAAACAGACATAACATTATCACATGGTCATAACCAATAAGGCTAAGATAATACTATCACATGGTAAGCACTAAATTGAAGCTGATATCAATATATTATAATCCCAACTCAGCAATGTCATTGCCATCGGCTAAGATAAGACATTTGCAAAATGTCATAATAATTAAATAGAAGATTAAAAATGCAAGAGCAAAAGAGCAACTTAACTACTTGTCCAGAGGCAATTTTAGTTTGTAATGGAAAAACTTTTTCGACTTTCCCAGTTCTACAAGCTCCTTCGCTTTCTCAATCTTTGCCTCCTTGACCAACCCATCCACCACACGCTGCACTAACACTGTGTCAATAGTAAACCGTTGATTGATAACCTCCACACAGAGCTCAAGAGCCATATCGAAATCACCCTCTTCGCAAAGAAGTGGAATAAGGGCCACAAAAGTGACCCAATCAGGACTACATTCATTTTCTCTTAGTTCCCTATACCACCATTTCGCTTCCTCCAACTTCCCATCATTACAGAACCCTTTAATCAAAGCATTATAACTAATCACATCCGGTTTAATTCCTTTGCTTCGCATTTCATCAAACAAATTAACTGCTTCTGATATTCTATTGTCATGAACCATACCGCGCAGCCTTGAATTATAACTTCTAATACCAGGAATAACATTCTTGCTCTCCATCATACACCATATCTTCTCTCCGTCCAAAAACCGACCATTGTTATAAAACCCATTGAGAAGCGTATTGAATGTTACCGAATCAGGCTCCAACCCATTCTTCTCCAACTCATCAAGCATCAAAAGCGCAGTATCCAACGAACCCATCTCACAAAATGCATTGATAACAATATTATAAGAGACCAAATCCACTTCTATTGACACTTTTTGCGGTAGTCCCCGGAAAAGCTCATCAACTTTATCGAATTTCTTGGCGTTCACACAAGCCGCCAAAAGGGCGTTGAAGGACTTGGCTGTACGTGCACAATTCAGCTCAGGCATTTCTTCGAACACCTTGTGTGCATGGTCGAACATGCCTGCTTTACCATACAAGGAGATCAGACGGATTGCAAATCCCTCGGTGGAGATGTCCGGGTACTTCTTCTGGGCTTCTAGGATTTCTTCTATCATGGAGAATTTCTGGGCAGAAGCGAGGCGGCGAACCGTGGACTCGTAGACGCCGTGCGAGGCGCGGAAGCGGTGGGACGCGGAGGATTTCTTGAACTTCTCGACCAGTTGTTCGAGTTTGCCTTCTTTGGTGCGAGCGTTTCGGGCCGAGGCTTTGACGGTGTTGGTTTGGGACGTTGCACGGACAGAAGTACTGGTGAAGATGCCATGGAGACGACGGTGGAGGGAAGACATAGTTGATGGTCGTGGAGAAGGGCTTTAGAACTTGGGGTTTTAACCTTCCAAACTTGAATGGGACTAGTATTTTAATTTTTATGCAACGGTCGTCTTTTTTAAGCATAAAATGGAATACATTTGGGGATGGGGGGAGGTTGAGTCGATGAGTCCTATTGGGCGAGGTCATGCACAATATTGTTGGCTAAGGCCTATTTCAAGTAGCACTTTGTTAAAACTAAAATCACCCCTAGCCCAAAAGAGTAACACTATATGTGGCGACCCGAATTTCATTTGGGACAGAAACTTTCTACAAATTAGGGTAACATATGTCTTTTAAGCATGTGAAAAACACATGTTTTCTTATTAATGCTATTAAAAAGCATGTGAGAAGCACACGCTATTAAAACAATATGTGTTTCTCACATGCCAATAGACAATGTCAATCTTAAATATGGTTTGTATGAAATGTTCTACAAACCAGTTTGTAAGAAATTTATGTCCTTTCATTAACTCATTAATAAGAGTCAAATCATCACAACAACCTTATGTTATATTCGTTATATTAATTTCTTTAGAGTTGCATATTTTTTTAGAATATGCATCCACGTATCTTGCTTCATGAAACACATACTTGTTTGGAGATGTAAATCCAATAAAGCGTGCACATTTGGAATGGCAAATGCGCTACAAGATCATGGCAGACATTGCTTGGGAGATCTTTTATCTTCGTGAAGATTCTCGACTTTGTATTATTGATCGTGATCTTAAAAGTATAATTGTAGGTCTCTATGGCCATTGGCCAGGAAGGTTTTTTCCAAAAATTAAAAGTAAAATAAAATAATCTAAGACTATAATTGGATTTTCAATTATATGATAAGAGTATAATGAACATTTTACATCCGTGTGGTGTATGATGCATTTTTCGTCCAAGTTACTAAAACGGATAGAAAAAATATCTGGTAGTTTGAGAATGTAAATTTGAGGAATATTGTAGATTGGGTAGAAGTTAGAAAGGATAAATGTAGTTTTCCAAAAGAGAACTGATCGATAACAGATTTCAATAGGATTAACTAAGCACAAAAGTGCAACGAAAATAATTAGTCGACCTTCCCCGGCTCCACCGAAGGTCCTTGCAACGAAACAGGGACCGGAAAACCATAGCACTACTCACCGGAAGGCAATTTCAGGTCATAACGGCAATAACTATGTCTCTTCCCAAGCTGCACAAGCTTCCTTGCTTCCTCCTTTTTAGACTCCTTAACCAGTGTATTTACCACAAGCTGCAATAACGAAACATCAACAAGGAACTTCCTCTTGAAAATTTCCTTGCACAGCTCAAAGGCTAGCTCTAGCTCACCCTTCTCACAAACGAAGGGAACAACAATCTCGAAAGTCTTTTTACCAGGGGCACTCTCGCCCTCCCCTATGTTATCGTACCACCACTTTGCTTCTTCCAAGTTCCCCTCAATAACATATCCTTTAATCAGAGCATTGAAACTAAACGCATTTGGTTTGACTGCCCTAGTCTTCATTTCTTCAACTAACTCCATCGCCTCTTTGGTTTTCTTGTCCAACGCCAATCCAAGCAACTTTGCATTGTAACTCCTAATGTCAGGGACAACGTTCTTCTTCTGCATTAGCTCCCATATCTTTTCACCATCTGAGAACCGACCCTTCCCATATAACCCATTCAAAAGGGTATTGAATGTAAACAAATCTGGCTCCAAACCCTTTCTTTTCCGTCTCATCAAGCATCAAAACAGCCGAATCAAAGGAACCCTATTATTATTATTATTATTATTATTATTATTATTATTATTATTATTATTATTATTATTCACTTGTTCATTTGGTTGTATTTTATTTGTGTTAATTTGTTCATTGATTAAAAAAAAAAACTTTGTGACTCTCAAGATCTAGTTCCACCCCCACAAAAAAAAAAAAAAAAAAAAAAAAAAAAAAAAACAGTTCCACCCTTGCATAAAGACTTTTATCTATGATTATTTATTTACATAAATTCGGACCCACACACAAAATTCTGATTATGCACGTCTAAAAGTAACCTATTTTTGGTTAAACAAATCATTAAATCACATTCTCTTTGGACTTGTTCAGCAAACAACTTACCTCTCCCTATACTTTTTCCCAAAAAAAAAAAAAAAAAAAAAAAAAAAAAGTCAATTTAAAAATATTATAACTTTTTAAACTTTTTACATCACCATAATATTTTTATTATTATTCAGACAAAGATACTTACCACAAATATAACTTTTTATACCACATTAATCATAGTTTGCATTGTCGTACGTCAAAAGTGTTCAACGTTTTTGGGGATACTAGGTACAGAATCTGAGATATGTGATTCACGCTAAAGAGGAATTATATGTACTGTGTTGCAATTATTGACCAGATCACAATTAGCTAAATGCGCAAACTGATCGATGGAAAATGTCAGAAATGAGCAGTACTTTAATTCGTCTGTTAGTCTTTGGTAGGCCGGTCAGGCGGTCACTACAAAAAAAACAAAAAAAAACGTCCTAACTAGCCGCGTGTCTTTTGACAACGTGACTAGTAGTATAAACAACCTAATTAATCGTGTGTAATTAATCAACGTGACCGATTGGACACGTTTATTAAATACACGCGTCCAGTAGAAGTGTGTATTTTATACACGCGTCTACCTGGACACATGTATTAAATAGATTTGTCTAATTGGACCCGTGTATTTTTACACGCGTCCATATGTTGCCACGTGTAATAAATACACGTGGCCAACTGTTATTTTTTTTCCAAATATATATTAAAAAAAAATTGTTGTGTTCATCTTAAAAAAAAAAAAAAAAAAAAAAAAAAAAAAAAAAACTCCTTATTTTATTAACTATATATCATAATCGTAAATTTGTGCTATATATATATAATTACGGTGTACATAGCATATACACATAAGGTTAGGTTTTAAGGCTATATGCTATATGTAAATTCTATACTTGGAGTTTACATGTTGAGTTCCTTATTTATATATGTATGGTATACTGATAAGTACGTAAACCCTAACCTAATTTACATATTGTACTATATGCATAATTAAACCAAATTTGGTGTTATATATATAATTAAACCAAATAGTTCAAATTTGGGTTTAGTTTTGTACACCATCTACGTTTAGAAAAAAAAAAAAAAAAAAAAAAAAAAAAAAAAAAAAAATTTAAACATAAAGTTAAAAAACCTATAATTAATACTATATATATAGATATACATGCATGTAAACGATTTAAAAACTATATACATTTATAATGACTTGTATATATATACCATAACCTTGCTATTTATGACTATATATAGTAAATGCAATTATTTTGAGGGTTCCGTGTTACATAATAAATTAAATACTTATGGTTTAGTCCCTTATATAGTACATACACTTAGGGTTTATGATATATAGTACATACACTTAGGGTTATAATATATATAGTATATACACTTAGGGTAGGGTTTATAGCTATATATAGTATATATACTTAGGTCAATGGCTATATATAATACATACACTTAGGGTTAGGGTTTATGGCTATATATAGTATATACACTTAGGGTTAGGATTTATAGCTATATATAATATATATACTTAGGGTTAGGGTTTATCGATATATATAGTATATACACTTAGGGTTAGGGTTTATAGCTATATATAGTATATATGCTTAGGGTTAGGGTTTATCGCTATATATAGTATATACACTTAGGGTTAGGGGTTTTAGGGTTTATAGGTATATATAATATATACACTTAGGGCTATGGGTTATAATTTAATTGAATTTACATTTTATGAATAATAATGTCAATATATTTTTCACGTGTCATTATTGTACACTTTAAATATAACATTAAATCCTAGATTGATTATAATTAGATTGTTCCGATATTATAGAAATTCGAATGAATTTGGCTTATGTGCTGTTACAAAAAACTACAGTATATTAACTTTAATTTTGTATGAGAAAGATTGTGATATTAAATCTAAACAGTTAGAAAAATGAAAAAAAACTATAGCGTATATCTTATAGTTTTTTTACGGCATTTAAATCAAATTTTATTCAATCAAGTTAAAGAAAGAACCTCCTCAAACAATTAAAAAATTAAAAATTAAAAAACTAAATGTTGATTTTTCTCATTCTTTAAAGAGAAATGTTTAATTTCATTATCTTACACATCTCTTATCCATGTTTGTACAAGAGATGTGTAAATCGATCGTTGAATTTATGTACTATATGTGGGTTTTATAAATACAATATTAAATTTCCGAAAAAAAAAGGAATAAAAATGATATATATATATATATATATATATATAGCCATATACACTTAGGATTATGGTTTATGGCTATATATAGTATGTACACTTAGGATTATGGTTTATAGCTATATATAGTATATGCACTTAGGGTTAGGGTTTAATTTTATTGTTATGTTTTAGTTTTAATTTAGGGTTTAATATAGTATATATACTTAGTGTTAGGGTTTAATTTTAGGGTTAGGGTTTAGTTTTAATTTATAGTTTACAGTTTAGTTTTAGAGCTTAGGGTTTAGCTATATGTACAATACATACACTTAGGGCTGCATGGGTTTGTATTTTAGTTTACGTGGTTAAATTATATAATTATAATTAATTTTTTTATTAAATACAAATGCTACAATGGGCGACGTGTATTTTAAATACACGTTGCCCATTGGGGACGTGGCATAATACCACGTCCCTGATTGGACATGTGTACTTAGTACACGTGTCCAATTGTTTGGCCAGGTCAGCTGCGCGGGAGTTCTCCCGCGCGCCACCTGGCGGATACTGCGAATTATATATATATATATAAATTATTTAAAATTCAATAATTTTATTTTATAAAATATATATATATATTATATATATTCGAATGGCCATTTCTGAGTTTTCTCTCCCTCTCAGTATACTCTCTCTCTCTCTCTCTCCCTCTCCATCACAACTGCACCGGCCAGCTCCCTGGCCACCTCGCGTCCGCCCTTCCCGCCGGTGACACGCCCTCTCTCCAGCTCTCTCTACTCGGTTCTCGCTCTCTCTCTCTCTCTCTCTCTCTCTCTCTCTCTTTACCTTTCTCTCTCTATCTCTTTCTCCCTCTCTATCTCTCTCTACCTGTCTAAACTCCGGCCGGCCACCACTTAGGGTAAGGGTTCAGTACCCTCTCTGGCCCTTTTATTCTCTCTCTCTCTCTCTCTCTCTCTCCTCTCCTCTCTCTCTCTCTCTCTCCTCTCTCTCTCTCTCTACCTCTCTCTGTGTATCTCTCCCTATCTCTCTCTGCCTCTCTCTCTCTGTATCTCTCTCTCTCTCTTCTCTCTCTCTCTCTCCTCTCTCTCTCCCTCTCTGTAATGTAACGTTTGTTTTTGTTTTTAATTTTTTCTGTTAGTATTAATTTTTTCCTCCCAAAAAATGCAAGTACAAAAAATACAAGAACCATATATTACACCACAGAGTACAGGATTGTGAGTAATTTTCAAATTTTGTTTCCTTCATTTTTTGGCTATAATAAATTTCATACATTTTACTGTATTTGTTTATATATTTTTCCTAATTGTTTATCATTCCAGTATTACTATATATTGTTGGGTTTGTATATATATATATTGTTGTGTCATTTTTTTGGTTTTGCTGTGGTTGGTTATTATGCATGGGAAATATGCATGCGTACAGTTTTATGTTTTTTGGTGATATATTTTACCATTTACAAATTTGTGTTGTTATTATCATTTTTCGCAATTATCATATTTTGGTTTTTGGGAATTCTAAAAAACCGAAATATGGAAAAATGACTCATAAAAATGGTCCTCATATACAAAATCACTTTTTAAAAATAAAATTATGGAATTGTTTAAAATAAAATTGAAACAAGTATATCGTACTATTTCAACATTTTTGGCTATAGAGAGAAAAATAAAATTGAAGGAATCATTTTTGGTAATTTCTTACAAAAACCATTTTAGAACAAACTCCATATCATTTTATAATAAAATGACCGTATCCGACAATTTCAACCAAAGTTAAAATCAATAATTAATGAAAAAAAAAACCCTTTAAAAAAAAAACAAAAACCTTAACCCTAAACCCCTAAAAAAAACAAACACCCTAACCATAAACCTAAATCCTAAACCCTTTACAAAAAGCAAAGCCCTAACCCTAAAGCTTAAACCTATAACAAAACAAAAACTCTAACCCTAACCCTAAACCTTTTTTTTTTTAAAAAAAACTTAACACCCTAATCCTAAACACTAAATCCTAAAACCATAACCGTAAAACCCTAACCCTAAACTCGTAACAATATATAAAATACAAATTTTAGTTAATTTTTCTACATTTGTTCGCAGGTATCGATGGACCAGAGACCCCCTCCTTGTGCATATCGGGCACCCCGCCCACCCGTGCCCCCATGACCACGCCCACAGATTCGACGGCATTATATACTGCGGCGTGGCCACACCACCCAAATGCTGCTTATAGACCATTGTTGCTGGGTACGGTGGCCGTGCCCACGTCAGATCACGGGCAGACCAGCACAGCTGGATATTGCAGTTCTTCATATTCGAAGCTGCTGACATTATCTCAGATAGGGTTCACCCCACCAGGTAACGTGGCTTGATGGTGGGTGCGAGAGGGGATGGGGCCACATGGTTATGCGCCGTACTTTCCGTATACATATACTGGACCTATGCCATGTGGATCTGATAGTGAGACACAGGATGATAGGTTTCCTCTGCCACAGACCGGAGAGATGCAGATGCCGGCTGTGGGGTTGGGACAGATGCCAGCACAAGCAGCGATGCAGGGCCAGATTATGGGGTTGAGACAGATGCCAGCATCGGCAACGAGTCAGGGCTTGGGGCCTGGAGAGAGCCAGGTGCCTTTATCTGGGAGAGCCAGGTGCCGATATCTGGAGAGAGCTAGGTACCACTTTCCGATGAGAGTCGATGCCAAATATGGGGGGGACGTTGCGATGTTGGGTACCGATCAGTTGGCGCCCGATAGCCCCCAGGATATGCTTTCAGATGATGATCAGCAGCCTCCACCAGCGGGAGGGGTTAGCGAGGAGGTCGCATGCGACCCAACACATACAGATTGACCAGATTCGGTTGATGGGTAAGTACATATTTAGACATCCTTAAAACTCATATTATGTTACCAAAAATAAATATTAAGTTTGAAAGAAAAATAAATTGAATTTACAATTTGTTGATATAATTATGTTTTTTAGTGTTAACTAATTAAATGTTGTATATTTTTTTCATTAGGGTACAACTCAGACGGAAGCATATATTATGAGGTGATTAGGAACCTAGAGAGAAATTGGGTGCTCCCGAGGGGGAAGAAGGTTGTGTTGCAGTACAATGCTGCTCTACAACCTGTAGGACGAGCCTCCAATCGTTTTAGGCGGGCTGAGGGCATGCTTATCAGGAGCGGGTCCTACATACATATGCGGGACGAATGGGCGAAGGTAGATAAGCAGATTAAGCAGGCTATGTGGGACGCGCTGATGGTATGTTTATGAATCTAATTTATTTATTTATTTGAATTAAACTTAAGATTAAGTTTGTCTTGGAGTTTTTAAACTAATGCTTAAATTGAATGTGCAGGAGGAGTTCTATCTACCTGTATCAATAGACAAGCGCAAGGCACAACAGGAAGCGTTGAATGATATTGGCCGTAAGCACCGCTCGTGGAAGTCGAGGTTCAAAACCAAGCTAGATATTCGAGATGGTGACACGCCCGAGATTATACGTGCCAGAATGCCGGACAATGCTTTTGCGAAGTATGACGCAGAAGATGTAGAGTTCTTGCTGAGCGATTGGTGCACTGAGCAAAAAATGGTATGTAGGTCTTTCATTGTATGACAAAAAAATGTTGTGGTTTTTTAATAACAGTTCATTTAATTTTATTACTACTTTAAGTGTGTCAATGCTTACATTTCTATCTTCATGTTCAATGCGTAGGTGACCTCTGAACGGATGAAGAGGCTGCGGGAGCAGAATGATCTTCTCCATTGTACGGGATCCAAAAGTTATGCCAGATTTAATCACGAGGAGGTATGAACAAATACATGTTTATGTTTTTCATATTTGTTGCTAATTGTTTTTCTTTTTCTTTACACTATTTTCTCGCTCTCTGTTTGTTATATATTTCAACTGGATGACGACAGACATGTACATCTGGCACGCCCCCCACTCGCGCCGCGTCGTTCGTGAAGACCCACACAAGGAAGGGTGGCACTTACTTGAATGAATGTACACGGGTCCTATGCGTATGCTACTGATCTATTTTACTAATATTTCTAAATTATGTGTGATATGACATTATTCAATATATGAGTATTTCATGTTGACGACGTACAGGAGAGGATGACACAGAATTTATCCAGTGATCCAGCCGCCATGCAGAGCGTCTCAGCAGACACAGTGCGTTGGGCACCGAACGACGCGTACGAACAGGTGGTTGGGAGGCTTGAGTATGCAGGGAGGGTTCGGTAGGTTGGGCCGAACGTTACTCCTGTTCGGGGGACATGTTTCTCATACAGGCCTCGCTCACAGGGGGACATCTGAGGGAACGTCTCAGGATTGGGCCGAACACGCCCGGAAGATGGAAGAAACTCAAGCGGAGCTACGGGCTGAGCGAGAGAGGAATGACGCGTTGGAGCAGCGCATGTGACAGTTCGACGCCATGGAGCAGCGCATGCGACAATTCGAGGTCTTCATGTCCTCAATGGGAGTATCACAACCATGTCTTGGTGCTCAGTCTTCACCTGCAAACGTAGGTAGTACGTCGTCTGTTAGTAGTACATTTGCATGTATGATTTATATTGTGTATAGGACAAAATTAATTTTAATTTGTTTTCATTACCCCTTTAATTTTGCAAGTAATATCATATACTTTAATTGTCTATATTACTTGCAGGTAATGCGACAACGGTTGGTACGTTGTCGCCTATTGGACGACGGCTAAGCTAGCACTCCCCTGTCGCTACACCTTCGCCTGCTACAATCGCTGGTTGGCGAGAACACCTGGGACGTACCTCGTGCTCCGCAGGGATGCCCTTCAGATTTGTAGATATTTTGTGTAATTATTTTTTGTTATTAACGTATATGTTTATTTTTTGTAATTATTTTTTGTTTGTAAAGATTTGCGTAGTTAACAAATATGTTATTAATTATTGGTTTGTGTAATTTGATTTTGTGATATTTTTGGGTAAAATAAATATTGCGTTATTTGTGGTTGGAAATAAGAAAATTAAAAAAAAATTAATTAACCCAAACAAATTTAAAAAAAAAACAATAACAAGACTAAATTGAAAAACAAATTTAAAAAATTCAAATTCAAATTCTATTTTTTATTTAATTTAATTTTTTAATTTAATTCAAAAATACAATTAAAAAATTAAATAAAAAATACAATTAATTTTTTTTTTTTTAAAAAAAATACCAAAATAGACACGTGTATGAAGATACAGTGTTTGACTGTCAGACACATGTACAAGAGTACACGTGGCCAGGTGGCCACGAGTATTTGAATACACGTGTCTGACTGTCAGACACGTGTATTACAATACACGTGTTTGATCTGCCACATGTATTAGTATACACACGGCAATTTGGTCAGTTAGTCACTTTCAGATCCAACACGAGCCTCACACGTGGCCATGCATACGTGGCGAACAGTTTGCCACGTGTACTGTGTCCGTACACGTGGCAAACTGTAAGTGGCCAAATGCCACTATTTTTGTAGTGAGTGTAGCATTATTGAGCAGATCGAGTAATTGTTCAAAGTTCAAACCATTAGAAAAGTTGTGCATGCACTACGCTGAGATCCAGCCGCGGTCTCTCTCTCTCTCTCTCCATTTTGGCATAACAAAACCATTTTCCAAACTCTAATTTGTAAATATCTTCTGCTGTCGGTTGTCTATTTTGGTAGGGGGTTGGCTTCTGGTGTTAGAGAAGTTACTGTGTGTCTAGCTTTGGTTTAGCTGTTTTGCTCTTTTGGGTTGTTTTGCCTCTGTTTTGTTGAGGTTGTAGTTTTGGTTGAATGATCTAGACCAGATCTTGGATGAATGATCTGGACCACGATCTTTGCTTGATATTGCCTTTGGTGAGCTTGCCTTACTTGGAAGATTTTGAACAGGCGGATTTGGCGGTCGAATCTGTCTCCCCGACGCTAAAAACTTGTTTAGGTTTCTGAATTGAAACATTATGATCAAGTTTAGCTTCTTTGTATCTTTGGCCAAATGGGTTTTCAAATTTACCATGTGGGTTGTGTCTGTTGCATGGAATCTCAAATTTTGATTTGGCCGAGGCTTGGTGTGTTATTTTGGTTGCAGGAAAGGGCAGCGCTTACAGTTTCGGATCCTCATAGATATGCAAATAAAGATAACCAAATTGTGGCTTATTACAACACTAACTTTTTTTTCTTTTTTTCTTTTTTCGCTTATGTTGTTCAGTAGGGTATAATGTGCAAATTTCAAAACTATCATAGTAGAGAAATTTGAAAAATAACACATAATCTATGTCCATATTGAATTTCACATGCATATTTAGGAGAAGAGATAAATTGCAAACCCCATTTTTTATAATGCCCTTAAATAATAGTCTAATTTTATTTTATTTTTGAAATGTTTTTAGTGTTTAATTTTGCATAAGTTAGTGTTGTTTTAAGTTCTCTCTCAGAGTAATCAAAACTCAGGGTTTTCAAGAAAATGAAAACACAAGGTAAAGAAATCTCAGGTTCCTTTACCTGAGATTGTAGAGATCACATAAGATAATTTTTTATTTTTTATTTTTCTATTAATATGTGCAGTTATTCAACAAAAGAGCAAACTTCAATTCTCCAAAAGAGCTTTTTTCCAATCTCCAATTCTCCAAGCCACCCTATACCTTCTAACAATTCCATCTTCTAATATATATATTTTTTCTCTCATTAATTTCTAAAGAACCGGTTTTGAAACCAACAAAAATTAAAGAGTTCATCTTGAATAACTGCACAAATTAATAGAAAAAAAAAAAAAAAAAAAAATTATCTTCAGTGATCTCTACAATCTCAGGTAAAGGAACCTGAGATTTCTTTACTCTGTGTTTTCATTTTCTTGAAAACCCTGAGTTATGATTACTTTGAGAGAGAAAAAGAAAATAATTGGTTGGACAAGTATTAAGGTACTAAAGGTTGTAATGAAAAAAAAAGGTTGTCATCGTCTCCTTTATAGGTTTTTGTTCTTTTGTTTGGCAAGTAAAATATCAATTAACGAATGGCTATCAACAATACATTCTTCTAATTTGGACAGTTCATGCATTATACCAAAACAGTAACATATAAAGAAAGAAAGCATAGCGTACAAGCCATTTATGGTTATGGTCGATCATTAATTGAAGTGACCGAACCGTAGTTGGGCCCCCCTCAGACTAGTCATGTGGCAAACAATATTTTCGTGGTGCCTGCCGCGCGCCCTGTTGGGACCCTCAACCAATTTTATTTTATTTTATTTTTCTTTTAAAAGAAAAGTCCAACTACGTATTATTCACTTGATAATGTCCGTTCAAATTTTTAATCGGGATAATGTTGTTTTAAACTATTAAAAAATTGTCAATATTTTACAATTTTTTCAATAAAACAAAAATACTCCTAAAATTCTAATTAAAATTTAAAGAAACGATAATAAAATCTTTTATCTCAACTGCCAATTTAATCATAATCTTGACTATTTTAAAAATGGTTATTTTGAGTTGCCAACCATTCCTTGAAAATTTCAATCAAAGAAAAATTCTAATATGTCCATATCTAAGAAGGTCCAGACAAGAATAGTATTTGTTGAACAGCTGATCAAATCCAACGCAGACCACAAACGTTGTGGTCCTTGTGATAATCATTTCTTTGGAAGCAAATGAATGATTTGCTTCATGGTAACGTCTCTAGATCAGAGAAAGTAATCGTAGCCAGATCAAATGGAAAGTGAGGTTGAGAACTCTGGCTAAGTGTTCAGTAGAAAAGGATTGTCAAAAATATTGATCTTATTGTTGTAGAAACCAAGGTAAATTAGCTCGTGGACCATGAGCTGCCATCAAATAAAATTAGGTACTCCTTAAACTCGAAGTACAGTAAAAAGCCTTTTATCTTTTTCCCAAGCTAGCTCTAATTACTACCAGCAGGTAAAAGTTTGACAGTACTAGCTAATTAAGTGATATGACCTAGCTTCTACACATAAATTAACATATGAGTTAAGATTATGTAATATTAGATATGTTTTTCTGCTGCAACAACAGCAGAAAAACACTAAACAAGAACTATATGCAGATATGCTCATTTAAAGGTTGCAACCTCTGGCTATGAATAAGATCAATATTTTTGACAATCCTTTTCTACTGAACACTTAGCCAGAATTCTCAACCTCACTTTTCATTTGATCTGGCTACGATTACTTTCTCTGATCTAGAGACGTTACCATGAAGCAAATCATTCATTTGCTTCCAAACAAATGATTATCACAAGGACCACAACGTTTGTGGTCCGCGTTGGATTTGATCAGCTGTTCAACAAATACTATTCTTGTCTGGACCTTCTTAGATATGGACATATTAGAATTTTTCTTTGATTGAAATTTTCAAGGGATGGTTGGCAACCCAAAATAACATTTTCAAAATAGTCAAGAGATTATGATTAAATTGGCAGTTGAGATAAAAGATTTTATTATTGTTTCTTTAAATTCTAATTGGAATTTTAGGTGTTCAATGCTTATCACAAGGTTCAAAAAATTTCTACTCACTCCATATTGAATATTATTTTTATTTTTATTCTCTCAATTAAATTTTATGGGCTTTGTTGCACCAATCCTACATGCAATGAACAATTCATAAGAGCATCTCTAGCAAACATTTTCTATTTTGGCTATTCAAAAAAGCAACTTTATCTATTTTAGTTACTTTTATTTACAAATTCCTAACAAATTCTCTATTCTTTTATTTAAATATTGTTTTTTATTTTTATTTTTAGTTAAAAAAATTGTGAAGCACAATGGACACAACAGAAGGCCAGCGGCGAAGGTTGTTTCTGAATATTTCAGAAGGTGCATCTCCAACAATTGTTTCTGAAGGTTGCAACCCACAAAGCCAACGAAAAAAAACTTCCATAGGGCATTCAACCTCCTCAAAAACCATGATACCGCTGCTAATTTTCCCCTTTAATGTTTCCGTCCAAGCTCCTGCAATCCTATCCCAAGCCAAAGTCCACGAATCTCAGGCATTCACTCGGTAGTAACCGATTGAAATCTGCCATGAAGAAGCCCATACATCAAAATCCATACATGAAGAAACCCATACATCAGAATCCTCTAAAATCAAAAACCCACCCCCAAAAACATATTTATTCCCAAAATTATCACCAGCAAGAAAAAGATCCGTTTGTGAGCGAATAGAAGATGGAGAGAGATTCGTGCCAGCTAGAGAGAGGAAGAGAGAATTCAGAGTCAGCAAAGAGGATAGGGATGGAGAGATGATGTTTGAGAAATGACAGGAAAATAAGAAAAGAAATGAATGGGAAAAATATAATTTGGCCCTCCAAACCATTGTCATTTCTCCGAATAGCTCTTCAAACTATCAATGTTTGCATTCTGGCTCCCCAAACTACCAAAACTTGAAAAATATCATTTTTGACGAAATATTCCTATAATACCCCGCCACGTGGCATTTTTCATTAAAAATAATAAAATAATTTAAATTTTTTTAAAAAAATCTAAACAAAAATTTTATTTCTTAATTTTATTTTAATTTTTTTAAAAAAAGATGGGTGTTTGGGATGACGTTATTTCTCAACCGCGACTCAATCTTCCCGAAACCCTTCCGGTTATCGTCCATTTCTCCGACAGAAACCGATCGAGATCTTCCACAACGATGATAGACTTGCTCATCGTTTTTAACAAAACAAAATTCAGATTCTCGATCTTCCCGAAACCCTTCCGGTTATCGTCCATTTCTCCGACAGAAACCGATCGAGATCTTCCACAACGATGATAGACTTACTCATCGTTTTTAACAAAATAAAATTCAGATTGGAATCATTCATAACCTTCAAAAGATCAATATCATAGACATCGAATGATAGGAAATTAGCTATGTCCGTGTTCGAAGAGGCGGGGACGAGTTCGCTGAGCTGCAGGCGTGCATCATGCCCAACGACGATGCTGGCCGGAAAGAAGCAACACATCCTCCGGTCGATCGCAATATTTTTTAAAAAATAAAATAAAATTCTAGTTTTTAATTTTTTTTTGAATTTTTTAATTGAAAAATGACACGTGACAGGGGTATTATGGGGATATTTTGCCAAAATATGTCTTTTTCAAAAGTTTTGGTAGTTTAGAAGGCCAGAGTGCAAGCCTTGATAGTTTGGAGAGCTATATTATATATATTATTCCCAACGTTAAAAGCTAAAACAAAAAGTATTTTGAGAAAGAATAAAATAATCATGAGTGCTATAGTTGTTATTCATTAATTGTAGCAAAAATTGTATTTTGCCTACTCTTTACCTAAACTATGGGAGAAAAAAAAAACTTCTCATAGTAGCTAAATTTAATTAACATAGAGAGTTTAACTCATTTGTTAGAGATGCTCTAAGTACTTAGATACGATAGAATCGGAAATTTTGATAAAGAGGAGCCAAAGCATAAATAAGGGTAAAGCCCAATATATGTATATATATATATATATATATATATATATATATATATAAATAAATAAAAAAATTCAAAACTAGTACGTCATGGCCCCCTATTCCGATTGACCCAATAAGTATTAAAAAATATCTTCACGTAACTAACAAACGTACTATGATGAAAATTGCTTCTATGCCAATATAGGGTCATGTCATGTGTAACACAGGGATCGATCATGTCATGTAAGCTTTGAGGTGATCGATGAAGTACTATGATGGCTCCCTAATTTTGACCCAATAAGTATTAAAAAATCTCTCTACGTAACTAACAAATGTAATATGATGCAAAGAGAAATGATTTTTGCACAATAACTATATACAATAATTACATAATTCTACTCACATGGAGTAATAGAGTTGTGTAATTGTTGTGCAAAAATCACTTTTCATGATGCAAATTGCTTCTATGCCAACAGTGTCAATCATGTCATGTGTAACACGGGGATCGACCACGCTACATAATTAAGCTTTGAGGTTAATTATGATGAGGGGTAATGAGTGATGCACGTATAACATTAGTACTCGTTTAACAGTACTCATATCGTTGACAAATTTGACAAATTTGCTTTGATGTAACCCAAGGGTGCATGGCAGCCTCAAATATTACATGGACTGTCTCCCACATGTGCCTTATGATCTTGGATTCCATATATGTTTCTATATATGTCTCATTCAAAGACGCTTGACAATTCTCTGAGAAAAACGACGTCAAAGCTGTCGATAATATTACTCCTTCTGTAATTGCCAAGCAACTTCCACTTAATATTGTTATTTAGGGAAAAAAAAGAATTAAATGCAAAATTAAGAGAAGATTAAGAGGGGTATTCATGCCATTTGAAAGGTATCTTTTAATTTGTCCAAAAAAGAAAAGGAAAAATTAAGAGAATGTACGTACAAGGCATCTAATTAATCTTAAAATAAAATGTGAAAGGTAATTAATAAACTCAACAACCACCTATTTGGAGACACTGGCCGGAGACACATGCATGTAACATGCGGGCACTCCATGCACTGTAAGTGGTACGGTACTGTGGATTAATGTGACTTTCAACGACTGTAGCCTCTTGCTGAGTCGTTGCCGGCCGGTAGTAGGTTAGACGTCTTTCTTCCTATCTTGATAGCGAACTTGTCTTCTTCTCGAAAAAAAACATCATATTTGTTCACTATAAAAAATTTTATTTTTAGTCACTAGCAGTTAGCCACATGTGTGGGGTTCATACATATGGCTAACTGTTAGCCACGTCCATTTAGCTACGTTGGTTACACACAGTGAATCCAGTTATTACTAAATACAATTTTAACCACGTGTCCATTTATATATGCGGCTATTTAGCCAGGTGACATTTAGCCACGTGCCACCCCAAGTGGCTAAATGCAATTTCATTTTCTAAAAAATTAGGCAATTCTAGCCACGTGTAATTAAAGACACGTGGCTAAAATTTTGGTTCTTTTTTTTTTAGAAAAAAAAAAAAAGAGAAAAAAAAAGAAAGAAAAAAAAAACATAACAAAAATTTATGTTCTGTTCTCCTTTCTTCTTCTCCCAATCCGGCGTTCATCAAGGCCAGCTTTTTTCTTCTCCCAATTCGGCGTACATCAGGCCGGTCTTTTTTCTTCTCCCAATCTGGCATACATCCAAGCCGGTCTTGTTTCTTCTCCCAATCCGGTGTACGTCCAAACTGGGACCAATTTGCTGGAAATCAATAAACCAAAACAACAACAATCCAGTCGCTGGAAATCAAACCAGAAAAAAAAAAAAAAAAAAAAAATCAATTCGCCGACCATTAAACCTAAACAACAAAAACCCAGTCGCCCACTCAACCACTCGCCAGAAATCATCAAACCAAAACAAGAAAAACCCAAAATCAGATTCAAAATCCGGCTGGTGAGCGTGAGTCGACCGAATCTCCTCCATCTCTGAGAATCGGTCGATCTCGATCTCTACCTCTTCGGTCGTGATCCTCCGGACTCCAGCTCCGTCGTCGACCACGGATCTATCTCAGAATCGCTCCAGCTCTCCGATCGGTCTCCCTCTTCCATCTCCCTCTGTGTAAAGAAAAAAAAAAAAAAAAAAAAAAGAAAGAAAGAAAGAAAAAGGAGAAGAAGGAACGACGAGCATGGGAAAAAGGGAAAGAAAGAAAAGAAAAACCGAACACCAAAAAACCAAAAACCGGCCGGCGAGCGTGAGTCGGCCGGATCTCCTCCATCGTCGACTCCAACTCCGTCGTCGGCCACGGATCTATCTCAGAATCTCTCTCTCTAGCTCTCTCGGTCTCCCTCTTCCATCTCCCTCTCTGCGACTCTGTGTGAAGAAAATGAAGAAAAAAAGGAGAAGAAGGAACTGCAAGTGTGGGCCGGGAAAAAGGGGAAGAAGGAAGAAAAAAAATACAAAATGAAAAAAGAATGGTTAAAAAAGGGGGTGGGGGAACTGATAAAAAAATGGGAAAAATTGAAAAAAAAAAAAAAAAAAAAAAAAAAGAAAAAAAAGAAAAAAAAGTAAGAATGAGGGAAATTAGAAATAGGTTAGAGGGAAGTTTTAGGAATTAATGATAGATTAGCTACGTGGCCAATAAATAAGTGGCAAAAATTTTAAATCCTAAAATAAATTAAAATAATTTTAATAAATTAGCCATGTGGCTTATGTGCCACATGGTCAATTGGCCACGTGCATATAAGCCACATGGCTAAAATTTTAAATATAAATATAATGATAATAATAAATTAACCATGTGGCTTTATGTGACACGTGGCCAATTGACCACGTGCACATAAGCCACATGGCTAAAATTTTAAATATAAATATAAAAAATAATAATTTCAATAAATTGGCCACGTGTCTTCTCAGACACGTGGCCAATTGGCGACTTGGTAAAAATTGAAGTGGCTAATTACCTACACAAATCATTTAGCCATGTGGTATATTATCCACATGGCTAAATCGCCATATGGCTACAATACCGGGTACTGTAGCCACGTGGCTAAAAGAAATGTTTTTTGTAGTGGTTCCTGTCAATTTCTCGTGAAAATTGATTTTCCATCTAGTACGTGTGTCACATGCATTTATAGTAAGGGAAGGGAAAATATAAAAAAAACAATCATTGCAAACTTTTTACACATTCACTCTTTCACATGGGGTGAGGCTCATGTGATGTAGGTCCCACCCCATGTAAAAGGGTGGGTGTGTAAGAAGTGTTTTTGTAACACTCTCTAAAAAAGATGAAAACTATTTGCATTTGTGTAAGAAGTGTGTACATTTTGTGTGCAAGAAACATTACTTGCATTTATATGCACGGCTAATATTGACATTTGTATTATTGTGTGTACATATATTGTAGACACACTTATATTTGGTGTGAGACTTATGAATGTGAGGTGGGTCGTACATGGACATTTTGTGTGAGACTCATGCTGACAGGGACGGAGTCAGAAACTCTTATGGGTCAAGAGCCAAAAAAAAAATTGTTGATAAGTGCTAGTAGGCTAAGTTTTAGTTTTTTTTTATGGAATTGAGGGGGGGCCATGGCCCCTACCGTCCCCTAGTTCCGTCCCTGCTCATGCATGTGGAACCTACTCTACATGTATGGAACCTACACCAAATATGAGCGTGTGTACAATGTGTACGTACACACAATGTGTACGTACACACAATGTGTGTACAAATAACAACTTTTAGAGCACTAGTAGCAGATACTTTATAAGTGGTTTTCTTTCCTAAATATAGGAAAATTTTGAAAAAAGCCACAAAAAATTACCTACATCAATTTTCCATATTTCTCCTAAATGGGTAGCACTGTAGCTACCCAATGAATTATATAACGATAAAAATAACAAAAAGTAAAATGACAAAAGGTAGGAAAGTAAGAAAAAGAATAAAATAAGAATAAATTAAAGAAATAGTATTTAATTGATATAGGAAAATATAAGAGAATTTATTATGAAATGTTTTTTAATAGGAATCAAAAAATAATTTTGTTTCATAATTTATGGAAAATGGTTGGGTATCTGCTGCTCGTACTCTTAGATAGACAGTATTATACATTACGCAAACAAACTTGTCAACAAACTACGTCACGTCAGCCGGCAATTTAGATCTCTCTATCCATTTTTTTTCATTTATTTTTCAATAGATATGTAAAACTCCAATTGTACTCCTAATAAAAATGTAAACAATTTTTGTTTTTTTAGAAAACTTCACTTACCACATCTGGTCTTTCATCAGTTTTGTAATCATATTCTTAAACTTTAAAAAATGTGAATTTAGTGTATACATCTTTCAAATTCTTTTTAATTTTACCAATCCATTAGAATTTTCTGTTCAATCCTATTCAATTATTTCTCAAAATACTCATTTTTTTTATAAAAAAAAATACATAAAAAATTTAACTAAAAATTATAACGGAGGTGTGTAATTGAAAAATGAAAACACTATAAAAACACATTTACGTGGAATTGGTAAATGTTGTAATTACCAATTCCAAAAACATGTTGTAATTAAGAAGCATCTTTCGCATCCTATTTAAGAACACCTCTTACCATCAAAATTACAAACGAAAAATCTCTCGATCCCTAATTCCTCCCCGGCCATCTCGTTCACTTTGTGTGATTAATTAGTCGTTAATTAGTTCTCCATATATGGCATTGTCTACTAAGGCTTTCTTTGCTTCCTCCAATATTCCTCCAATTGCTCCAAAAAGAATTCCACAAACTCCCAGTTCAAACCCCTTCAGCCTTACCTCTTTGCCTAGTGTCACAAAGATTGGAGCAATAATATTTCCCAAGATAACACAATTTTGTGGCCTACTCCCTTAGAACGTCACATGTATGGGATTAAACGTGATACGGTAAGTTTCGGCCTTCTTAATTACTTCGCTAATTAAAATTAAACTTGAAGTTTCCAATTTCTAAAGCTCGATCACTCTCTTGGTCTACGTACAGGACGGTTCTAGCGTCCGACATGCACAGAAAATTGAAGAATGCGGGCATGTGCTAATTAGGAATGTAGGAAAAGATCCAATCCAAAGTTTAAACATGATTAATGCTGCCCAACGCCTGGGCATTGATTACTACTTTCAGGAAGAGATTGAAGCAATTTTACGCGGGCATTATGTTATATACGTGGCTCACGGTGACTGCGGTCATCAGCTTCATGAGGTTGCTCTTCGCTTCCGACTGTTGAGACAACAAGGTTACTATGTGCCTGCCGGTGGGTATTTCTTTTCTTTACCTGTACGTGTTAATTATACGTTATTCTATAATAGAATTGAGGATATATGTTAACCCCCATCATTTATGGTTTGGAACAGATGTTTTTAACAACTTCAAAGACAAGGAGGGGAAGTTTAACAAAGAACTGGCCGAAGACATTAACGGATTGATGGCTTTGTATGAAGCTTCACAGCTAAGTATAGAAGGTGAAGACATACTTGATGAAGCTGGAAACTTTAGTGAGCTGCTCCTGAATGCACGGGTGAGACATCTTGATGATGATAACCAAGTCAGAGCTGTTGGGAGTACTTTGAGGCATCCTTATCACAAAAGCTTGTCAAGGTTCATGGTTAAAAACTTTCTTGGTAATTTTGAAGAGACAAACGGGTGGTTAAAAGATTTACAACAACTAGCAAAAATGGATTTCAATATGGTCCAATCCATGCACCAAAAGGAAATTGTTCAAGTTTCCAAGTAAGTTTAATGATCACTTGTTATATATACTTGATCTCGTAATTGCCAAGATAATTATTCACCTCTAACGTCAATCCTCGTCAATATCATAGATGGTGGACAGATCTTGGTTTGTCGAAGGAGCTAAAGTTTGCCAGGGACCAACCACTCAAATGGTACACTGTTTCCATGGCCTGTCTTACAGATCCAGACTTGTCAGACGAAAGGGTTGACCTCACAAAACCCATTTCTCTCATCTACATAATAGACGACATTTTCGATGTTTATGGAACGCTTGAGGAGCTCACTCTCTTCACAGAAGCTGTCAACAAGTATGCATCTCTATCACAGGCGGAATTAATTTTTCTCTTCTCATCCCCTATCAACCATTACTGATATTTAATTGTATGCTGCACACAGATGGGATTTTGCTGCTCTTGAGCAACTACCCGAGTACATGAAGATATGCTTCAAGGCTCTTCACGACATCACCAACGAAATTAGCTACAAAATTTATCAAAAGCATGGGTGGAACCCCATAGACTCTCTAAGAAAGACGGTATATATTTTATATATATCCCCGCTAATTAATTAACCAAATATTTCTTGTCTATATTTCATTCAAATTACCAATATAGCATCTACTTTGATCGTTGCAGTGGGCGATTTTGTTCAATGCCTTTCTAGTGGAGGCACAATGGTTTGCCACTGGGCGCTCGCCGACGTCAGAAGAGTATTTGACGAACGCAGTTGTTAGTTCAGGGGTTCATGTGGTACTAGTTCACATTTTCTTTCTTTTGGGTCACCGCTTAAACAAAGAAACTGCAGAACTTGTTGATAACATGCCCGGCATTATATCTTCTCCGTGCACGATTCTTCGGCTTTGGGATGACTTGGGAAGTGCCATGGTAAGTAGGAATTAAACATGAAGTTCACATGCATACGTACGGTCAATTAACTAAACGGTCAAACAAAACAGTTATGGATTAAGTGAACCTAGTTTATAAATATATTTATGCCAATTGTAATGGCAGGATGAGAGTCAAGATGGCCACGACGGATCGTACATAGACTACTACATGCAGGAAAACGAAGGCTGCTCTATCAAAGAGTCACGAGAGAAGGTTGTGAATATGATTTCAGACGCGTGGAAACATCTAAACAAAGAGTGCCTCTCTCCAAATCGATTTCCAGCAACATTCACTGAGGCGTCTCTTAATCTTGCAAGATTGGTTCCATTGTTGTACAGTTATGACAACAACCATTGCCTTCCAAGCCTCGAGGAGCACATGAAATCCATGCTTTATGAAAGTGTCACTATGTAGGGATGTAATTAATTAAGCACCTTCGGAAAAATCGAGCCTTTGATCACTATGTAGACATGTACTGCTAGCAACTCTCATGTAAAGTTAATTACTCAATAAAACTTTGGGTTTACAAGAAGCCTATATCTTCTCAATTGCAATCAACAATATCCTTAATTAGTACTCATGACTTTTTGTGAGCGGGAAGTAAATAAAATTGTTTGTTAATGTGAATAAATCGATTGCCAAACAGGGTTTTTTGAAATAATTCAATACATATAATTACTACACGTAGTTGAAATTTTGAGATCTAATTGGAAATTAACATCAAGCGTTAATTATGCATGATTTTACGTGGCAGTGTAAAACTGAAGGCGTGCATCTCTCCTTAATTAATTTTGGTTTTGCTTTACGAGGGGGCGTCTGTCATCAACGTGTTCCTCGGACGAGTAACAAGGACCTAATTCTCGACTTTTACCTCACTGAAAAGTACGTACGTAGGGCATTCACGTGATCAGGACCATCTGTGTTCAATGTTGCGCCAATAATTAATGTTAAATTGACAATACTACGTTAACAAACAAGAACGAGAGAACATACGTACAGATCGAAGTCCACGAGAAAAAAGTCGCATGTGATGAATAATTGTGGAGTGCATTATCGTAGTCAAAAGAAAAGATGCCCATTGGTACCGACACGAAAGTACGTACGGCCGGGCTAGTACCCTGGGCAACCCTCCAGGCAGCCTGATCGAGATACGAACCGGCCACTTCTCCAATAGATTCAATATTTGATCATTTTAGTTCTCTAAAAGATTAATCTTTGGGCATATTTATGAATTTTGATAAATATATTTTTTTGTGATACACATATTATATATGTTTATTTATATTCTATTTCGAATTGTGTTTATTATTTTTTTTTTTTTTTGTATATAGTATAAACATATAATAAAAAAGAGAACAACAAAAATTATTTTGTAATTGCAATTCTGTAACACCCCGCTTAAATACGTGATACTTATTTTAAAATAAATATTGATTCACAAATCGCAAGAACTTTTTTAATTAATATTTTAAATTGTTTAAGTGTAGAATTTTTTTTTAAAATATATATATTATAGCACCCATGTGCAAGTGTTCTACAAAAGTGTTAAAAAGATTTTAAAATTTTAGGATATATTCAACAATCATAGATTGTTCAATGTTATCATCGAACAATCGACTTAATGGTTGAACGATCAATGCCTTCATGCAAAGTGTTGAAAGAAGGGGAGAGAGGGGGCTTTCTTGAAGGTTTTGTTCCTCAAAGCTTGCAGAGTTTCTACCTTCGAATAATGAGCTTAATCAAATTTTTAATAATCCTTTGTTTTCTTGCATACTTTTAATGTTTATTCTCGCACCTAAACACACTTAGTTATTTTTTCAATGTTATGGGTGAAGTTGGCATTTAATTTTAAGAAATTTTGATTCTTGACATGCAAATGTCTTATTCTCTTTATAAAATGTGCATTTTACTTAATAATTATGTTATGAGCCTAATGTAGCCTAATGTTTCAAACGCATTAAGACAAATATTTTATCATTAAAGGAATTATGATAAATGGATATATATTGTAAATTATGATTTACTTACTAAATCGTAGACTTATGTAGATGTTTTTGAGATTAGCAGGTTTGATGGACAGTTAGATTAGGGCATTCTGTTGGACTGAAGATGTTAAGCGAATGACTCGTATAGTCAGGTTTGCATAGTGTAGATATATAGCAATCATATCATTGAGCATTGTACTTAATATCACTTTGAAAGCTGTGTTTATAATTGATGATAGTGAATAATATTGTCAAATTTATTCAGTTTCGACTCAGATTATTATTTTTCTCTTTCTGCTATATTTTACTCTGATAATTAGTGATTGAGGTAATAAATCCAACTAATTACAAGTTAATTAGTGTGGAGGCACTACGAATAACAATCTAAATTAATTATTTTAATTAATTTAAAGGGCATTACAATTTTAGTTCGACCCCTTCTAACATGAATTAATTCATGTGGCTCTCCACTGTACATTATCTTAGACAAAGCTAATTAAAGATCTCCATTGGTCCCTACATGAAAGTACTAAAAAACTTTAACCACTTCTTCCTCAACTATCATGTATGTATTCCTAACCAGTAAAAGTTGGATTTTTTTTTTTTATTTAATATATATATATATATATATAGAATTTTGAAAATTTGAGCAGAAAATGAAAGATTAGAGATCGAGCGAGGCCCGGGTACCCTAAGTGGACATGAGGACAACTAATATCCAGTAGTGGAAGTACAAAAGAAAATGCTACCAGCAGGGTCGATGAAGAGTGAGAAACGATTGAGGGGAGGAGTGAAAAATTACCGGCGGGTATTTTAGTACTGCCGAGAATTAATTAATTGGTTTATGATGTGGCAGCGAGATTGATTCTTTTACATCCATAACAGATATCATATTAATATACCAAATCAAGAAAGGAAATGGTCAACTACTAGATGTCGTTCAAAAAAGGAAAGAAGAGACTATTGACCGATTGTGATTTGGAATATATTCTGTATAATAACTTTTCTAAATTTACTCATTCCCCTTCTAGAAGATTCTCATATTTAGATTGACGTAGTCGTCAAGAATTATCTTAGTTATTATATTTTTCCTTCGTTGTCTATTTCATTTTTTAGAAGATTTTACTCTTTAGTGGCTTTAGGATCTTTCTATATTTCGGCTTATGTACCTACCAAGTATTTCCATAGTTTATTTCTTTTGTTTTATTTCCGTTCCTAGAATATTTTATCATTTTGTAGTTTTAGGGTTTCATTATAAATTAGAAGCAATTATAATGGAATAAACAATTCAATTTTGCCATCAATAATATTATCAATTTTCTCTATCAACATGTGTGTTAATTTTGTGCATTGAGAACACAATTTCTCTTTCACGTTTATCATTTCTCACTACGTCACTAAAGGTCGGAAAAAGAGTAAAAGAGTGAGCTTCAGTTAAACCCCAGCCAAAGCAATTTGAATTTAAAACTTATCCCCAACATATCCTCCAAACTCAAAAATTCGGCATAACAAATAACCAAAAAAAAATTCTAAGGATAATGTGAGGAACTTCTACATGACATACAGAACATTGGATCCATGTAATACACATATTGATAACAGAAACTCTATAGGATTAAGCATTTCTCCATCACAAACAGTTGTTCACAAGAAACACTTAAGCCTCGTTTAGTTCGCGGAATAGGCCTCTGGAATGGAATGGTTATAACCATTCTTTAGTTTGGTAGGGGTATATTCCATAGAATAACTATTCCCATTGGAATAGCTATTCCTTGAGGTAAAGACGACATTTTTTTAAAAAAAAAACTCATTTTTTATTTTCTTTCTACTCTTTTTCTATAAAAAAAAATGGAAAAAAAAGAAAAAGAAAAAGAAAAAAGTAAATCTAAACCCTAAAGTGGTTGGCCGACCACCCATTGGGGTGGTCGGCCAACCACTATGGAGGACCAGGGGTGGTCGCACCACCCCTGGAATGCCTCGGGGGGACCACTGTGGCGTTCCGGGGGTGGTGTGACCACCCCCGGAGCAAGTGGGGGTGACATAGGCCACCCCCAGTTCTCGTCAGGAGTGGCTGGGCACCCCCGATGGGCTTCGGGGGTGGCCACGACCACCCCCAGGGTCCCTCGGGGGTGGCCGCGGCCACCCCCATAGTCCATCGGGGGTGGCCGGCCACCCACCAGTTTATTTCAATTTTTTTTTTTTAATTTGATTTTTTTAAAAAAATAAAAATAATATGATGTAGGGTTTTTTTTAGTAATTTTTTTTTTAACTCTAATTAAAATGTGTGAGTTATTATCAAACAAAAGAATAGGAATAGTCATTCCATTCCACCACCTTTTATTCCCAGGAATACCTGTTCCTTTTCCTAACGGAATGATCATTCCGCGAACCAAACGAGACCTTAAAATACCCTCACATAGGTCTTTCTTTTCCATAATTTGACATTTTCAGACTGTAAGACTCTATAATTTTATATGAAGACTCTTTATCTCTTCGGTTGTGGCCACGAAGACTTATGACAATTTGATCATAAAAACAGACATAACATTATCACATGGTCACAACCAATAAGGCTAAGATAATACTATCACATGGTAAGCACTAAATTGAAGCTGATATTAATATATTATAACCCCAACTCAGCAATGTCATTGCCATCGGCTAAGATAAGACATTTGCAAAATGTCATAATAATTAAATAGAAGATTAAAAATGCAAGAGCAAAAGAGCAACTTAACTACATGTCCAGAGGCAATTTTAGTTTGTAATGGAAAAACTTTTTCGACTTTCCCAGTTCTACAAGCTCCTTAGCTTTCTCAATCTTTGCCTCCTTGACCAACCCATCCACCACACGCTGCACTAACCCTGTGTCAATAGTAAACCGTTGATTGATAACCTCCGCACAGAGCTCAAGAGCCATATCGAAATCACCCTTTTCGCAAAGAAGTGGAATAAGGGTCACATAAGTGACCCAATCAGGACTACATTCATTTTCTCTTAGCTCCCTATACCACCATTTCGCTTCCTCCGACTTCCCATCATTACAGAACCCTTTAATCAAAGCATTATAACTAATCACATCCGGGTTAATTCCTTTGCTCCGCATTTCATCAAACAAATTAACTGCTTCTGATATTCTTTTGTCATGAACCATACCGCGCAACCTTGAATTATAACTTCTAATACCAGGAATAACATTCTTGCTCTCCATCATACACCATATCTTCTCTCCGTCCAAAAACCGACCATTGTTATAAAACCCGTTGAGAAGCGTATTGAATGTTACCGAATCAGGCTCCAACCCATTCTCCTCCAACTCATCAAGCATCAAAAGCGCAGTATCCAACGAACCCATCTCACAAAATGCATTGATAACAATATTATAAGAGACCAAATCCACTTCTATTGACACTTTTTGCGGTAGTCCCCGGAAAAGCTCATCAACTTTATCGAATTTCTTGGCGTTCACACAAGCCGCCAAAAGGGCATTGAAGGACTTGGCTGTACGTGCACAATTCAGCTCAGGCATTTCTTCGAACACCTTGTGTGCATGGTCAAACATGCCCGCTTTACCATACAAGGAGATCAGACGGATTGCAAATCCCTCAGTGGAGATGTCCGGGTACTTCTTCTGGGCTTCGAGGATTTCTTCTATCATGGAGAATTTCTGGGCAGAAGCGAGGCGGCGAACCGTGGACTCGTAGACGCCGTGTGAGGCGCGGAAGCGGTGGGACGCGGAGGATTTCTTGAACTTCTCGACCAGTTGTTCGAGTTTGCCTTCTTTGGTGCGAGCGTTTCGGGCCGAGGCTTTGAAGGTGTTGGTTTGGGATGTTGCACGGACAGAAGTACTGGTGAAGATGCCATGGAGACGACGGTGGAGGGAAGACATAGTTGATGGTCGTGGAGAAGGGCTTTAGGACTTGGGGTTTTAACCTTCCAAACTTGAATGGGACTTGTATTTTAATTTTTATGCAACGGTTGGCTTTTTCAAGACATAAAGTGGAATACATTTGGGTATGGGGGAAGGTTGAGTCGATGAGTCCTATTGGGCGAGGTCATGCACAATATTGTTGGCTAAGGCCTATTTCAAGTAGCACCTTGTTAAAACTAAAATCACCCCTAGCCCAAAAGAGTAATGCTATATGGGTGACATGTGTCTTTTAAGCGTGTGAAAAACACATATTTTCTTATTAATGCTATTAAAAAAGCATATAAGAAGCACACGCTATTAAAACAATATGTGTTTCTCACATGCCAATAGATAATGTCAATCTTAAATATGGTTTGTATGAAATGTTCTACAAACCAGTTTGTAAGAAATTTTTGTCATTTCATTAACTCATTAATAAGAGTCAAATCATCACAACAACCTTAGGTTATATTTCTTTAGAGTTGCATATCTTACTAGAATATGCATCCACATATCTTGCTTCAAGAAACACATACTTACTTGGAGATGGAAATCCAATAAAGCGTGAACATTTGGAATGGCAAATGTGCTACAAGATCATAGGAGGCATTGCTTGGGAGATCTTTTATCTTCGTGAAGATTCTCGACTTCGTATAATTGATCGTGATCTTAAAAGTACAATTGTAGGTCTCTATGGCCATTGGCCAGGAAGGTTTTTTTTCCAAAAATTAAAAGTAAAATAAAATAATCTAAGACTATAATTGTATTTTCAGTTATATGATAAGAGTATAATGAACATTTTACATCCTGTGTGGGTGTATGATGCATTTTTTGTCCAAGTTACTAAAAACGGATGGAAAAAATATTTGGTAGTTTGAGAATGTAAATTTGAGGAACATTGTAGATTGGGTAGAAGTTAGAAAGGATAAATGTAGTTTTCCAAAAGAGAATTGATAACAGATTTCAATACGATTAACTAAGCACAAAAGTGCAACGGAAATAGTTATTCGGCCTTCCCCGGCTCCAACGAAGGTCCTTGCAACGAAACAAGGACTGGAAAACCATAGCACTACTCACCTGAAGGCAATTTCAGGTCATAACGGCAATAACTATGTCTCTTCCCAAGCTGCACAAGCTTCTTTGCTTCCTCCATTTTAGAATCCTTAACCAGTGTATTTACCACAAGCTGCAATAACGAAACATCAACAAGGAACTTCCTCTTGAAAATTTCCTTGCACAGCTCAAAGGCAAGCTCTACCTCACCCTTCTCACAAACGAAGGGCACAACAATCTCGAAAGTCTTTTTACCAGGGGCACTCTCGCCCTCCCCTATGTTATCGTACCACCACTTTGCTTCTTCCAAGTTCCCCTCAATAACATATCCTTTAATCAGAGTATTGAAACTAAACGCATTTGGTTTGACTGCCCTAGTCTTCATTTCTTCAACTAACTCCATCGCCTCTTTGGTTTTCTTGTCCAACGCCAATCCAAGCAACTTTGCATTGTAACTCCTAATGTCAGGGACAACGTTCTTCTTCTGCATTAGCTCCCATATCTTTTCACCATCTGAGAACCGACCCTTCCCATATAAACCATTCAAAAGGGTATTGAATGTAAACAAATCTGGCTCCAAACCCTTCTTTTCCATCTCATCAAGCATCAAAACAGCCGAATCAAAGGAACCCATCTGACAAAACGCCTTAATAACCGTATTATACGAAACCAAATCTGGTTCAATCGACAACTTCTTCGGTAACTCTTTAAAAATCCCATCAACGAATTCAAACTTCTTCGAGTTCACACAAGCCCCCAAAAGCGCATTGAGAGATAGGACCGTGCACCTGCAGTTCCTGTCAGGCATTTCATCGAACACTTTATGGGCATGCTCAAACATGCCTGCTTTTCCATACAAAGACATGAGTCGTATCGAGAAGCCTTCTTTGGAGATATCCTCATACTTCTTTTGGTCTTCAAGGATCTCTTCGATCCATCCTAAGCATTTTGCCTTAGCGAGCCTGCGGACCGTGTCTTCATATATGCCGGCTCGGGTGCGGAACCGTTTAAGCTCGGAGTACTTTTTGAACTTCTGTACAAGGCACTCGAGGCTGCGTTCTTTGTAGAGATCGTTGGCAATAGATTTGATGCTAATTGTGGAGTTGGGTTGAAGGAAAGTAGAGAAAGAGCGATAGAGAATCCGAGAGAACGTCATTATTTGCTCGTTGGGAGGTTTGGGGTTGGAAGAGAACTGAGGGAGTGAAAATGAGGGCGAGTCTTTGGGCTTTTAGGAGGCTTTAATGGGTGTTTGGCAAAATATACCCGGTGAAATTCTTGCAAATCAGCACATCTGCGAATTGCTGGTAAAGATCATTAATGGCATATAGAGCGATTGGAGTATGATGGATCACTCATCGATTCATGAAAATAAAACCGCATTTTGTGCAGTTGATTTCCTCTTAATACCGTTGCTTGCTGACTTGCTGTGGTAGCATTTTGAGGTTCGAAATTAACTAATTAATATGTGAGGCAGACAATAACAAGATGGCTGCAAAGAAAAAGTAGGAAAAGAAAATGAGAGGCACCCATTTATTTGGTCTCTTGAAACTCAAACAAATAGGAAAGAAGGAACAATGTGAAAGACTAGCATGTATTTATAAGACATCAACCTCCCTCACTCTGTATGGTAATAATGGAAAAACCGAAAGTATGACCATGGATAAACTTTAAGGTCACATCGTCAGAAGGACTACTCTAACCTCCAGATGGCTTAAATACTAATCATCCTTCCTTCTCGACATGTTGGGACTATACTTGGTTACACTTTGAATGGCCAAACTATTCTATTTCCCAAATTAAATAACAAACATGGTTTTTCATATGATATTAAAAACCACGGACAAAGTAATCTCTCACACTTTCGTCTTCATGAATTCATTCATGAGTCATGATAGAAAACAAAAAAGAAGTTCAAGACCAATAGAGGAAGAGGCACAAGCTCAGAAATACTTTTCAGCAAGAAAAGACAGTAGATAGCGGATAAATTGTCAGAATACATAGCTTAAACAAGATTAACTAAGAATAGAAATGCCGTTGCACTAGTTTTGCCCAATGGCATTTTCAGACTAAAACAAGAGTAGCTCGACATTTCCAGCTCCCACAAAACCCCTGCATTTTCGAAATTTGTTGTAGTACCATTAAGCATTTGACCTACGGGACAAAAGGCCAACAAAAAGCGATTGCACTACTCATCTGAGGGCAATTTCAGACTATAACGAGCGTACTTATTAAACTTCCCCAGCTCCACAAGCTTCTTGGCTTCCTCCATTTTAGACTCCTTAACCAGTCCATCCACCACAAGCTGCAATAACGAAACATCAACAAGGAACTTCCTTTGTAGGATTTCCTTGCACAGCTTGAAGGCAAGGTCCACCTCACCCTTCTCACAAAAAAAGGGAATGAGAATATTGAAAATCACTCTATCCGGGGCAAGGCCACTCTGCTCTATCTTATTGTACCACAGTTTAGCTTCCTCCAAGTTCCCTTCATTAACAAACCCTTTAATCACAGCAGTGAAACTAAACAGGCTTGGTTCGACTTCGTTACTCTTCATTTCTTCGACTAACTCAACTGCCTCTTTGGTTTTCTTCTCCAACCCCAATCCAAGCAACTTTGCATTGTAACTTCTATCATCTAGAACAACATTCTTCTTCTTCATTAGATCCCATATCTTTTCACCATTCAAAAACTGACCCTTCCCGTATAACCCATGCAAAAGGGTATTGAATGTAATCAAATCTGGCTCCACACCCTTCTTCTCCATCTCATCAAGCATTGAAACTGCCGAATCAAACGAGCCCATCTCGCAAAATGCCTTAATAACTGTATTATACGAAACCAAATCCGGTTCAATGGACAACTTCTTTGGCAACTCCTCAAAAAGCCCACCAACCAAGTCAAACTTCTTCGAGTTCAAACCCGCCCCCAAAAGCGCATTGAGCGATAACACTGTGCGTTCGCAATTCCGCTCACGCATTTCATCGAACACTTTCTGGGCCTGCTCGAACATGCCTGATCTCCCGTATAGATTTATGAGTCGGGCCGAGAAGCCTTCTTTGGAGATATCCTCGTACTTCTTTTGGTGTTCGAGGATCTCTTCGATCCAGTTGAAGCATTTCGCTGAAGCGAGCCGATGGACCATGTCTTTGTATATGTTGGTTTTGGTGCGGAACAGTTTGATCTCGGAGGACTTCTTGAACTTCTGGACGAGTTGTTTGAGGCTGCGCTCCTTGTAGAGATCGCGGGAAATGGATTTCAGGGAAGGTGTGGAGTCGGATTCGACGGAGGTGGAGAAAGCGCGGCGGAAGATGCGAGGCAGCGACATCGTTTTAGGTGTAGGAAGAGAAATGACGGCGTGAAAACAGGGGCAATGGATTGGTAGGCTCCGTCCCTCCGGGTGCGTGAGGGTCTTGGGGTTTTGAGAGGGTTTGATGGGGCTGAAACCGAAGAAAGAGAGGGTTTTAGAGTATTGAGCTATTCAAATTTTTTTCAAATTATGGTTAAACGATCTATTTTTATTATTTTATCTATTATTTTTAACAAACATTAAACATCAAACTCTTCTAATATTTCTCTATTTCAACTAAATATTAATTTTTTTTTATTGATTTTAAACAACTACTCTAACAAATGGGTAGAGAAAAAAAGTGAAAAGTAAATTGAAATGTTAAAATATTCAATAGTTTATAAAATTTGTGAGTCAAATTTGGAGTGAAATTCTGACAAAAGACAAAATAGAGAAATTAGAGAGTTTGTTGAAGTTGACTTTTTTGAGTTTTTCACCAAATTTTGGTAAAATTTTTGAAATGGAGAGCTCACTAAAGATGCTCTTACGAGGGTTTTACGTATGGTAGTAATTCGTATTCACATATCGGGTTTGTGTCTTATCAAGGTATGGGTATAAGACAATATAAGTCAACTTTAAACCGACCCATTTAATTAAACGGGTTAATTTTCTTAACTCTAACCCTCTAATTTTGTATTGGATTCGTATCAAATTGCATGTCATTATGTTGCGTGTCAGGTTTGAATCGTGTTAAAGTATGGGTATAAAATCATATAAGTCAACAATAACTCGATCCATTTAATTAAATGGATTCGACTCTTCAAAAAGCCCTTTTAATTTCATGTTAGGTTCGCTATTCATGTCAAAAATTAATAACTCTGATTTTTACGGGATGGAATGAAGGCTTGCACTCCCTACTGACCCAGTATCCAACCGGCCCAAATGCTCCCAAAGGCTTTGCCGGCCTTACGTCTAAGCAGCCCAAGCACGACTTCCGGAGCCCGCAAGCCCAGGTGCTCCAACCGAAGAAGGACAAAGCCAAAGGTACACACTATGAATACCCTAAAAATCTCTACTCTACATTGCTCTCAACTCTTTCCTACTCTCTTTATTGACTTTAGAATTGGAAGCGGTGCCGCCACTACTTTCTCAACCCAATTACATATTTGGGTCGTGTTTGTTTGTTTTATTTTTCGATGTCTTCGATCGGCATGAGGGGAAATGAATATAAGTGGAAAGGAGAGGATCTAAATTTTGGTTTTGTTGTATTTAGGTTTGTTTGCATTTGTAGTTTCAAAATGAACGATTTGAAAATATGATTTCTATAAAAGAATTTAAGTGTTTGATAAAATCGTGATTATACTTTTAAAATTGTAGTTTAGTCTATGATAGTGCAAATTTTTAAACACATCTCATTGCCAGCGATTTGAAAACGCATATTTTTGAACGTTTTCATACCACAATTTTTTTTTAAAACACGTTTTCAAGCGATACATTTTTTGCAATTTTGTTTAAAATCGCATTTTTTACCTACAAAATCGTAGAGGCAAACGTACTCTTAGAGCATGTTTGTGATTGCATTAGAAAATAGAACTCTTAAAATCAAAGAGAGCTTTCTAGACAAAAAAAAAAAAAAGTTTATTTTCTAAGCTTTTCCTAAAAGTGTATTTTGGCAACTTTTAGAGTAAGAAAAGCTAAAGAAGTATTTTTTTAGTTTTTCAACCAACAAGCCAGCTTTTTGTTTAGCACTATTTTTTAGGTGCCAAAAATAGTTTTAAAGTACTCTAACGCAATTTTAAACAGATTCTTAATCTCTTTAAAACATACATAATGTCACATCATTTCAAAATTTTAAATGACGTGATAATATATACGTCATTAAATTTGTAAAATTTAGTCTAAATCATGAAATTAATAAATGAAATAGAAAGGATTCTGATCCATAAAAAATAATTTTCAAATCAAAGATAAATTTGTCAATTTAAGTAGCACCGTAGAGGAACAACAGCACCACCTATCCCATAGAGGAACCAAACTACCCTACTTCGTAGATTGTGTTTTTTTTTAGCAGACGAATATGAGTTGTAGTCAAATTTATTGGAAACAAAAGTGAGGAGTTCATCCCCCGTAATCTCTTTCCTTCATAAAAATATAAATTTAAATTTAAATTAAAAAAGAAAAGAGAGAGAGAGAGAGAGAGAGAGAGAGAGAGAGAGAGTAAGGAGTTCATCCCCTGTAATCACTTTCCTTCATAAAAATAAAAATAAATTTTTTTTTTTTTTAAAAGAGAGAGAGAGAGAGAGGAGAGAGAGAGAGAGAGAGAGAGAGTAAGGAGTTCATCATTCTCAAACTGCCCACATGGTACTCTGCACAATATAAACCACGTCCTTTAGAATTGTCATGGTTGGCTTAGGAATAGGATTGTTAACTTTAAATAAAAATAAAATAAATAAATGACAAAAAAAAAAAAAAAAAAAACTTAGGGAATAGAATTGTACTCTATTTTTTTTTTTTAATAATTGAGGAAAATATCCGCCCCTAACCACCTAACGATTTATATTATTGAGTTCAACCAAACCAATGCCAATGCATGTAGAGATACATCATGGATAACTCATATATATATATATATTTCGCGGTAATAACCCTTTGTCATAGTAGAAAAACGAGAAGTAGTTAACATAAAATGAGTGGTTTATAAAGATAGTTATGAAAGCTAAGTTACAAATTGCTTAGTTATTATGTGAAACTGAACTTTATAAATGATTATAAGAAGCTTCAAATTAACTAATCAATTTGAGGTGATAGTGAAGATGTGGCTAATGGTTTTTCCTAAGAGTCGTTACATTCGTACTATTAAAAGCTAAAATATTTGAATAGAGGTCTTACAATTCTAAAAAATTATAGGGCTATAATTTCTTTAATTTAGGTTGTTCATTGAAAATGAAAACCATGGATTAAGCCAGATAACCATTAAAAAAAGGACAAATGCCATATTACATTCTAAAAAAGAAAAGAAAAGGAAAAACTATATTTATTCCCTCTAACTACCATCCTTTTTGTAATGTCCCATTCAATGTTTTAATTTTTGTAATCCCATTATGAAAGGGAAACATTGCAATCCCAATGATAAAATGGGAAATATTGCAAAAAGAGTGGTCGACCATCCCTAAGGGCACTGTTGAGGTGGAATCTAAGAATCAGTTGCAACTATCACATCAACATTATGAGATAATTGTGAAATAAAAATGTCTATCCCTATATATACATATACTTCAAGCATTAAGTGAAATGCTTGAAAGCCTCATCGCCCTTCGCCCCTCTAAATGGACCATCAATAAACTCATTATCATCCATGAGGCTATCTGGACAACGATTATATCTTTCCAGGCACATACCACCCAAAAAAAAAAAGGTCGTGCTTTAATTATATTTGAGACAGAAGACCAACAGGGCAGGGGGGAAAAAAAAGCACTACATTTTAAAATCATAACTACGAGAGAAAAGACCCAAAAAAAAGAAAGAAAGAAAGCGATTGAACTACTCATCTGAGGGCAATTTCAGACTATAACGACGGTACTGATTAAACTTTCCCAGATGCTCAAGCTTCTTGGCTTCCTCAATTTTAGACTCCTTAACCAGTCCATCCACCACAAGCTGCAACAACGAAGCATCAACAAGTAATTTCCTTTTGAAGGTTTCCTCGCACAGCTCAAAGGCAAGCTCCACCTCACCCTTCTCACAAACAAAGGGAATAAGCATCTCGAAAATCCTTCTATCCGGGGCAAGCGCGCTCTTCTCTATCTCATTGTACCAACGCTTGGCTTCCTCCAAGTTCCCTTCATTCATATATCCTTTTATCACAGCATTGAAGCTAAAAACGTCTGGTTTGACATCCTTGCTCTTCATTTCTTCAACTAACTCAACCGCCTCTTTGGTTTTCTTCTCCAACGCCAATCCACGCAACTTTGCATTGTAACTCCTAACATTAGGAGCCACATTCTTCTTCTCCATTCGCTCCCATATCTTTTCACCGTCTGCAAACTGACCCTTCCCATATAACCCATTCAAAAGGGTATTGAATGTAATCAAATTTGGCTCCACACCCTTCTTCTCCATCTTATCAAGCACTGAAACTGCGGAATCAAACGAATCCATCTCGCAAAACGCCTTAACAATAGTATTATACGAAACCAAATCCGGTTCAATGGACAACTTCTTCGGCAACTCCTCAAAAAGCTCACTAACCAAGCCAAACTTCTTCGAGTTCACACATGCCCCCAAGAGCGCGCCGAGCGATAACGCCGTGCGCTCGCAGTTCCAGTCAGGCATTTCATCGAACACTTTCTGAGCATGCTCGAACATGCCCGATTTCCCGTATAGATATATGAGTCGAACTGAGAAGCCTTCTTTGGAGATATCCTTGTACTTCTTTTGATCTTCGAGGATCTCTTCGATCCAGTTGTAACGTTTCGCCGAAGCTAGCCGATGGACAGTTACTTTGTATATCCCAATTTTGGTGCGGAAGCGTTCGTGCTCGGAGGACTTCTTGAACCTCTGGACGAGTTGTTTGAGGCTGCGCTCCTCGTAGAGATCGCGAGAAATGGATCTGATGGTAGGTTTGGAGTCAGATTCGACGGAGGTGGAGAAAGCGCGGCGGAGGATGCGAGACAACGACATCGTTTTGAGGGGCTAGAAGAGAAATGACGCAGTGCTAGGGAGCAACGGCTTTAGTAGGCTCAGGTGTGTGAGGGCCTTGTGGGTTTTGAGAGGGTTTTATTAGGGTTTTTCTTATGTGGCAATTGAAAAACCTTCTATACGGGGCAAGAGTTTTTCTTTGAATGAAGTCCTCAAAATTGCCTTTGAGTCGTCCTTATCACCTATAAATGATAAAGACAAAACTCTTACGTCACCTTTATGTTTGTCTTATGTCATTTTAAAATTTATATAACTTTTAAATTTATCATTAAATTTATAATAAATCAATCAATCTTTTGAGTTGAAAAAAATAAATAAATAAATAAGAGTGAGAATTAGAATTAGTATAGTGGGTGTTTGTGTGGCTGATATTAGATGAGTCTTGAAAGACTCGGTACACATCATCTACAAAGCAATTAATATCCACCTGTAAATTGTTGTTCTGTATATATATATATATATCAACTGCAAGAAAGCGTGCAAGAGTTGGTAAAGGTAATTAAGGTGCTCCTGCCTCACCATTAATGGACCCTAGGTCGAGTCTACACATGGATGGGAGAGGGGGTCCTAAATGAGTAAATATCACAGGGTATTTTATTAAAATAAAGTGCCCCTTTTTCTTTACTATATGCAAGTTTCTTTCGTGCCTGCAAGTCTTTTTAAGAAAATTTCAAGTCTCAATACAGTCTCCAAAGAGAGGCAAAGAGGGGAGAGGAGGGATAAATATTTTTTAATTTAAAAATTAAAATAATAAATAAGAAATCTATAGATTATCTCATGGATTTGGCTTTTTTTTTTTTTATATATATATATATATATATATATATATCTCAACCTCACGTGGGTGTTTGCTTGGGTTCACCCACCACGACACCACTGAGCGTTCTCCATCGACGTTCGCTCACAACCACCGCACGCTGTCGAGTGGGATAGTTGCTGAGAAACAACAACCTCAACAGAAGAAAATACCCGGTCTCCTACCTCACCTATTTTTGCACTGGTATTAAGAACTCGGGTAAGTGAGAGCTCTTTCCTTTTGATTTGTTTCTTTCTTTCTCCTTTTTTTCCGTTTGATTTAATTCTGTACAATGATTGTTGGTTTGGATTTGTGGGTCTCTTTCTGGGAGATGTGTTCCACGTTGTGTAGCCAATATGTTTGATGATTTTCCGCTGCGTTTTTTTGATTTAGGGCTGCTGGGTTTGGAATTGAATGGTGATGGCCAGGTTGCGTTTTTAGGAACCATGTGATTCAAATGACAAAATCGATGAACAAAAAAAAGTCTTTTTTTTTTTTTTTTTGCGGTTTTCTTATCAGACATGAAAGTTTTTTTTTTTTTTTGTCTAAAGTTATTTGTTTCAGGCACAAGGATTACAAAGAAAGCAAATGTAGAGTTCTCTAACATTAGTGAAGACATCTCTGTATGGACTTCGTGTATTGTTTTGTGTTTTTTGTTTTTGTTAGCTTTGTACCCTTTGCTTTACCTTTTCTTTGTTATCGTGGCTTGCTTGAACTGTACCCATTTGTTGATATTCTTCTAATCATGGATTGGGTGTCAAAAACTAGCTGTAGGATGTGAAACATGCTAATTATTTGGATTCGCATGAAAAGTTTCTAATAGGCGTTGCTACAAAAGGAGGTAATGCGTTTATGTTTGTTACTTGAGATTTATGTCACAAGGGCACTGGTTTTATCAGATTGTTTTGCCTACGTTACAATAATGCTAAATTGCTAACTTAGTTCACATTTACCATGTGCGTTGCTGGAGTTTCAGTGGTCAAGTTGTTCAATGCTGTAAGTTTTCCATGAAGATTTAACCATGTTCCATTGCGGTTTCAGATTTTTTTTTCATTTCTTTGTTCAAATTTGTTTTGTTAGATTGTTTCTATTTCGGTCACATTCAGACCTAAACGTCTGTGCTTGATATCTTGTGGAGGTCAACAAGGCACAAAATGCACACCTTCATAGAAAAATTCTGGAATTACTCTCATTGTCAGTGCAATTTATCAAGTATTAGTGTATTACAGACCCATGTAAGCATGTCAAATTATACTAGCATGTACATGTGGTGTTCTTAGAAGTGCCACCCATGTGGTTTTTACACAAAAGCAGGAATGACATTGTTGTCATGTGGTTTCTCAAGTGAGTCAGCAATTTTATGCTTATTAAACTTGTTTCTCTTCCATAAAATTATCTCATTTACCAAAAACAGGAAAAAAGAAGGCCGTGGTTGAAGAAACAATTGTAGCAGACGACGTTGGAAGTATGTCAGAAGATAGTAGATAGTAGTTCTGATGATGATTAATGTTTTGGAACTCGGTAGCTTGGGAAAACTGAAATGTCGTTTTGTTGTTACTGCATAGGAAGTTGTCTGTAATGCATTATTTATTTATCAATGCTCACAAGAATTAATGCTTATGCCAATACATGTTTACTTCTCTTTTTACCATAATAGATGGCTGAAAAAGGAGCGAGAGATGGAAACAATCATAGGTACTGTTGCAAAGTGTTTTTGCATAAAATATGTCGACCATCTCAAAGAAAACATATATTGGAAGCGAACAAGATGGACACATCATTACAACAAAAGTACAAAATATACAAGAGAAGCAAACCATCTTTAGTCTTTTCATAGCAACTCAAAACAAATAAATTCTTACATTGATGTAAAACCACTAGGCTATCTCCTCTCAAAAGCACATATATAATCCCGTGATATACATGTTAACGAAATGAAAGAGAAGTGTACAAATTTGTTGTCTTAAGGAGAAAACCAATAAGGTTATCCTTTCTTCTTTTCCTTGTAATCCCCAACACCACATAACAGCACTATTATGGTTAGCAGAATTGAAGGAATTCTCAGGGCATGGAGAACACCATGAAGGCTCTCCCATGAGAAGCATTGAAGAAGCCCCACAATCTTGATAATCCCCAGCACTACTCTCTCCAGTAAGACCAGAAAATGAAAGGCTTGAATGCCCTTGCTTTGCCGTAAACAAAGTACCAGTTCAGTTTTGGCACTCGTCAAAAAAAATCTTTTTCATTAGAAAACCTGTCTTCCAGCAAATTTCCTTTCTTGAAAAAACCTACAGGTTTCACATCCTACAGCTAGTTTCTGACACCCAATCCATGATTAGCAGAATATCAACAAATGGGTACAGTTCAATCAAGCCACGATAACAAAGAAAAGATAAAGCAAAGGGTACAAAGCTAACAAAAAGAAAAAACACAAAACAATACACAAAGTCCATACAGTGATGTCTTCATGCGTTTGCTTTCTTTGTAATCCTTGTGCCTGAAACAAAAAAACCCAGCAGAAAATCATCAAACATATTGGCTACACAACGTGGAACACATCTCCCAGAAAGAGACCCACAAATCCAAACCAACAATCATTGTACAAAATTAAATCAAACGGACAAAAAGGAGAAAGAAAGAAACAAATCAAAAGGAAAGAGCTCTCACTTACCGGAGTTCTTAATACCAGTGCAAAAATAGGTGAGGTAGGAGACCGGGTATTTTCTTCCGTTGAGGTTGTTGTTTCTCAGCAACTATCCCACTCGACAGCGTGCAGTGGTTGTGAGCGAACGTCGATGGAGAACGCTCAGTGGTGTCGTGGTGGGTGAACCCAAGCAAACACCCACGTGAGGTTGAGAGAGATCGGCCGGATGGTGGGCCGCGGCACTGCTTGGTGGTGGGCGGAGGAACTGGATAGTGGCGGCGGCGGCTACGACACTGCTTGGTGAGAGATGGGGAGGGAAAGAATTTGGGGGAGAGAGAAAGGTGAGGGGGAAATGAAAATTTCGGAGAGTTCAAACGCTGTTATCATTTATTTTTTATTTTTTTTAAAGCTGGTTAACCCAACCCGGGTTAACCAGCAAAAATTCGAAAAAAGCTTTAAAATATGAATTGTTTCTCGATATGACAAAAGACAACTGGAGCTTTTTAAGCCTTTGGATGTAATGAACGACCACGATTTTAAAATCTGAGGAACTCAGATTTCTTAAAATCTGAGGGGATCCGGATCCGGTTTTGAGAGGGTTTTATTAGGGTTTTTCTTATGTGGCAATTGAAAAACCTTCTATCCGGGGCAAGAGTTTTTCTTTGAATGAAGTCCTCAAAATTGCCTTTGAGTCGTCCTTATCACCTATAAATGATAAGGACAAAACTCTTACTTCTCCTATAAATGATAAAAGGACAAAACTCTTACGTCACCTTTATGTTTGTCTGATGTCATTTTAAAATTTATATAACTTTTAAATTTATCATTAAATTTATAATAAATCAATCAATCTTTTGAGTTGAAAAAAATAAATAAATAAATAAGAGTGAGAACTAGAATTAGTATAGTGAGTGTTTGTGTGGCTGATATTAGATGAGTCTTGAATAGGTATGTAAATAAGCCAGTCCGTTCGATAGTCCGCTCGATACCCGTTCGGTTTAGCCCGATCCGAACTCGAGCTCGATACTGTAGAAACTCGATCGTTACTGTTGAAACCCGCTCGATTAGTAAGTGATACATACCCGACTCGCTCGATAAAACTCGATAGGGGCTCACGAGCTCAACTCGTTTAAAGCTCGACCGGATCGCTCGCCCGACTCGTTAGTTCGACTCGTTAGCTCGTTCATATCTTACATATATATTAGTAAATAGTAAACATAGTATAATATATATAATATTACATATTAATTATAATACTTTGATAACAATATTTAGTATGTTAAATTAACATATTAAGTTATTAATAGTTAGTATATAACAATATAACAATATTAAATAGTTAGCATATATATATAAACACATATATAACATCACACATGGTTAACAATAGTTATATATTATACTTATATTATAGTTACTTAGTTATATAGAATATATTAGACTTACTATTTGTTCACATTATACATATACCATTGTCTATACTCTGTAGTTATATATAATAACATATTATTAATTTGTTACTTATAAACTATAGTTATGTAATATATTTTATAATATGCCTTATATACTTACATATTATATATTTATGTTATTAATAAATGCATAGAGGTTGTTCATAAACTTGGGCTTGAATTCTGCTTTGATCACTCATTAAAAAATTTAATAGTTTACATCAAGCTCTAGTTGAGCCGAGCTTGTCCAGTAACCCGGCTCGGCTCGAATGTCATTTTCAACGAACTCGAGCTTGAGCTCGAGCTCGCCCGAGTTTTAAACGAGCCGAGCTTGAACATGTAATTTATAGCTTGGCTCGAATTCGAGCTCGACTATTTAGGCTCGACTCATAAACGAGCCAGTCTTAAAATCTTTGAACTCGACTCGACTCGGCTCGATTACATCCCTAGTCTTGAAAGACTCGGTACACATCATCTACAAAGCAATTAATATCCACCTGTAAATTGTTGTTCTGTATATATATATATATCAACTGCAAGAAAGCGTGCAAGAGTTGGTAAAGGTAATTAAGGTGCTCCTGCCTCACCAATTAATGGACCCTAGGTCGAGTCTACACGTGGATGGGAGAGGGGGTCCTAAATGAGTAAATGTCACAGGGTATTTTATTAAAATAAAGTGCCCCTTTTTCTTTACTATATGCAAGTTTCTTTCGTGCCTGCAAGTCTTTTTAAGAAAATTTCAAGTCTCAATACAGTCTCCAAAGAGAGGCAAAGAGGGGAGAGGAGGGATAAATATTTTTTAATTTAAAAATTAAAATAATAAATAAGAAATCTATAGATTATCTCATGGATTTGGCTTTTTTTTTTTTTTTTTTTTTTGAGATTTAATTTTTCTCAATATTTAGGAAAATTAAGAGATTTTGAAGAATCTGTTGAATATTAATTTTCAATGCTTGATTACTGAAAATAAAGAAGAGAATTAATTTTCAGCATTAAATGTAGCTTTTATTTGGTTATATGTTAAGATCTGAATTGATTTAAATTAGCATGCAAATCAATAAATGGCTTTCGATCGATGATATCAATGCCCCTTTCTCAATCGTCATGTAACTTCCACCTAACTGAGACCATCAAGCTATGGGGGACCTTTGTATCCTCATAATCAATTTTTTGTCTCATATTTAAATACCAAAATGCATTGTCATACTCAGGCCGTGAAGGTAACCCTAAACCACAAATAGGCGATATGATTTGGAAGATTCATCCTAATGAATCCACCCCAAAGAGATTGGCATCGACTGAAACCAACAAATCACCCTCCGAAGAGTACAGACGTTTAAGGTCAATGTCAAAGTATGTGCAAATTGTGCAATTCAAAATAGAAAATGATAAATGTACATTACATGTACAACAAGGGTACAACACCCATTTCACATGAGGTGGGCCCCACACACTGTAGGATCCACTCCATGTGATAAGAGTGTTGTACCCTTGTTGTACATGTGATGTACGGAAATCACCTCTCATTGAAAATTGATTTTTTCAGCACTTTTTTTGGCATTTTTTTTGTTTTCCACCATATATTCTCCATGGTACCGATTATGTGGACACCTTTGCTCCAAGCCAGTAAGCTGAAACCTATGGTCGACTTCTTGCCCACGTGTGTTGATCAACGTCGATAATGACATGACAATACGAAGTAACAGGCTTGTCCAGTAGGTTAGAAAGTTGAATGTCATTCTAGCTATTTGCTCTAGCACCTAGCTAATTAAAAACCGGAAAAAGGCTCACGCAGGAGCATAGAGATATGAGGTGGGTCTTATCCCAAGTCTCTTTCTAGAAAGGTGCACACCAGTTGCACCAATCGCCCCTCTTAAAACCCTCACCTACCTCCCAGATTTTTCTCCTCCTAAGATCTCGACCTCATTGTCCCTCAATTCAAGTTGAGTTTGATTCTTGATTTTTCTTAACCCCAACACCGACACAAAGCATTCTCATTAGCCAACCAACCTATAATCTTCATCGGAAAAACCACCATGAATCCTGCCAAAGAGCTATTGAATACATGGTTGCTTCTCTCCCTAATTGTTTTCCGATTTTGCATTTCCCTTGACACCATTTCGCCGAACGAGCCCTTTAAAGACGGTGACATCCTAGTTTCGAAAGGAGAAACTTTCGCCCTTGGGTTTTTCAGCCCGGGAAACTCTGGCCGCCACTACGTCGGAATATGGTATAACAAAGTTCCTGAACAAACCGTTGTGTGGGTAGCAAACAGAGACAACCCTCTCAATGATACCTCCGGAGTCCTCTCCATCAACAGCCGCGGAAACCTTGTCCTAAACAGAAAAAACCGAAGCACTCCTGTCTGGTCAACAAACGCTTCAGTCTCATCCACGAACAATTCTATGGCGGCTAGGCTCTTAGATTCTGGAAATCTTGTTTTGGTTCTACGAGACAGCGAAAATTTCGCATGGCAGAGCTTCGATTATCCCACTAATACTCTGCTCGCGTTCATGAAATTTGGGCTGGACCGGCGGACAGGGTTCAACCGGTACCTAACATCTTGGAAGTCCGAAGATGACCCGGCAACCGGCAACAGCTCATTACAGATTGACCCAACTGGGTACCCACAATTGTTCTTAAACAAGGGTGGATCTCCATTGTGGCGAGGCGGACCTTGGACCGGCCAAAGGTGGAGCGGTGTACCTGAAATGAATCAACATTTTATTTTCAACGTTAGTTTTGTGAATAATCAAGATGAGGTCACGATAGTGTATAGTGTAAACGACCCTAAAATTTTCACCAGAATGGTGATGAACGAATCCGGAGTCGTTGCTCGGTCTACGTGGCACGAGAGTAGATGGTTCGTGTTTTGGTATACTCCGAAAGAGTTGTGCGATACGTTCGGAGAGTGCGGTCCAAATAGTTACTGCGACCCATACGATCCCAACAAGTTCCAGTGCACATGCTTACCCGGGTTTGAACCCAATTCGACCCGTGAATGGTACTTGAGAGACGGGTCAGGCGGGTGCGTGAGAAGCCGAGGAGTATCCGCGTGCCACAGTGGAGAAGGGTTTGTGAAGCTGCCACGTGTGAAGGTGCCGGATACTTCTATAGCACGTGTGGACATGAGTTTGAGTTTGAAGGAATGTAAGCAGGAGTGCTTGAGGAACTGTTCTTGTACGGCTTACACCAGTGCAGATGAAACAAGGGGTGGGATTGGGTGCTTGTCATGGCACGGGCACTTGGTGGACACCAGAACGTTTGCCAATGGGGGACAAGACTTGTATGTACGTGTGGATGCAGCTACATTAGGTATTCTTCACATTTATAGCTTTTTCTTTTGTCACTGTTTGTTGAATTGGAAAACGTTATCTTAATTTAAATAAATAGAAAATAGTAAATTTAATGATTTAATTAATATTTAACACTTTACTTATGTCTGGATTTAAGCTCCTATGAATTTAAGACGTCTGCTTTGATATCATATTAAATCATCATATATCTTTAGAACTTAAACTAATAAGAAATTATGAAATTAATTATTAAATCGATATAAGTTTCTTACAAATATTTTTTTTTTAGCTCAATATTCAAAGAAAAATGGCCTTATTCGGAACAAGAGGATGCTGGCAGTTTTTGTGATTTCTGTTACTGTAACGTTGCTTCTTTTAGTCTCCATTGTGTATTGGCTGGTAATGAGGGTGAAAAGACGTAATGAGGATGAAAATAGGATGAAAAATCTGTTTAGTGGTACCTCAACTTCAAAATACCATCAAGAAAGCAGGGAGTTTGATGAGAGTACAAGAAATTCAGATTTACCATACTTTGATCTAAATATCATAGCTGCAGCCACAGATAATTTCTCTGATGCAAACAAGCTTGGAGAAGGTGGTTTTGGCCCAGTTTATAAGGTAGCTAGTCTCCCTGAAAAAGTCCCAAAATTTGAGTAACTTTCAGTTCATATGTGTGTTAATGCACTAGATTTGTTTCTATGCATTATGACTAAATGAGATTTGTACTTCAATTTCAGGGTCTCTTAGATAATCATAAGGAAATTGCAGTAAAAAGACTATCAAGGTTTTCCGGACAAGGAGTAGAAGAATTCAAAAATGAAGTTGGAATAATTGCTAAACTCCAACACAGGAACCTTGTGAGGATTGTAGGTTATTGCATTCAAGGAGAAGAGAAGATGTTAATCTATGAGTACTTGCCAAACAAAAGCCTGGACTTTTTCATTTTTGGTACGTATGTATACTTTTCACATAAACTTCTTGCAGTATCACTCAAAAATGGTCCTTCAACTACAAACATATGAATTAATGCCTAGTATGTAGCAAAAATACAAAAGCATATATATTTAAAGTTCTCATTTCTTCATTCAGACAAAACAAAAAGGTCATTGTTAGATTGGGGAAAACGCTTCGAGATTATTTGTGGGGTTGCTCGAGGGCTTTTATATCTTCATCAAGACTCAAGATTAAGAATTATCCACAGAGACTTAAAGGCCAGCAACATTCTACTTGACAATGCAATGAATCCAAAAATTGCTGATTTCGGTATGGCTAAAATTGTTGGAAGGGACCAAAATGAAGCAAATACAAAACGCGTCGTTGGAACATAGTAAGTGCATTACAAAATAAAGATAGTTTCCATCTTATTAGGTACCTTCCATTATTATATGTCTTAAAAGTACGTACAAATCAAAGTGGTTTTTAAGCAAACCTTTGTAATTCTTTTTCCTATTGTGTTCTTAGAAAGTTTATATGACATGTTAATGCACAAACATAAAGCTATCTTTGATCATTTTATTTTGCTACTACAGTGGATATATGTCACCGGAGTACGCAATGCATGGGCTATTTTCAGTGAAGTCTGATGTATATAGCTTTGGGGTTTTGATGCTAGAGCTCATTACTGGCAAAAAGAACAGTGCTTATTATCATGATGGTCCCTCCTCAAACTTGATTGGACATGTAAGAATATGGGCAAAGTGTTTATCAAATCCGCCTGCTATTTTTTTTTAAACCTAATGTGATGAATATGTTGTTTGTAGGTTTGGGACCTATGGAGAGAAGATAAAGCCATGGAAATAGTTGATTCATCACTGGGTGACCAATCTGCTAAAGAAGTTTTGAGATGTATTCAAATTGGTCTGTTGTGTGTGCAAGAATATGCAATAGATAGGCCAACCATGTCAGCAGTTATTTTTATGTTGGGTAATGACACACTTCTTTCTTATCCAAAACAACCTGCATTTATTCTGAAGAGCACTTACAATAGTAAAGATAAATCAATTAGTGAAGGTGCTTGTTCTGTAAATGAAGTAACAATTACTATGATTAATGCTCGCTAACCATAAGTTGTTAGGATAGTGCACCAATATGCTATTACAGCTTGAGCTTAATTTCCTGTAAATCAATTGTACACAGATATATGTATTTCTCTTTTATATATGAATAAAATATAAAATCATTACCAAGAGAATATAATTAAGGGATAATTGCACCATTTGTCCTTGTGGTATGCCATAATTATTTTTCACTCCCTATGATTCAAAAATTTCATAGGAGGTCCTTGTGGTAAACAATAATTACAAATCGATCCCTGGAGTCAAATTCCGTTAAATTTTTTTACAGATTCTGTTAAATGTCACATCAAACCAATAAGAAGACGATACGTGTCCATCTTAATAAATAAATATAAACCAATAAGAAGACGATACTCCTCTGCCAATTGTCTGGAAGCACAAAAAAGCCACAATGGAAAAATGGAAAAATATTAAAAGATCAAGTACCATAAACCATATCAATCTAGTTATAAAGAAACTTATCAACTTATCATTCATCCAGTCAAGAATTCATGCCTTGTAAGTGGCAATAATCTATCATACTTATCAAAAAGTGACAATAATCTATCAAGTTAACCTTCAGCTCGGCTATAAACTATATAATCTATTTGTTTGATAAAGCCCACAAGGCTAGGAAGCAACTAAATCACACAGCATTGCAAAACTAACCATGACAAGCAGTGTCTCACTGCATGTTTAAAAAATGAACAAAATCAGCCAAAAAAAAAAAAAAACAAATAAAAGACAATCTATATAGTGCTATATAAGTATGATAAACTTTCAATTTAAACAACATACTTACTAAAAGGGACAACTAGAAAATCAACCTTGATTGGCACGACATGTCATAAACATAGACAACTAGTTGGCCACAGTGAGAATCAACAAGAGCAACAAATTTGATTGTGCTCAAACTCGAAAAATTTCAAAATTCATTGATTTAAACTTCTGGAGGAGGAACCCATGTTAGTCTACCAATACTGTCAACAATTTACAAAGATCTACTAGAGCAAACAATTGAACCCACAAATTCGTATATTCAATCACATGAATTGCATATGAGTTCCCAAATCAGAATCAATGATAACGACACTAGGACTTTAACTAACAAATAGCTCATATCAACTCATTAAAATACATACACAATGTAAATATATGCAACTCCTCATCAAGAACAACCACACGCACACACTAACACAGACATAGGAAATTCTTTTATTACAAAATGCACCATCACGAAATATATTTGGGTTTCTTTTCTTTTTAAAATCTAGAAGTCCTCTCCTAAAAAAATATGATAAAACATTTGAGCTCTTTTTTAAATCAAAAAATTTAACCCTTAAAAAGTTTCTATAAGCCAAAAGATTTATTTTTCTAAAACCTAGACGTGTGTTCCTTTCATCCATCCTCCCCTCAACTCCTCCCTCCCTCTCTTCTGCTTTGTCTCTTCTTCTCAACTCCAAGTCTCCTTTCAAACCTCCTCCCTCTTCTGCCTGGCAACAATATTCAGCCCCCCAAGTAAAAATCCCTGGCTCTGCCACTAACCCCATCATTAAAAATATCTTTTGTACGATTCATTGGTATCTATAGAACTGATCTATACAAAAATATATACATACATGTGTGTGTATATGTATATGCTTGTGTAACTCTTGAGTGACTAATGAGTGAAGCTATACAAACAAACAATACAGGTGATTAGCACACAAATAAACCACAAAATCGAGATTTGTATGAAGAAGAGAAAATCGAAAGGAAAATCAAAATAAAACAGAGAAGACCTTACGGTGGATGGGTCGTCGAAGTCCTCTGCGGTGGTAGTGATTCGGCTTGGCTTGTCGGCGGTGGTGGTGGCTGGGCTAGGCTGGGCTCGTCGTGGTGGAACAGTCGATGGGTCGTTGGAGCTATACGATGGATGGGTCTTCGGAGCTTGGTGGTGGATGGAGGCTGGAGATGGACGAACCGGGGTTCGGTGGCGGTGGTAGCTGGTGGTCTCAGCAAGTGGGTGGCTGTCGGTGGGGTGGAGGAAGGGAGGAAGGAGGGAAAGGCGGTAAGCTTTTTGGGGGCAAAAATATTTTGGGAGAATTTGGCAGCAGCTATTTCTTGTTTAACAGGCTTTGAAAATTTTGAAAATTTTGAATTTTTTTTTTTAATAAAAAAAAGGTCTGACGTGGCGTGCCATGTCAGACGGAGATGGACATGGGAGGGACGCTAGAGCGCCGGCTAGAATTACTCGTAGAACTGTTGGGTGGCATTTCAATGGCATGTAAACTCAAATTTTCATTGTATTAGAATAATGATTAAGTAATTAATTTTATTAGTTTAAATTTTAATATAAAACAATAATATCGAATTCAATGTTGACTCTATCCCATCTTATATTTAATTTTTTTAAAAAAATGTAAGTAAAAAATAAAGAAATTTTATATTATAGAAAGAATAAGGTGAAGTATAAATATGAATGCAACTTGAATTATACTATCGTAGAGTAAGGCTAGTGTTTTCTGTCTATGTGCGCATATATAGAACATAAGTTGAGAGTGTTACATTAATAATTAGGGATGTGTGGTACCCTAGCTTGCGTCCTACGCACATAAGGCTTGTGTCTTCTGTCCGATGCGTATAGAACACAAATTGAGAGTGCCACATCAATAATTAGAGATGCATGCCACCTCCTTGGCTTGCACCGCCTATGCACATGGCAAATGACACAAAATAAACCTCTATTGAAAACTAAGCAAAGAGTTCACCCTTATCAAACTAGCCACATGGTACACTACATAATAAATTGATAACACAAACCAGATATTGTGAAGTAATCTTACAAATTTCTCTTGTATCCCTCTAATAATGAAATGACTTTTGAAATCTTCATCTTCATTTGATCAAAAGTGGCATTATAATAGTTGGCTTATAGAATAGGATTGTAACCTCCCAGATTCCTTTGTCTTATGAGTCTACATGGCATGTAAAGAAAAACCCCGGATAGCTCAATTATATTCATACAATGATTGAAAAGCTAAAATATTTTGTTAGGAGATAGATTTCTGTTCATTATTGAATATATTTGTACTAAAGTCTTTTTTTTTTTCTTTTTTTTTGGGTGGTAATAATTAAGTCATTTAAAAAGTTATTGATGAATGTGTCAAAAATCATAGTCATGTGAATATTATGTGAATTTTTTTTCATAAGCAAGAAACAACGCAACAGATCAAAGCTATGAGGGATTTTTTCCACTGTCATAAGAATTGAGAGGCACAGTTGGGGGAAGATGAGAATATTTCCGGTGTATAGTTCGGAGGCGGCTCATTTTGCCGTAAAAGAAAGCTGGCATATGGCACAGTAAATAAGAACCACGATTATTATAAGAATTGTACGTATGGGTGCACAAAAATTGAAAAACCACCTAGAAGGGTCGGCTTTATAGATTTTGATGCTTAAGGAGATAAATTTAGATGAGACATTTTTATATTTAAATATTTTATATTTTTTCCAAACGACTTGCAAAATTCATCTATGTTAAGAGATATTTAATTTCAACAGATATCATATTTTGTGTTGAGCTACATATAATTCTTTTTTTATAGAATTTAACACAAAATGAAATTTACTTAATTCTAAAAATTTAATTAACGAACTTAGGTTTTAAGTTTATGTGAAATTATAAGTTCATTAACTGTTTTAGGGGTGCAATTAATGTAACTTTTTATTTTTCTTTCATTTCCTCCTTATTATCTTGAGAGATGATATGTCTACAACTCATGTACAACTCTAACAATTTTTTTAAAAATTAACCATTAGATGTGCAGGATCCACATGTAGAAAAACAGATCCAATAATTAGTTTGAAGAAGAAAAAAAAGTTGTTGGAATTGTACTTTATTTATTTATTTTATAAAAAAAAAATTAATTATGTTGTCACTTTTTGGGGCGGATCTTAACTTTAGACGATTGCCTAATTTGCCTAGGCATTCAGCCGGCCCTGCCACATAGAATCCCTCTCTCTTCCTCTATGACATGTTAACCTTGTGAGGAGTAGTTATATAATCTCACACAATATCAAACAGGTAGTGGAAGAGCTCTCTCTAACTAAGTTAACTCAACAACCAATTTCTTCACAAAAATGGAATATGTAATAGGCTCTGACTTGAATGATTTACACATAACAGAAGAAGGTAGCAGCAGGGGAAGGATGGGCCGAAGGAGGTACAGCAATGAAGACACGCTAGAGTTCAAGTCTAAGAACCTATTTGCTGAAAGGAGGAGGAGGCAGAAGCTCAGTGAAAGGCTTCTGGCACTGCGGGCATTAATCCCTTTCATCACAAATGTAACCATGCACCCAACATTCTTCTTAATCCTCCTTTTTTTTTTTCAATAAGCATTTAGCTTCTGATTTGATTTCTTTTGGTTGGTTAACTAGATGAATAAAGCAACTATTATCGAGGATGCCATTTCATACGTCCAGGACCTGCAGAGGAATGTGAATGTTCTTCAAGAGCAGCTTTTCGAAATTGAAGCGTCGTCTGAAGAGGAAACAAAGCCAAGAAGTACTGAAGAAACAGAAGCTGCAGACGAGATGGAGAAAAGCGGCATTCAGGTTTATTTATGGGATAATTGTACCGTTGGTCTCTAGAGTTGGCCATAATTATTTTTCATTCCCTGTAGTTCAAAAAGTTCATGGGAGGTCCTTGTGGTAAACAATAATTACGAATCACTTCATGAACCAATTTTCCATCCACTAGGTTAACAGATTCTGTTAGTCAGTCACGTCACACCCAATAAAAAGTTGACACGTGTCCTTTACAATAAAATAAAATAAAATAAAATATTTGTTTTTTTAAAAATAAAAAAAATACAAAGGGGTGGCTGCCCACCGGGAGCCACCCCAGGCCACCCCGACAGGTTGCCGGGGGTGACACGTGGCCACCCCCAAAGGGGTGGCTGCCGCCTTTGTATTTTTTTTTAATTCTTTTTTCAAAACTAATATTTTAATTTTATTTATTTATATTTTTATTAAATTTTATATTTTTTTTATTATAATAGACATGTGTCAGCTTCCTATTGGGTGTGACGTGACTGACTAACAGAATCTGTTAACTTTTGGATGGAAAATATGTTTAGGAATTGATTTGTAATTATTGTTTACCACGAGAATCTCCCATGAACTTTTTAAACCACAAGGAGTGAAAAATAATTATGACCAACCCAAAAGACTAACGATACAATTATCCCTTTATTTATTAACTAGTTGATTAAGTTGTTTGTGTTGAACTCTTAGACACATAACTTGGTGATTACTTTCATTTTGCTGTGATTAGGCAGAGGTTGAGGCCACACAAATTGTGGAGAACAAACTTTGGGTAAAGATAGTCTTCGAGAAGAAAAGGGGTGGATTCAATAGACTGATGGAAGCCATGAATGCTCTTGGATTTGAACTCGTTGATACAATTGTTACTACCTCCAATGGAGCAATGCTTGTTTCATCTTGTGTTAAGGTCAGTAAGAACAAGGCTATTTTTTTTATTTTTTATTTCATGACGATGTGAAATTATACCCGTCATATAAACTCCGGATACGTGATCCGCCTGCAAGAACTGTGTATCGGTTGAGTGGGGATTCAAACAGTTAATCTCATAGTATTAACCAAACGAGTCAATCATTTGAAATAACTCTCGTGGGCAACAACAAGCATTTTTTTGTGGCACCTTTCCAATGTTACTTGTAAACAAACAAAAAAACAAAACATGTTCTCCTATAGTCCTATGCACCTCCATCACATCAAAACAAACTCATAACTAACTACAACGTCTCAGTAGGACATCCAATGCAATGGTAACAGACATAGAACCAAAAATCAAATCAAAGTACCTCAATTTTTACATGAGCTTTCATAGATTTCAACAGATCGATAATGTTTATTTATTTTTGAATTTTTTATAACTTCAGGGAATTTATGGTGAAAGGCTTCAAGTTCAGCAGACCCAGGAGTTGCTGTTAGAGATCATTAATGGCATATAGAGCAATTCAGAGTATAACTAATCATCTTCATCTATGTATACAATTAAAAGGGCTTTTTTTTTTTTTTGGTTTCTAGTGTATACGTGCTAGCTGCGGAAGCATTTGGAGGTTTGAAAGTAATGGTTATTATATATGTTTGGTGCAATTAATGTAATAAGCCAAGACTTTTTTATACACCATTCTTAAATTAATATAGCGATCAGTTTATGACACAAAGATTTTTCCAATGGGCAGCCGGCTAAATATTCACAATATTAGGTTCCAAATCCTTTACTATTATCTTTTTACAAATTTATATAGCAGTCCATATAAGTGTTACGTGGCACACATGGGTGAAGGTTGAGAGCCTCTTAAGACGACAGTGGCCTGTGACGGCGAAGGACCTTTAGAGACAATGGTAGGTAGTAGTCGGTAACGGTGGAAGGTCATCAACTTTGTCTGAGATGGCGGCGAATCGTAACCAATGGTGATGGAGGGCCGCCTAAGACAACAGTGGGTGGTGGCCAGTGACAACGGAGGTCCGTGGAATATGGTTGCAAGTGGTAGGTTGGGCCGAGGCCAATGCCGGGCTGTGCTGGGTACTAGTCGGTGATTGGCTGGGCCAGGTGGTGGCTGACAACTCCCAAGGGGGTGGTTGGCCACCAATGGGGGACACGGCAAATATGAATGATTTTTTATTATACCAAAAAAAAAAAAAAAAAAAAAGGGTATTCTCGAAAAACATTTTTTTATTATTGCATTCATGGGGAAGATGGAAGAGTTATTCCTTACCTTTTTTTTATTTTTTTATTTTTTTTATTTTTTATTTTTAAGAGAAATAACTATGCTTCATTTTAGGGGAATACTATGTAATTGTGGCTCAACCAAACTATAGAATAACTATTCTATTCCTAGGTATATTTCTGTGTACCAAATGTGACATAAGTAATAAAATTTGACAGATAAATTTAATTGTTTAATAGTTGATGTAGTAAATATCACTTGGACTGCCACGTCAGTCTGTAAATGATTTGTAATAAAAATTGTAGTACACCTAGCAACGCACATTTTTAGCATATGCTAGGAAAACAGGAGGATGTCTGACCCGTGATTATTTTTTCGAATGGCAAGAGAATTATGAATAGAAGAATCAGAAATATTTGGTGGTGAAGGTGAAACACCGTCATGTTGATGATTAGAAATAGGCACAGTCCTATATCAGATGAGGGATGAGGGAGCTCGAAACAACCATCTGAGTTAGGATGTAAAAGATTAGAAGCTAAGGAAATTTGCATTCATGAAAAATAACATCCCTTGAACTAAAAACTGATTTGGTATGAAGATCAAAAAGCTTATAACATTAAGGATGCACTAAAAAAATGCAAGGTTTAGCTCTAGACTCAAATTTGGTTCGCATTCGAGCGAGAGTGGATGCATAACATAAGCTGCCAAACACACGTCGATGATAATATGTTGCTTCAAATCCATGTTCTATAGGCTGATCTTGATTCATCGGATGGTTTGCTCAAACAGCCACCTAGGAAGGTAAGATTAAATTTTTTTTTTTTTTTTTTTTTTTTTAGTTTTTGCACATTCATCATAATGACCAATCTTATTGATTAAGGGTAACGTTTTATAAGAAGTGACCGATCTTATTAAGTGTAACGGACCTTATAAATAAGAAGATAAAGTGACAAAAACAATCAGCAGAGTTTTTGTTTAAACGCCACAATCAGTTTGCGAAAATTTTGTCATTTGATCAACAAATATAATCGATTTTCCATTTTTTTTTACAGCCTTCACATCATCTATGAACTGAACTCTCACAATTTTTCCCAAAAAAGAAAAAAAGAAAAAAATTGACAAACAAAAAGAAGAGGATCTCTCATATGAAAAAGAAAAAGTTTTCAATCTACCTATCATCTCTGAAATTGAAATCCCATCTTCTTCCTGCCACCCTTCTCCAACAACACACCTGCACTCCACATTTATATTGTTAATTACACCACAAATGCTAATTATAGAACCCTAAATGGTAGAAAATTTCAGTCAATGAATCAAAGAGACATAATTGAATAATGAGCACTCTGTTTGGCTGCCAAAGAATTAAAAATAAAAAATAAAAAAAAAATTGAGAAAATGTGTAACAAATGACTTTGCAAAATCTAATCAGGCTGTTTAATCAATCCCTCAGCGCACCAAACAGTACAAGCCTGAATTTTCCAATTTTTGCCTCTGGGATTTCTTACCAGCCAAACAGAGTAAACGTAATAGAGGGAACAACAAATTAACAATTCCCGAAAAAGTTTGCCCAAAAATTAAGAACCCAGACCCAGAATCAAACCAAAAATTGGAGACCTAATAAAAAATCAGAGAAAAATTGGGTACCTTGGGGTTTACAAACAGGAGGGTCTTCAAACAGAGAAAGGGAGAGCTGCTTATGAGCAACACCAATATCAAACAGAATAAGCCCTGAAGATGGATCATTCACAATGATATCCTTCACCGGCAGCCATAGAAAAAGCTCTTCCTGAGTCAGACCCTCCAACCCTTTAAGCCCACCAAAGCTGAGGTTAGCCCTGACGACGCTGTCAAAGTATACTCTGTTCTCAAACTTGGCCAAGCATGGCTGGTCCAGGTGCACCTCCAGAAGACCCGTTTGATCAAGACTATACGCTTTCACGTTCTCCGGGAAGAGCCCCGCCGGAAGGCCTTGGCTTTGGAGGAGATTGTGGATGGAGGAGGTGGCTGTCAGAGGATGGAGAATGAGAAGAAAAAGAGTGAGGAAAGACATGGGTGTCAGAGGCATTGTCACAGACGCACAGAGCTGATGTTGGAGTTTGTTCTAGGTCTAGGTTTTTTAAGAGTGAATTTATGTTAAAGTTTTTTTTTTTTTTTTTTCTTTAAAGGTTAATTTAAGTTAAGTTTTCGAAGGTTATTATGGGAAGTGGGGCCAGAATGGACTGTCTATATTATGGTTTAGCATGACACTCCTAATCACATTTGTTCTATAAGAAGTGATTTGTATATACCCATAACTTTAATCAAACTCCTCTTGGTCTAATTTTATTTGTAGCAGCAATCTAAAAAAAATTAATAATAATAATAATAATACTTCAAATTCTAGATAATTTATCCGCAACTAGAATGTTCCAAAACTTGAGAGGGTACCACGCTAGCAAAAGATGCAAAAGGTGGGGTTTCTTGTGCATTGGCTTTTGGATGAATTGCAATTCACAACTCTCTTGCGGAAATATGAATGAGTTATAATGCAATTCACACAAATTTGTCTTCAAAAACGCACTTAGGAAGATCTCGGTATTGTCCTTAAGTGTCCGTTTGGTTTTTAGTTTCAAAACGTGTAATTTTAAAAAATAACAATTTTAAAATCTAGTTAATAAAAATACTATTTTTAAAAATATAGTTAACCGTTTGGTAATATTACGGTTTAATTTTTAAAATCATGTGTTTTTTAAAACGCGCCTCATTACCTCCGGTTAACTATCAAACATAATACATTTTATAATGGCGGGATCAAATACATGCGCTATAAAAATGGGTGGTACTATTTTTCTACAAACATTTCTATTAGGGTATTTGAATTTGCATGTTAGAGGATTTTACCAATACAGAATATCTCATGAAAAGCTATCTCGACTCTATCTTATATTAGGGTATGAGTAGTTTAATTAAACAAGGATAGTTATAGTTATCTATCTAAGTCAGTCTTTTAATTATTCATAACACTACGGTGCATAAGTAATTTAGTAGTAGGTTTCTATTGTTCATTGTAGGAGTTTATCTCTAAGTCTTTTAGTTTGATTCGGTTTGAATTGTGTAATCAGGTGATCAATTAATAAAAAAAATAAAAAATTAATCATAAACTTAGTGTTTGAAAAGGTTTACGTTCAGGGCTGACGGTTAGCTGTGCCAAATTAAAAAATATATTAAAAAAATAAATAAAGGCAAGAGGAAGGCAAGGTGCCAAATTAATGATACAAATGACTTCTTCTTCTTTTTCATAATTATCTCACAATATTGATGTTTTAATTTCAATTATAAATTAATTAGTCTTTGTTTTAAAATAAATAGGAGAGTAGGTTAGAATTAACATGTCTGCATTATATGATAAAAATGTAGTTTTTAGCATTAATATTTTCTTTTTATATTTTTTTTTAAAGAAATGATAAAAATTTATATTTTTATCTTACAATTATCCCACAATTCTGATGTGGTAGTCTCAACCAACCTTTAAATTTTTATTTTTATTTTTTTAAAAAAAAAATTTGATCGAAAGATTAGTTGAAACTGTCACATTAGTATTGAGAGATAATTGTAAGATGGAAGTGTTATTTCTTCCATTACTCTCTGTTTTAACAACCAACTTAATTGAATTTTGTATCTAAAACACGAATTATCGAGTATTTATAATATATGTTTGTTAATATTTTACGGGATATTTTTTGTTTTTGGTTTGAAAAAGTATTATAATGATATAAAGTAAAAGCTATTTTTCTATTTTGAATTATTTATTAATGTATTTTATCTTAAAATTAAAAAAATAAATAAAAAATACTCCCCTGGCAAACTTCTGCAGCTACTCAAGCAGCCATGGGCCATGGCCCGGTGTTTTACGTTGCAATTTTCAAATCCGTGAATGGTGATTTTGGGTTAAGCCAAGGGCGTTAATTAACATCACAAACCCCTAATTTTGCGGGCATTTGGGCACTCAATGAATCATTAAAGAGATTAATATATGGTAAAGCTAATGCTTGTATCTTAATCAAATATAGACTAATCCATCCCCATCTTAATAAACAATATAATTACATTAATCAAACATATTATCGACAACCACTTTTCATGCCTTTACAACTTTTTCGGCTTCCTTAATGACATTCTCGTACATTAATTGATTGGAATGTCCTGTGCTTGTCTTTGACCTCACCTTTTGACAGCCCATGCCCTTCTCCTATTACTCACAATAATTATTATTATTATTTATTTTTTTATTTCATAGAAAAAGCAGTCTACAGTTTTTTCTAGACAAAAATGAAACTAATAAAGTGAAAATTGTACATATCATAGAATTAATGAAGCAAAGCAGCTACATTAACATGTCATTGGATGCTTTTTGGTTACGAAATTTTCGTTGGAATTTGTCTCTTCTTAATTCTTATTCAAAAGACTTATTTAAAAGTTTATTTTGAAGGAAATTGCTCTAAAATTTCTTGTGTTTTGGCCTCATGGGCCTTTTTAATTTTGACAATTAAAAATTTGAGATTTGTTCAAGTGAGAAATAGGTATTTTTGTTATATTTTTCATTTTTTTTTTTTTTAATGATAGAAGTCTGACTGACATTTTTCTATGCAAACTGATGCATGAGAAAATCAGGCATAAGATTTAAAGATTATTTTTTGAATAAGATCAACCCAAGAATTGAAATAATCATACAAAGTATTTGAAGATTATTTTTAGAATGGCATATTTTACTTTCTGTACAAGAATCTTACTTTGTCTCAAAGTTTACAGTTATGTTTTGTATTTTATTTCTTTCTTTTTCTCCAAATATTCTGATTGAAAAATACTCAAACTCTGCATATATAAAAACATGTCTGTATTATTTTGGAATCAAGTTTGAAGTATCAATTAAATTTTAAGCCTTTTAGAGTTATTTCTCTGTTTACTTATTTGGGTCAATTAGGAGGTTTCTCTTCTAAATTTACTATTTTCTCTCTTCCTGAATTCCCTTTTTTTATCTTCAATTCATAATTTTTGTTGCTATCATACTTTATCAGAACAATCTTAATTCTTTCCCGCGTCACAAGCCCAATAAGAATTTGTCACATATGTTCCAAGAGTCATGTCATGACACAAATGCAATTATGTCTGTTTACACAATTTCTGAACAATAACGTGTCGATCGTGAGGTTACCCTTTTAACAGTGGTGGACTGAAGAAGATTGTTAAGCTGTTGGACTGAGAATATTCAAAACAGAAAGAGACTTGTTGGGGGTTGGCCGGCGACGTCTACTCTGATCGTTAAGTCAATCGTCGTTTTAGTGAAGAAGAATAATAATTAATACAACTGAAAAATTAGGTGTTACCCATTTATGATTTCTATTTATACCACCATCTTTTTGTGAGCTCGCATGTGTGATCTTCACAATGCTAGCGAGAACCAACTTAATTTTGATCTGACACGATCAACGGTCATTTATTGTATTCTGATCATTAACATGATGAGTCGGTTTGAATAGCAGCGCATGGTGCTGGTGTTCCCTCTATACTTAGTCTTGATTGGACTGGCTGATCTTATGTCTAATAAATGGCTAAAGATCTTCATAAATGAGGGGATCTTCCCTTTTGAACTTATGTCATATACTTAACTGGTCGTCTGAGTGTCCGAGCATTACTCACTTGGATGCTCGGCAGTTGACACTACCGCTTCTTTTAAAGAAGTCTTTGGTTACGATGAATTCTTTTGATTGATGAGTCTGTCCCGCATTACCTCCTTTATAGTACTAGTCTACTCTCAAAGTCCAATCCAATAACCCAGAGTATAATTACCCAATATGGTCTATTCTCAAGGCCCAATCCAATAACCCATAGTATAATTACCCTACAATGTCAAATTTTTATTGTCTTTAAAATAAAAATTATAAAAGAAAAAAAAAATTAAGTAGAAGAGCGATAGAAGTAGCTCGCTGCCCCTTTATTGGTTCACCTCCACACTTTCACCCCTGTAGAGGGGCGTGGGTGGAGATCCTCCCTCATAGAAGTGGTGGGGTGATACATGGGCGGAGAACCACCCTAGTAGAGGCGGGGTTGGTTTTTCACCACTAATTAAAGAGGCCAATCGTCTTTGTGAGGGTGGAGAATCACCCTTATTCCTTTGTGAGAGTAGTTCTAAACCGCCCCTACAAAGGTAGGGGACAAGGAGTGGCTCCAATCCCACCCCCGCACCCATCTACGGGGCGAAAGGGTAGAGGTCCACCTTGCAAAAGCTCTGTACGATTGACTCTAATTTTACTATTCCCTTTGTGCAGTCTTTTATTTATTTATTTTTCTTCCTTTCTTTTATTGTTTGTTACAACTTGCATACGTGACATGATGTCATGATTATTGATATTCGCAGCAAATTTTTGTTGGGTATACATGAAAAAGGCAAATTATCAAAATACTCCCAATATACAACAATGGTACAACAACAAGACACATTAGGGTAAAACTCAAATGTCTCACCCCAATATATCTTGTTGTTGTACCATTGTTATACCCCAAGAGTGCAAGTATCATTTCCCCATATAAAAATATCAATTGGTACTTTTTTCAAATTTGTCACTCTAACAAAACTTAATCTTCTATATGTCGTAAGAGCGCTAATAGCATATATCTTATAAGTGATTCTATTTCTTAAATATAAGAATTTTTTTTTTAAAAAAAAAAAGTTAAAAAATCACCCATATCATTTTTCCTATATTTTTCATAAAAGCACCATAAGCAAATACCTAATCATCTTCATAAATTTAGGGAACAAAATAATGAATTTGTGAGGCAAAATAATGAGGCTTATTGAGGTTTCATCAAGAACTAAACATGCTTATGAGTTTACAAATTAGAATCTCAGAATTATTTGAAAAGATAAAATAAATACAAGCGACCCCCAAATGTTCCTTAAAATTTGCAAATCTAGCATGAATATTAATTAATCCTCATTCATAATCAACCTGCCTGTAAAGGGGTCCATAATTTGGATCACCATAGGGATATGAACTTCCAAAGAGATAATCTGCAGTGCTGCTGCTGCTTCTTCCTTCATCATCACCACATTCTTGGCCATCACTGCATCTCCTTTTCTCCCGAGACAAGCAAGGCCAATACCCAAATAAGCTTTCACAAAGGTCCATGGCTTCCAACCCATACCCGCTTGGAGGATAGGGCACCGGCTTGTCATATTCATAAGGCTCCGGCTCCGGCTCCTCTTTGTAGCTCTCATGGCCCACTTGCTGTTGCTGCTCTTCTTCACTAATTCCATTGCTGGGTTTTGCTGCTTTCCCAACATCAGTTTCCTCTTTCCCACTAGGCAATGCGAGAGACCCGAGAGCATTTGGATCCGCCGGCGTAGATCGAGGATAGCAGATTTCATCTGAAGGTGGAAGGGGCTTGCCGTAGGTTTGAGCAGGATCATAGCCACCGCCATAAGGGGTTGGATCATAATCTTCAAATTCAGGCACATTAGACTCCACAGTAGAGTAAGATATCAGAAATTGAGTCGCAGCAGGATTCTGGGTGAACTCCAGAAACCTTGGCTGGCTGAAAGTGTAGGAGGAGTACGCCATTGATGAATAACTCTGAGGACTGTAAGAACCATGGTAAGGGACTGCGTTATACTCAAAGAATTGGTGGATGTTGGAGTCATTGCTAGAATAAGGCATTGAGACATGAGCTGGAGCTGGAGCTGGAGCTGAATCATAGCTGCCACCATAAGGGTTTTGATCGTACTGATCAACAAGATCATCATCCTCGAAATAGCTGGAGCTGTAGTAGGCCATTATCGATTTCAATCAAACTCTGATAATTTCTGCAGCAGCTAACTTGTGCATGATTCAAAGTTAGCAGAAAAAAGCAAGCCCTTGGAGAAAAGTTGGACATGATAAGTCCTTATCCTCTTTACCAAAAAAAAAAATAATAATAATAATAAAAAATAATAAAATAAAAAGCAGACTTTTCTGCATACTGACATATTCATAGTAATTCTTATGTCGTTACCTGTCCATCAAATCCGGCCATACAATTCTTATCTAATATGGGAAGCCTAGTCGAGAAAAATAAAAAAGTTCGTCTAAAATTATTGCGAAAAGATTAATTAAATAATTAAATTTATTAATTTCTATTCATATAAGTTTTTGAGATAAATAATTATTTAATATAAAATCAAAACAAAAATAATGCATTCGAACCATCGTTCTATAATTTATCCTTTACTTCAGTTATTCACAATTTATAATTAATATAAGTTAAATATTCCTCATATAAGCCCAACTTTTAAGACAAATGTTAATTTAACATAGTATTACAAAATGATTGGATAAAATAAGTCTACACGTAAAGAAAATATTAAAATAGAAATTAAATAATTATATTTTTTTATTTTTTATCTAGTTTAAACTTTATAAATAAGGGTAACCTAATAATTTTGTTGTGAGGTGAATAAAAAATTACCATTTAAGGGTTTGTTGCAATGTGACGACCACAACAGTCAACAGATATTTACAGCTTTGCCTTTACTCTTTGATGTAAAGGAGTGGGCAAACATTTCAAAGTCATATTGATTGAAGACGTTTTACTTTTGCGAGCACTAGATCCCACAATAGGATCGAGATGTGACTGGAAAAGAATCCCAGAAATTTCGCTTAATAAGATTAAGCTTTTTCCATGAATTGCTTAAGAAGGTGGCTAAGCTATTTGGACAATCTCAGTCGGTGAAGATGCAAAATGTAGGGAACATAATAATACCTTTTGTTTACCCAAATTAAAAAGAGAGAGAATATGCTTATTTTGCCTCACAGAGAAAGGACCTCCTTCCTTCTCTTTTAAGCATATTTGAGATTTAATAGACTCTGTTGTCACCTAGATCCCAAATACCTATAGGGCCAGTGGTCCCATTTTCATAGATAATCAGCTTGTTGGTCTCTTTCCAGAACTAGGAATAACAATTCATGTTTGCGTGTTAAACTGAAATCGTATTGAAATATAAATATAATATTATATATATTAACCATAAACCGACGAATTTAGTTAAACGGGTCAAACCTTTAAACTTTAATCTACTAATTTTGTGTTGGGTTTACGATTTGTGTAAAAAATTATCAACCTTACCAAGTTCATCGTAACAACGATAGACTAATCACGAATCCAACCTCATACTCCACAAAATGGACTTAATTAATTAACATAGGAGATCCAAAGCTGGCCGGTTCCATGTGTCAACTGATGGCAGGACTCGAAGATACAGCCAAGTTTGAAAGCTTCGAATGAAATAAAGACAGATAACTACCAGAACAAAGGAATCAGCCTTAATTGACTTCAAGCAATCTCATGTCTATGGGCTCAGCAGGTAATCAGAGCACTCAGGAAACAAGATAGAAGGACCTCATCTCCATTAATTGTCCGAAATTGCCCAAGAAGATTTCAAAAAATACACCACTGCAAGAATGGATCTTCACCAAATTTGCTGGCGGGTCTTGGCTAAGTTTTTAAAGGATGAGTTGAGACCCAAACATAAGAGATGTCAAAGCTACGCTTGACAATAAATCACTGAACTAGCAAAGAGTGACATCACATATGCACGTTGTTGTCAAGTAGAAAATTAATGATACTACACAAAGGATTACTTATGCTGCTGATAAGATAGAAGACAGGGCAAGAAAATTGATATGTGAAAACAATTCCAATCACATACATATAGGTTCATCAATTCAAAATCCCCTTTATGTACTATACTCATATATCAGACCTACATAGTCCTCTAGATGAAACTGCTTAGTTGATCTGACAAGAGATACATCAACAGTGCACCTCACTGGACTCCATTCATAAGCAGGTTCTCTGACCTCATGCTAAATTATCCATGCCAGTATTGTTCACAGAAACATGTTGAAGAATGATACAGTGCAACTCCCATCAGACTAAGAACTAGATCAAACATGAAAAAACCTGCAATAGTAAAAGCATCAAACAAAACAAGTTACAAACTGATAATAAAGATAGGCATTTCTAAACTTACAAGTGGAAGAAAACCTAAATACAATTCCGTGTAATAACCTATATTACATGTGAGGAGAGCATCAAAATCAAGTACAGAAATAAAGTTCTATACAGGTAAAATTTTTACAGGCAAGTAAAATCTGATAGCTCATTCAGCAGTAAGAAATCCAAATTTAAGAGAGAGGGAGAGAGAACTGAATGTTGAAAGAAAGGCATAGTATGGCACGAAAATCCCACTACCTCAACCAGAGGCTGAGTCTGAAGTAGTTGCCTCTTGTCTGGGTCTTCTCTTATCAGGAGGGGGGCCATCCCTCCGTCTCTCGTACCTTCTACTTTCATATTTTGATCCACTACGTTGTTTTGGTTGATAAGTAGGGTACTTGCAGGGAATTATCTCTCCATTGATGTACTTATCCCCTAAAGAAGAAGAAACATAAGTAAATAAAAGATTATAGAAATTATCACGACATAATTAGGATATGTAGGTGTACAACAAACTATTTCTCAATCAAAGATCAGTCATATCAGTCACCTCCATAGTCTTTATTTTTGACGTCTATGTATGAGTCTGGCAATACCCAGAGAACCCCAGGCAATCCTACAACGATGCAATTGAAGATGTATTAGAATGAAGAATGCAAATAAAGAAACCCATATAGTTTAACAAGAGAAGTGCTTGACATTGCTATCTACCCTTGAATTTCTCAGATGTTTCTTCATCAACCGTGCACTGGAATCCAGTGTAGGTGGTGGTACTGAAAGCGTACATATTCTTCTTTGCTTCTTCCATGCTGACACGTGAACACAAAGCCATATCAATGAAACAATAGTAGAAAAGATGGCAACTATATAGCTACAGGTTCAAAACCACCAACAATAACAGTACATTTTTTTTTTTTTTTGATAAGTAGAATAGTAGTTAGAGAATAACAGTACATAATTCTTTACAGAAGTCCCATTAGAGTTGTGCATCTCAATGTTATGATGGGATAATCTTAAACAAGAGGGAAAATAATATCATAATTGTCAGAATATGAAATGGGAAACCAATGAACCACATAATTAGAACATTTCTCTAAATGAGGCACTGCATGGTTAGCAATTTAAGATATCAGGAAAACCCAAATTGATGGGATTATAGATTTAGGAAAGCAACTATGATAATTGGAAAATGATTTTTATTTTTTATTTTTATGATGATGAACCCCTTCAAGGTAGGGTCACTTCGTATAGGTACTTTGTTGGATAAACCCGGAGCCGTACAAAATGATTTTTTTTTTTTTTTTACAAGTCTAAGTGCAAAAAGATTAACCAAACAATTTAAGTCTGGGTATGATTGCAGAGAATTAGATTACATTTAGAATTCTAAACTTGTGGAACCCAAAGATGTAGCATCCACCAATTAATGTCATGGGCAATATTGAAATACTCAGATTTCTTGCATTAGCAAAGGGCCTTCAAATAACTTCAAACGCCCTATTTCTGCTGAACCAAGCATCACTAAGGCGAAACATGTGCTCATTTGCTGATGCTTTTTAGAACTGCCTTTTGCTTTTTAACAAAAAAATAATAATTTAAAGCATCAACAAACATCTCCACATACAAAGGCCTCAAAACTACTTCAATTTTTATGTCACATCAGAACCAAAAAACAAAAAAGCCATTCTAAAAAGCAATAGCAAACTAGCCCTATTCGCTAAACCCATGTTGATTTCCCAAACCCATCAATTTCCAAGATAATGCTACCAAGACCCCAATAGAAATTATTAAAAAAAAAAAGAACAACATACCTCTCCACATTACAAACTAGAAAATTCATTTCCGAACCATAAATTACCTTCAAAATCATCACTTGCAAATAAAATCCAGTCCTTTACCCAATCATTCATCATTTTAGCAACATCTTTCCCCCTAAAATTACATACCCAATGTAACTTCTACTTATATATATTACATTTTAGTCACATAGAAAGAGCACCCATCTGTTACCACGAAAAAATCCGAACCTAACCTCAACTCAACTCATAAAGCTCCGTTTTCTCAGCAACCTAACACACAAACACATAAGAAACAACAAAAACAATAACAAAAGCGAACAGACCTGCCCAGAACAGTGGCGAGAGTGTTGAGGTAAGTGTCAATCATCTGCTCCCTGGTGGGCGCAGGGTCCTTGGGGAACTCCATCACAATCAGCCAGTGGTTGTAGTCGCAACCCGGGAGCATGATGGTCTCCCTGGGCTCGCCACTGTTACTACCACTGCTTCTCTTGGCCGAGTAATCCCCATCTACGGCTGCTGCTCGAACGAACGGCCGAGATTTGGCGACGGCGGCGGGGTTCAAGTGCGGGATAGTGTAGCGGAAGCGGAGACAAGACGTGGGAGTGAGAGTGATAGTGGGTGCGGAGGGTTTGGGGAGAGAGATAGGGGTTAGGGGTTTAGAGACGAGAGAGAGACTAACCATTGCCATTGGAGGATTGAGAGAAATGGGAAATAAAAGATTGCCGTGTGGGGTATAAGAAGGAGATTAGAGGGGAGGAGATTTTTATTGATCGAAAACGACATCGTTTTGTGAGCAGCCCATTTTGTAAGGGTTTTAACATTTGCTTGCCCAATGGGCCAAGGTTTCATTTTTTGGTGGGTGTGTTTGAAGGGTTTGAAGGGGTTGAGTTAGGCAGGAAAAAATTTCTTTAGTCCATGCCATTTGTATTGGGGCAGAATGTTTGTGGTCCAATTCGAGTTGGGCTCAATTGGGTTAAGTTTATGAAGTGCATATGACTGACGAATCCCAAATGCTCCACAGTTTATCCTTTATTTCGGCAAAGTATTCTGCGTGTTAGCCCTTACTTATTTAGGAAAAATATGAATTCATACGTGAATGGAGATTACTGTTAAAGTATTAAGGTTACGTTTAGTACGTAGAATGACTATTCCATTAAGAAAATGACTTTAGAATAATCATTTTCATTACCCATGAAGGAATGACTATTCCTCATATGCATACCTCAAATGAGGAACAATCATTCTCTCATGGGCAATGATGATTATTCAAAGTGTTAGATGCTTATCATATATTTTAATTAACACCAAAGTTTTTTTTTTTTTTTTTTTACATATCCACACAAGAGGGGGAAGGAGGGATTCAAACTAACAATCTTCGCTTTATGAAGTGTGGTCTCCAGCCATGAAATAAACACCAAAGTTATTTTATTTCACTTTCTTCAATTCCTTTTTTATTTTATTTTATTTGAAGCACACTTTCTTCAATTCCTAATAAAAGCTATTCATTTTTCTAATAGAATAGGCATTCCGTGTACCAAACGTAACCTAAATGATTAAATTCACCGTCTCTTACAAGCTTAATTTTTTTAAATAAGTGGTAGTTTAATAAAAAAAATAAAAAATACCCGCCCACTATGAATTAATTGTCAAATAGTCATCCTCACCCGCTGCCCCTACTTTCTTCTCCTTGATGACTTTGAACACATGGAAAACTCGTCGAATCTTCGTGAAAGAAGTAAGTCTAAGTTATCAAGACTATGATACCTTCATGTATCATATATATTGATCAATAGAAATTAACTTAATTACAAGATTAGGTTCATGTTACGTCACCTAAACTATCAAATCAAATTCAACAAAATCAAGAAAAAGGCCAAACTAGTTATGTCAACGAGAATTTAATTAGTCTCTTATGAGAAAAGGAGGGTTCTTGATCAATTCCCATATAAAAAAATAATAATAATAACCGGATCTCTTACTCTATTATAATAATTTGACCAAATCTTAATATTTTATCATAGTTCAACAAGAACATGTTTATTATAGTGGAAATGCAGAGAATATAGAAGAAGATCAAACGCTAGAGAACAGGAACAAAAGCCAACCAACCCTTGTACACATGTGTTCTACGCGTCTCTTTTCAAACATCTATTTAATTTCTTGAGACACAGTGTTTGGAAATTTCCAAGCTTGAGGGGAATTAAATACTGATTTTTTTATTTTTTTTTTCCCAGTTAACGCCAACAAACTTGACAAGATTAATTTACAAACCAAAAGCTTGATCAGATTTATTATCAACTAAACCTTTGTTGCAGGAGCAGTTTAACCTTCCTTTGTGAGACATTTGGAATTTAGTATTACTTGGACGAAAGCAATATTGACCTTATAGGATCAGGCCAGGGTTGTCTCGCATATATATTGTTTGACTTAAACTGGTATACCATATGTGACAGGATTATCTAATCGTGTTTGCCATTCTTAATTGTCTCCGAACTAGGATATATAATACAAAAGCTGTTACATGTGATGCTCCTTGATATTTGTTTTGTGTTTGTTTGTATTATCATCTAGGGCAAGTTACTTAACTATCCCAACTTGTTCACCAAAAGTGCATGATGCATGCGTATGTATCCCAATGAAGTTGGCGTGGAGGGTATATAGGGCATTTTTATGAAGATACTCAAAACTTGAGATCAATCCAATTAGTGTAATTACTATATATCAAGTTGTGACATAATATTATATGTTCAAAGGATCTGTTAAATGATCCACACTATAACCTAATTTGGAAGGCTTCAAATTTAGAGCGGTTAATTTTTTATATGACTCGTGAACTCAACACGAAATTAACAGGTTAGGGTTGTGAGGGTTGACTCATTTAGGCCAATACCAGTTGACATATATAGTCTTATATTTATGTTTAACACTACAAAAAAAAAAGGCATTTATGGACGGTTTTTTTCTAGACGATTTCTAAAACCGTCTAGAAAATAAAATTTGCAAACGGTTTTTCTGAAACCGTCTGGAAAAAATTTATTATGGACGGTTTGATTAAACCGTCTATAAAATTCCAGACGGTTTTAACTACATCGTCTAGAAATTTTCATTTCCAGATGGTTTTATAAAAATCGTCTATAAATTTATAGATAGTTTTTTTCAAAACTATCGGTAAATGTTATTTTCAGACGGTTTAGTTAAAACCGTCTGGAATTTTATGGACGGTTTTTACCAAACCGTCTGGAATTTTTTTTCCCACACCATGTCATCAATCCGCGTGATGCCCCCTTATTTCACCACATCCCTCAAATTATTTCTCAGCCAAAATCAGAATCATCGATCTCTGTAATAATTAAAACCATCGATCTCTCTCTCTCTCTCTAGCTCTCTCATTCTTCTTCTTCTTCCCCCAAAACTCTCTTCTCTCTCTCGCCTCTCTGATCCTTCTCACTATTTTTTGATCTTATTTTGTTGTTTGCTTCTTCTACTTCTTCTTTTTTTAACAGGACGATCGACCACTCACCCCCACCTGCCCGGCCGCACGACTCATTGCCACCACCTGGGGAGATCGAGCGACTTAGAGAAGCAGAGATCGAGATAGAGAGAGGGAGGAGATTCGGCGACGGAGGAGGCCTCCTTTTTGGTGATTTCTGGTCTTTTTTTATGGTGATTTTTAGTCCTTTTTGTTAGTCGCCAGAGTTGGTGATTTTTAGTCCTTTTTGTCGGTGACGGAGATGAAGGGTTGAGGTCTCGCCAGGGAGTCCGGATTTTAATTTTGGGTTGGATTTCATTTGGGGAGGAAGGGGAAGATTTTACCAGCCCTTGAAGAAGTTTTCGGCGAGGGAGAAAAAAAATAAAAGAAGTTTCCGGCAAGGGCAGAAACAGAGCATGCCGGCGATGGGAAAAAAAAAAGAGAGAGAAATTCTGGATATTAATTAATGATATTAATATATAAAACAAAAGGAAATAAATCGAAACAAGAAAAAAAAAATGAAGTCTGGACGGTTTTGGGCAAAACCATCCAAAAATTTTCTGGACGGTTTTGGGCAAAACCGTCCAAAATTTTTCTGAACGGTTTTGCCCAAACCGTCCATAAATTCATTTAGCAACATTATATCCTAGAAAGTTTTAAACCGTCAAGAAAAAACCATCTAGAATTGATTCTAGATGGTTTTTCTGCATTTCTGGACGGTTACTTTTTTTTTTTTTTTTTTTTTTTTTTTAGTGTTTCGACATGATCAGAACCCGACATGCGACATTTAAAGCTAACAATGTTTGACACGACTCACGAACCTAAAACGAAATTAGCATGCCACTTAACTCGGGTTGAGAAGTCTAACCCGTTTAATTAAATGGGTCGAGTAAAAGTTAACACATATAATTTTATACCCATATCTCGAAACGATTTGAAACTGACATATAAACATAGATTGTTGCCCCTATCCTCAATGGCATACCTCACATGGTCACTACAATACTGTGGCAATTAGAGAGAGAGAGAGAGAGAGAGAGAGAGAGAGAGGATGTTCAATGAGTATGAATAATTTCTTTCTTCAGCAATAATGACAGTGTAGAAAAGAGGTAGAAAGAGTAGGTCGTCCAACCCATCTCTCACCTCCATTTTACCATCATGAAACCCGAAACAAATACTAATTAACTTATATAACTTCCTCTTTTCAAGAAAGAAAAAAAACTTATATTATATATATAACTGCCTCAGTCCATGACATTTCAAAGTCCTTTGATCAATTAGAATTAAATTGACCAACCTGAAAAATTGTTCTTCAATGATGTAATAACAATGTCATTTTTTTGCAAAAAAAAAAATAAAAAAAATAAAATTATGCAATAGGATCCGTCACCTAGGGTTTTCCATTCGATTAGTGTCACCGACAGTTAAGAATCTGCTAAGATAGATGCTATGAAAGGACATTTATAGAAGGTTTTCGGCGGAGCAGACTCTAAGTAAATTCATGCATGCCTCATATTTTTTCGCTTTTATTGTTTGTTTGGTTGCAAAAAAAAAAAAAAAAAAAAAAAACGAAAAAGAAACGAAAAGAGAAGGATGAGAGAGGCACAAGAGGGGAGCTTCAGGGTTGTGTGCAGGGATGGAGCTAGAAATTCTTATGGGCAGGGGCTAATGGCCAAATTTTTTTTTTTTATAGGGGCCAAATAAATTAAATTTTAATGTTTACCTTATTTTTTTTTAAAATTTTTTAGAAATTTTATTTTTCCACCTAATAAAATTTTTGTTTTAGGAAATTGGGAGGGGCCCAGCCCCCCCCCCCCCCCCCCCTCCCTCCGTCCCTGGTTGTGTGCAACGAAGCTTGACGTGTCGCCAGCCATCGCACCTCATGGTGGTCGTGGGCCGCAGTTTAACCTTCAGGCGTTATATATGGTGTGGGGTGTTTTATATATATATATATATATATTCACAAATTTAGTGGCATTTGAGTTAAACACCAGTAAAAATTTGAAATATTTTTTCTTGGCGTTTGGATTAAACTCCAATAAATTCTAAAAAATTTTAAATTTTTTATGACGTTTAATTTAAGCTGACAAAACCCATCCCTGACAAGCGAAATAACGACAATTCTGGTACGCCAGAAAATAAACTCCAAAATTTTTTTCTTGGCATTTATACACTGATTTCTAGCGTTTAAAAAAAGCTAGAAAGCTCTATATTTTTTTGTAGTGAGATCGGTGCGATAAGAGTTGTTCTATGTGAGAATTGAAGTGGGCCTTACTTGCTCGAACATCTATTTGAACAATCCGAATAGGCGAAACCTAATTTGCCCGATAACTTGACCAACTAAATAAGACCTGCCCCATACTAGCTATCTCATCGATCAGGATCCATAAGCGAGACTAGGGTATAGATGACAAAACAAATAACAAAATCAAAAACTTGAAGCCAAAAATACCAATGACCACAAACAAGTATACAAGATGGCAGGCCTCTAAATTTAGAGAAAGAATCAAAAGAAACAAAAGTTTCAAAAGGGTTTATATAAGACAAATTAAAGAAAATCCAAGAGTTTCTTGCTAATTACAGATCACCAAGATAATTATAGTCTAAAGAATGAAAGATACGTGTGAATTGAAGGTTATGAGACATGGAATGACCCATATTTCAATCAATGTCTTAAACATATATATCTTCTAAGAATTTGAAGGGTTTAGAAACGTGGGGCCAGTAAGTGATGACTAAAAGAATGTTTTCATCAACGCGAGTCAATTATCATGTCAACTCCACCACGGAGAAGACTAATTTGGTGACATTGCACGAGTCCACAAAGCCAATGATTAATGACATGTCACCCTTTGGAATTTTTGTAGCTCGATCTCTTTTGAGTGAATTTGCTGAGAAAATGGAAGAAAAAAAATCAACTTAATTGCAGAAGTCAATTTTGAGAGAAATATCAGTAGAGGAAACAAAACCTAATTTCATTTAATAAACGGGGAGAGAGAATGAGATGATGTTAGGTATGGACTACAATTAGGGTTAGAAGGAGTTGTAGAGACCTAGCTAGACATTAATAATTGCTGTTAAATGATAGAGTCTGAGGTAGGACGGCAAGAAAAAAGCATCCAATTAACAAGTTAATTTATAGGTTTAATTTCTCTGTAATCATTTTCTCATTGAGCATGTCAATCCACACATGAGTAAAATATGCTAATTACAGCCCGCTAGGGTCAGCTTAAATAGTAATTAAGTCGTTTGATTAATATTACGAGATTGGCCGTTTGAATTTTTATTTAATTGATACATGATTCTTGCGAGCAAAATCATTATTTAGGGTTTACTTTCCATAAAAATGGATCACAAAATAACTTTGTTGAAGGAATTTCACATTATAGCGGAATGTCACCAATCCATTTGGCCATCTTCCCATTAAAATATGCACCCATTGTAAACTTACTAAAGCGGCCCGTTTTAGGCTCGTAGGGATTTCAATTTAGACGAGGACTCAAGAACGTACTCGATCCGGTGCTTTATGATTTTTTAAAGTGTTTTCAAATATTTTAAACTAGATATTATAAATTTTTTATAAATTGAAATGATAATCTACTTGACACTTATGATCATGTCAGCCACTAAACAATTAAATTTGATTGTACCTAATGTGACAGTGACACATAAATAACCACAATATTAGTTTGTAAAAAAATTGTAGTATTCCAATTAAACATTTTCCAAAAACAAAATCATATGATTGATCTACATCATTCAACATGTAATTTGTGGAACAAAATCAATAAAACATTCTTTACATCTAATTACTTGGATAATAAACTTGATTATACATAAGTGATCATCAAGGAAACCTAAAATCTTATGATTGGTGGTAACTCTGAATCGCACTAACAATTTCCCTACTCTTTACACATGCAATTGTGAAGGGGGGTTGACATTCTTCCCCAGATGCGGATAAGTATGAACATCTTGCATAGATATATATATTGCTACGTACTATTAATCAATTTGATACGTGTTGAAATTATGATATTTGAATTTGAAAATAACATCAAATCAAATATCACATTTCAAGTCATCCGGCGGGGACTTTCTTATGTCGGAGCTGTATATATTGACTCTTACATTCTTACTCGCAAATTCGTATGAACCATTAGACCATCCATTAGATCTATCTCTAATTAAAGAGGAATCTTCTTCTTCAAAAAAGAAAATGATGAGGCATCCTATTTTTCTCATCTTTTATTTTAAACCGTGATATTTCGTATATGAAATTGATCACTGTATCCTATTTTATTGATTTCTCTCTACCTAATAAAAAACTAAATTTTCTCTTATCTCTCCATAATTTTTCATTTTGTGAGGCTCATTCTCCAAAATAAAGAAAGAATAAAAAAATTCAAGAGTTATTCTCCAAAAGTGTTAGAATATTTTAGAATATTCTCTATATTAGGTATCTTTATTAAGTTTTCTTGTAATTAAGACCATCATTATTCCCTTCCTTATTTAAGTTTTCTTGTTCATCACTCACTCACTCTTTAATCACTATCACTCATTGTAATGCAATTTTATTTTGTTTCAATAATCAAGATGTAGCCCTAATTAATAGTCATCACGCGTGGGTCTCAAACTCTCTCTTTGTTTTTGCTCTTTTTTTTTTTAATACATTCTATAATATATTTCCACATAAAGAAAGTATATATATATATATATGTAGAGTGCCTTTCATCTTTAAAATTGAAAGAAAATTTAAAAAAATTCATTGTGTGGACGCTCTTAGTTTCTTTAACCATATCACCAGCCATCACGACAAATGAAAAATGATTTTCTTCCCTTTGATGAATATTTCGAGGAAAAAGCACGTACACCTACCCGAAACATACCGTTCTTTAATTCCTCACCAATCACTTTCATTTTATATATTATTTATATATATATATATACTTTGTATGGCTAGCAAAATCATAAGAAAATAGTGGGCGGCTCTCTTATGGTGCACGTTTTACTGAGTTTGGGGTTGACTAAGATACCATTTGCTCGCACGCCGGATTCACACAAACACAACTTACCGTCCAATTGCACATGGTCAACCCACGGCCACAAACGCTTTTTCTTTCCGAAATAAACTTGTAGTTGTGGGTCACCTGCACGTGTTTTCTTCTGTCCAGACTGCCACGTGATCCCGTCGTACTTTCCCTGCCCCGCTCACTGTTGTTACTCTCTTTACTCTTTAGTGTCGAGCCCCTGTCCAAACCCTAACTGGGTGTCTCCATTTTGTCATCTTGCACACCTCACTATTGCCTAAGAATGACGTCAACAAACGTATAGTTGTACGTAACTATATACACGCTGTACCCTCTACGTATAGTAGCATAAATCGTGTAATTACATGATAATCTCTCATGCAGTTCTAAATACTCATTTACTACCTTCCTTTTTGTTAATATAATGCTTTCTAAACGTGTTTTGTAGGCAGATACAGGCGGGTTTGAATTAGTTTGAACCCAAAATGATCTGATGTTTCTCGCTGTTATTGTCGCGAAAGCGAACATTATAGGCAGATGCAGGTGGGGTTTGTGACAAAATATTTGTTTACCATATATATATATATATTATATATTAAGCTAAGCTAAATTAAAGGATTATTTTGGGATCAATATCAATAAAGCGGGTCGCTGTGGAGATCGGGTACGGAGATCTAAAGGTAAAACGTTTTCATCTACTCGATCCAGATTGATGTATATATTTAACATAATGACGTTCTTGAACAACTCTTGGGTTATGGTAAGTAGTCATAAGACATGACATGGGGCGTGGGCATGAGGGTCCAGAGCGGTCACTTTTGTCAAGAAGGAACATTCTGGCAGCAAAAGATGACAAGAAGAAAATCCAAGGGGTGGATATGACCTAATCCCCTTTTTTTCCGTCGACGCTAGAGAGAAAGCGACCACTTAATTGGGTGTCTTAGCTCCAAATAGTAAGAGGGTCAGTCGGTCTTTTTAGTTAGGTAACCACTATATATAAACTCGATCAGTCACTAATTAACCCAAGCACATATATATATATACACACACGACACCGATAGTGCTGTTTTTCCTCTCAAAATGGCAGATCTCCATTGAGTTGGGCATCCGTATGGTCGACAAATTAATAGACCACTAATCTATGCCGGGAGCAAAAGATAATTAATAAGATATTTGTGGTTTTTATTTAAAAAAAGATTGATCTAAGGGTTAGTATTGTAAATTAGTGAAATAAAAATTTAGTTTATATAACTTGGGGAACAAAAAGATCTTCATGATGGGCTTAATTTGATGTTACATACTTTAATTTAGAAAAGATATTCCGAGACAGTGAATGACAAAGCATAATTCATTATGCAGGGAGCAAAAGATATTGCAGATAGAATTATGTTCGGTAAAATAAGAATTAAGTTGAAAGATACCATTTCAAAATTTCAATAACGTACTAGTACTCCAAATATTGCAGGTAAATATACACCGTATAAGATTGGGAAAAATACTATTTTGATGGGATTAGAATTTATTTTATGATCTAAATTTTGTTTTATTACATTTAACAGATTATATGGTAAAATTTGTTTTATTTCATTTACCGGATTATATGGTTTTAACTTATTTAAAAAATTTAAATAACGCGATAATGTATTCATCATTATTAGATTTGAAAAATTTAATCAAAACAATGAAATAAATCTTTTATTATTATTATTATTATTATTATTATTATTATTATTATTATAGTTGTAATGAAGAAGATATTTGAGAAATAAGAAATTTGAATTCAAGTCTTAGCTAAAGACCTTGACTGTGTTGATAAAAACATAAATTGGTCCCCTTCAGTATTATTGAGTCGTTGAATTTAGAGGATGTAATAAAAATCCAAAGTAGACGGTAAAAATTTTCTTCCCTTTTTTTTGTTTTTTTCTCCTTTTTTAATTTTGGCTTTTTTTGAGGTAGGGGGGGGGGTGGTTTTAAATTCCAAAAGCAGGTTGTCCATTCAAAGGTCAGGTTGAATCTTAGCCCTCCACGTCAGCATCTGGCCCACTAGTTCATGGACGGCTGAGGATGCAAGTAGAAGATGCGTACGTCTCTGCTACGCCAAATGATTTGCATAAAGAACATGTCACACTCGCCCTTTGACTCTTTGCGCAGCTATGGGGGTCCAACGTGCCTCCCACGCGCGCGTGCTGTGTGGGTCCTACGTTGACTCATCTCTTTCAACATTGGTCAGAAAGCATGACGTTTGTGCCCTCTCACTAAAGCATTGGCGGTTTGAAAGTTAATTAATTAAACCCGAATAATGAAGCTCAATAATAATATTATTATTTATTTGATGTGGTTGATTGGTTGTTGGGTTGAAGAAGAAATTGTTTTAATTAAGTATATTAATTTAGTTTTTTTTTTTTTTTTTTTTCTGCCTACTTACTGGTTTTTGGTAATAACTATATCGGAAATAGACAGGCAAGCTAGGTGGCAGATTCAAAGGATGGAGCTTAGAATTGTGTGGATTTAGGTCTAGCTTGACAATCTTTTGCTTCGATGGCTTATGTTTTCAACGTAAAACTTTTATGGCAAAGTCAAGTTGATTGTCAATGTATACAGTGGCGGGTCGAGCACGATAATCATTATTAATAGCTGTAGATCGGCCGTCCAAATATCAAGAAGAAGAAGATGAACTAAAAAGCAGTTTGTATAAAAACGACTATTAGACCTTTTTTAATTATATTTTTTTTTTTTTCTTACAAAATCATGATCAAAACAGATAAACTAGCTAATTTGAAGTGCAACTGTATAGTAAGTCAAATAATTTTAAAACAAAAGAAACAACAATAACTAAAAAATTATTTTATAATACAAATAGTAGAACAACCTATTCATTTTAAAAAAGAAAAGAAAAATGAAGTCCACCAAATATATAGCTTTCTTTTTTCATTTTCAAAGAAAAATATAGGGAAAAATATACTTTACATCCCAGAATATTATTATTTTTCTACTTTTACTTTCAAAATTTAAAAAGTGACACTCAAACCTCACAAACTATTTGATCTTGAACTTAAAACTCTTCATTAATTTTTTTTGTCTTTTAAAACAAAAGTTACATCAAGTACGCTGCATGTGAAATTTTCGCACCAAAATGCTATTGGGTAGGAAGTATATATATATATATTTCAGATCTAACTCATCTTCAAATTTCAGATCTAACTCATCTTCAAGCTATAGATCTACTAGGATCCCTGAGATTCCTGAGGTAATCAACGAAGAACACGTTGAGTACCATGATGAGGATTCCTATATTGATGTCAATGATTGGAATATACCTAAGGTTCCCAATAAAGAAATTTACAGGAAAAAATGGTCCATGACATCGTTCAAAATTGAACAGCATGTCAAGGTTGTAGAACAAGTCTATGCTCTGAACAAGGAGAATGAATTATGTAAGCTTTTTAGCCTATAAGCTATAAAGAGACATAGAAGAGAAGGCCATAACTTTATCCACATAGGATTAGTTCAGGTCGCCATTAAGCCCCTAAAAAGGAGAAGTCTTAAAGCCTCTGTAATGTTAGGATTAAGAGATGCCCGCTATATATATATAGGGAAATGATCAAAACACTCACAATGCACAACATCAAAGCACATTTGGGTGGGGCCTACACATTGAGTCTCACATCAATATACCTGGGTGTTGTGCCATTGTTGTGCACAAAGAGTGCAATGATCACTCTACATATATATATATATCTCCTAAACATTGTGAGGGTACTAATGCCAACTCGATTTTACACCTAATAAAAAAATTAAAAATAACCAAAAAAAGATTGAAAACTACAAAAAAAAAATAAAAAAAAAAAAGAAGGAAGAAAAAACTTTCTTTTAAAAATGAAGGTGGCATAGAGCCTCCCCTCTCCGCCCCGGTGGCTGAAAAAAAATCCATGAGGTTGAAAAACACAAGTCGACTTTGGGCAATTGGAGTATTAATTAGAGTCAACTGAGCTTTGTAATATATATATATATAAAAGAGAGAAAAAAAAAAGAAAAAAAAAAAGGAGTCGTTTTCCTTGCATTTTCGGGGAAACAAGTAATTCTTGGATCTAACCTAACTTGACTTTGACTTTGCAAATACAGAAGTCAAACTGAAATATACATTTTTTGCTAGGGTACGTACTACGTACTATTACTTCCAAAGTCTATTGATCCTCGATAGCATAATTAAGTGAGAAAATTGTTGAATTCATTGGAGTTTTGTAAACCTAACCTACTGTTTACGCACTTAGACGTTATACTCAACTTGAAGGGCCCAGCTGTAATTTTTTTTTGGATGAATAAGGACCCAGCTGTATTTGACCGGCAATAAAGTGTTTTTTTTTTTTTTTTTTTCTTAAAGTAATTATTTATTGAAAACTCAACAAGGAAAAAACAATCCAAGAGCAACTCCTCAAAAACAAATTAAAGGGACTAAAAGTTTGAGGAAGTCTACACAAGCAAGTGCCTACAAGGAAGAAAACATAGGCAAGCATAATTAATCTCGGAGACAATTAATGTACCCGAAAACTCTATTTCTCCTCTGAAATAATCTAACATCTCTCTCGTCCCAAAGAACATACACTGTTTCATGTACAGTTACACATATATAAGATAGTATACAAGCAAGCGCCTACGTACAAATCAAACATGGACAATATTGAGAGAGATTTTGCACATAAAGAGAGAAGTCAACTAATTTTGTGGTTCGTCGCCATAAGCATCGATGAATTATATATATTGGTTATAAAAATTTGGAATATTCACAATGGATTTGTAGAAAAAATTAGGCAGCAAATCGTCAAGTCAACTGTGCTATATATTGGACTAGCCCCCACCTATTGGCATGTTGTTATCGATCATCTTCATTTTTCCCCCAACCTCTTCGGCTTGGAAAATATATATTGACGTCGAATCTATTTGTTGCTCGATCTTACAATATAAATAGAAATAGGGATGTGTTTATATATATATATATTCACACATTTATTGATACAATACGTTTTAAAGTCGTGATAATCATGAACCTATCAGAATTTCACAGTTTAGTGTGCTTCTGCGAGAGTAATACCAAGATGAGTGATCTCTTAAAAAGTTTGGTTCGGGAGAGTTAAAAGCAGACAATATTGTTTTGTTGGGAGTAGGTCGTTATAAATAGTATCAGAGCCATTGCTCAGTTTGAGATGGAGAAGCATGTACAAGCCCATGAGGATTGCCAGTAGACATTTGTTAGGACGCCAAGAATGTAGTGATCCCATGAGAGTTGCTAGTGTGGACACTGGGTCCCAAGATGGGGTGATAGTAATATCTCACATCGTCTGGGTATGAAAATTAGGATGTGCTTATATGTATATTTGTACTGTTCTTGACACAACGCGTTTTAAAACTATGATGACAATGACCCTATCAGAATTTCACAATTAAGTGTGCTTCTGTGAGAGTAATATGTGCACTCCTAGAAAGTCTAATCCGAGAGAGCTAAAAGTGGACAATATTATGTCGTTGGAAGTGGGTCGCTGCACTTCAAGGTCCAGAGCTTTAAGAATAATAAGACGTATGAGTGAAGCACTTTCTTTCCTCTTTGCTTCTTTTCTTTATTCCATTCATTCCCCTTTGAAAGAAGTAAAAAGCAAAAAAAAAAAAAAAAAAAAAAAAAAATTAATTTGGGACCCCTATTTTCACAACAGCTACTATGCAATCCAAACCAGAAAATCTATAAACTGGGTGGCCAATTTGACCACCCTCGAAATAGAATAGGGGGTGGTTCGGCCACCTCCAAAAGCTAGAGGTAGTTTTACTGCCCCCAAAGGTGGAATAATGGGGTGAGCGACTTATCTTATAGTCTGTAGGGGTGATTCAACCGCTCTTGAAATAAAAGAGAGGGTAGCTAAATTACCATCCTCACATGTGAAATTCTAACCAATGCTCTTTAAAATTTATTATCTTTATGTCCACATTTTTCTTAACAAAATTAATTATTTTGGAAGAAAAATTCGAATTACTAACCTTCACTTTATAAAACATGACTTCGAGCCGATTGAACTACTCCCTTACGATAAGCTCCTTCCTATCGATGTGCCAAGCCTCTAGTTCCATATATTTGTGTTTGGCCACATCCACCAATATCATTTGAAGTGAAGAGCACGCGCCTCTATCCCCGCGTTGAGGCGTTACCCGATCAGAATATAGAAACGTAACCTACTACATACCCTCCTACAATCATACATTTGGACCATCAAAGTACCAAATGGTCCTAAATATTCAGATTTATCCAAGCCTTTACATTATAATAATCAACAAAGAATTCCATCCGTTTGATTACCGAAAAGAAGGTGCGTTTATTCGTCCAGAACCATGACGTGTCAGTCAGATGAAACACCATCATCATCATACCATATCCCTTTATTTATAAGGAACACAAAAAAAAAAAAAAAAAAAGTATTATACTAAGAAAAAAAAAATAATAAAAAAAAAAAGTACTGTAAAAGAGAAAGAAAAACAAAGTATTAAAAAAAATAAAGCCAAAAAGAAAAGAGAATTCGATTCAAAATGCTTTCTCTCATTTGTCCAATCATCTCATCGAAATGTCAACCGGATTCCGGTAATTAAATCTCCACGGTCCGTACCCATCCAACCGTTTCATATATAAATCGCACCCCCACAAAAGAGTTTTGATATGCTTAACCAAGACATAGACTCAGAGAGAGAGAGCTAGAGACACACAGAATTAAAACATATCAACGTTTGACGACTTAGCTAGCACAGAGTACTAAGTTGTTTTTTTCCAGGCCATGGCAGAGGAATTTCAGACCGGTGTTTGCGGAGGGAACTGGTGGCTGAGTACATCGAGAAGCCCGTTCGCCGGGAGCACATCGCCGTGTTCCGTGGCACTTAACGACACGGGGGGCTATGCGTGGTCGGATATGGTGGACATGAAGGGAAGGTCGACGGCATGTGAGGAGACTAACTCAGTTTCTGATCGTAACTCCATGGTTTTCCAAGATGCGCAAAAGCCTCAGCAGGCAGATTCTGCCAGTACTGGAAGCAGTAGCATCTTGATTGATTCCACCTTGCAAATGATGGGTTTCGGTTTTTCATCACCGTCAACAACATCATCGGATTGGAACCAAGCTTTGCTGTAAGTTTGGTGCTTTGCTAGCTTAACCACTCATAGGCTGCGCGCGTATCGCAAGCTGTCAAATGATGCATATGATGTTTGATTTTGAATATAAAATTTCTGTCATGGTTAATCCAAATCCTAGAAGATCTTACAGTCTAAAGTTTCCACTAAGGAATAAAAAGTGGAGTACTTGTTAACCTTTCCATTTGAAAGAAGTCAATAGGATCAACTGAGCTTTTGATTATCTAGGAAAAAAAAAATACAAATGATCGATCAGAAGTTTGTGGGAGCTAGCTAGAGAAATTAATTCTATGCCAATCATATTCTTTTATCTTATCTTTTTGCAGCCGGGGTAGTGGGAGAGCTGAGAGCAATTATAATTCCATGATGCACGAAGACATGAATTCAAGGTTGAATTACCAACAAGAAAGAGGGCTAGATTCTTCTCAAATCCAAAAGAATTGGAGCCCCAAGAATTTCTCCAGTGGAGGTGATCAAGATTTATCCATCACTGCAGCTTTTAAGTCTATAAATCAGGATTTTTCTTTGGACACAGTCAGTAGCTCCGGCAATTGTACAGTGACTTGCCAGGGATTATCCGCCGGCTTTCCGGTGGGTTCAACTCCATATGGGTACCCTTCAACAGTCTTACAAAGTTTATTTGATCATCCTGACTCTCAACCACAGCAATCTCTATTCAACAATCAGTCCATGAACTATTCTTCCACCGCTAATTATGGGACGAACACTAATATTGATCAATTATTGCCTTCTTGGCCTAAGTTCTCTCCCTCTATGTCAAAGCAGCAGCAGCAGCCGCTGCCTTGGGGATTGCACTTCTCCAATAAAACACCCTTTTGGAATGCTTCCACGGCTGCTCTAAGTGACAATGCTCGAGCAGGAATTTTTTCTTCATCGCAACCACAATATCTTCTGCCAACATTTGAAGAGAAACCCAAGTGCTCCAACCTCCCCACAAAGGTAAATATCAAGTGATCCAGCAATGCTATTTAGATACAACTAGGCGATGCGTTTAGATCATCACTTGTAACAGATTTTCACCGGTAGATCATCTCAAATTGTATGACAGTCATACAACAGTTTAATAAAAATTAGGGTTTCGGCACTAATTTTTGTATATCGGAATTTCAGCCCAACATTGATGATGTTCAAGACTCGGTCTCTGTGGTGAAGAAAAGTAACAGTGAACCTGTATTCAAAAGGCCTAGAATTGAAACTCCATCACCGTTACCAACTTTTAAGGTACGATATATATATTCGATCAAACTTTTAGGAGCTTTATCTTTGTATTTATTATTATTCGTATATGTTTTTCTTTGTTTATTTTCGTTCTTTAAAGAAATTGTTGAGAGCATATAGCGTTTTCTGTCTCCAGGTCCGGAAAGAGAAGCTAGGGGACCGAATAACTGCACTCCAGCAATTGGTTTCACCTTTCGGAAAGGTGAATTTTTGGATTTTTCCTCTACTGCTTCTTGAAAGAGTACAATCAGAAAGACATCTTTACTTTTATGAAACAAATGAAAGCTCGCCTTGATTCATATTCTTCTTTTTCAGACTGATACAGCCTCCGTTCTCCACGAAGCTATTGAATACATCAAGTTCCTCCATGAGCAAGTCAGTGTATGTTCCATTATCTTCTTAATTCCTCCTTAAGAAGTAAACATATAAGGAACCCTAATGGATGAAAACTTGTCATCTTAACTCTTTCTAATATATGTTTGTGTTTGTAATTTCAGGTTTTAACTAATCCATATATGAAAAATGGAACTACCCCAATTCAACACCAGCAGGTACAAAACTTTTTCATCCATGTTTTTCATGATTATCACCATTTTTAACTTGTCATTTCTTGGTTAAACATTCATTCATTTATATATGTTGCAGGGTTCCGACAAACATCAGCAGGACACGGAAGGCGCAAAACAAGATCTAAGAAGCCGAGGACTCTGTTTGGCTCCGATTGCAAGCACATATCCTGTCGCTAACGAGACCCCAGCTGATTTTTGGACGCCAACATTTGGAGGAACATTCAGGTAGGGAAGAGAGTGAGGCCAAATATGGTGTTCTATATATATACCAAAACAAATAGTATATAGTATGAACAACTTGAGCCAAGTTAGAAATGATAATTTAAATTTAGAAATTAAGAAAGAAAGAAAATTGGGAAACGTAGAAGCTACAAGTGCTGTGCTGTGCTGTACCAGTGATGAGGAAAAGCAAAAAGGGAGAAAAGGAGAAAGAGAAAATAAAGGGAAGTGACCCTTCAAAGACGGACGACAGGCAGTGCTGGGCCAGCTGCAAGCAGAATGATGTGTAGGGTAGCAAATGATTAGAGGCCTCTGGAAGAGAGAATACAGGTGTACGTTGTAGTAATTACCCAAGTATCAAATATAGTTAGATCGATGATCAGGTGGGTTTGGAGCAGGAACAGCTGCTAAATTCAGCGGAAGTTGACACTAGTTTAGAGATAATTTGCTGGTGTTGTTGTTGTTGATAGCTGAATTTAGCAGGAAGGGGGCTTAAAGGGCCTTTTGTTCCTGTTGTTGTATGTCTACTAGAGCTGGCATGGCACCACCTTTTATTTATGTTAATGAAAACAGGGAAAAAAAAAGGAGAAGAAATAAAGGAGATTATTGTATTGAATTCGTATTCAAGAATAGGAGTGAGTGGAGCTCGTTTGATTGGGGTTTTTTATTTTTTATTTTAACTTTTTCATTTGTTTATATGTTTTGAATGTCGTAGTGGAATTCAGAGGGGCAGAGGGCGGCCCACTGCTCCTGCTTTTAGGGTTTCTGATAAATGATAATTTGCACACAGAGAGAGAGAGAGAGAGAGAGAGAGTTCAATTTGCATGCGCGCGTGCCCATGTGTATACGCGTTTGGGGCCATATATGTGCCAAGCGTTATGCTTTCTATGGATATGGAATGGCCACAACGGGGTGAAGGGTGAATGCATTATCTCTTTCAAGAGCAATACAATTGATAGTTATCAAATAATGTTATTTAGTATATTATTATATTATTGTTATAAAATTAAAATAAGTTGACAGTAAAAATTAATTTTTAATTTTTAATTTTTTTCTTTTAAGTGTCAATTTAATGACTGATTTTTACTATTATATTATCAAATTGTATAACAATCGTATAATAGTCTACTACGTACACTACTAAATAACATGACTCTTTCACTGTATATTAATAAGCTTCAATTACGTATGTATAAGTTTGACTTGCCTGCTTTTATTGAATAATAGGATGCAAGCTAGATAAGCTCTTTCGGTTGACTCTCTTCTAATTAATAAGCTGAAATTGGGTCTTTTGACTTGTAAAACTTGTTCCATGTACAAGGTCTTCCGAATCATTATGTTTAATTAGTGTGTTAATTAATATGCAGAATGACTTCAATGGGAAGTTTGTTACAACTTTGTCCAGCATGATTATATAAGGGCCCGCTATGGTATATTTTGTGAGGAAGTTAACCTAGCTAGCTAGCTACAATTATAGCGAAAAAAGACTCAATGGGTACTATTGTTTACTTCTTTATTTCAATTCAAATCCAGTTCTTGAGTAAAGTTTGTCACTACGATCCAATTGTTCATCATTTTTAGAAGATAATTTTCTAAAGGGAGAAACTATTACGGGTTGGTGCCTCATCGATCTTGATGAGACTTCATTCATTTCCACTTAATATATCTATGTATTAGGTGAAACTTAATAACAATTTGAGATCTTGATCAATGGATTAATATATAAGGATTAATGTTAAACAATGGATAATAAAAGTGAATAATAATATTAATTTGACCATATTTGCATTGTGATCCTCCATTCAAATTTAAGTGAAAAGATTAGCCATTTGATATTACTATTTCAAACAATTTTAAAAGATATATATTGCTTTAATTTCATTGAATAATTTTGAGCTTCAAGTACGCTTAATTACTTATATTTATGAAATGGTGAAACTCCATCAATATTGTCATAATTTATCCCCGAGATCGAATCTCCAACATATTTTTTGGTTCAATAAAGAAATGTGCATCAATCATTTATACTTTAATTTTGTTTCTAGCTATTGATACAGATTTAGATAATCGTTACGTACACTTTTATGATCACATATGTGTTTTAAGTTATTCATATATTTCATGCTTCATTTTATAATTTGAAGGATTTTTTTTTTCTTTCCAAAAAGAAATCAGGTGCAAGTTGCTTCCACTAATTTGTCCAACATGGGGAATTAAACATGCAACAATTGTTACTATATTTTGATTACCTGAAACTAAGACAAACTTTAAGAGATTTATTTTTATAATGAGGAAATTAAAACTTTGTACAGACAGCTAATCACTGGATTACATGTGCTAATTGTACGGATAAATCCCCAGCATTTGAGCTGTTCCACACCTTAATCCCAAGCATTCCAACATCAACCAACAATGTGGCCGGTGAGCATATCTATCTGCCAGATAAGAGACAACTATAAAGAACAACTTCAATAGTTCATTACTTGTACTAATAAATCTGTATAGATCGAACTTAAAAAAAAAAAGGCAGTCTAATTAACAAAAAATTCATGATTTCCAACTCCAAGAGATGGTTTCCAATATATATAGTATATATTTTGTGACATTTATGTTGACAATTATTAGCCATCGATCACAACGTACATTTATGATTACAGTTTATTATCTAAGAATCTCATTTATACAGAGTAATTAATTACCCTAAATCTAAACCCAAGATATTACATATAAATTACACATATATTGAAGGAAACGTACCTTTCACAATATATAAATTAAGCTTATAAATATATTGAAAATGAATGATGTGAAGAGCTTATAATTAAATCAAGTATATCTTATATATGTAAAATCCAATCGAAGAAGCTTAAAGTTGAAGAATCCGTATGACAAGCGACTAATCATGACAAAAGTACTTTAATTTTTGAAATCATGTTGATTGGTATCTCTTGGCGCCCGCTTTATTATCTTTTTGTGACTTTTGAATTGATCGGCCAATGGGTATTATACCATACCCTTCAAGCATCGGGATAATTTTTCTGTAAGAGTATGGTTACTTATTAATATAAAGTAGAGAGACATAAAAAAGGAACCAAAGAGGAAAAAAGCATCTAAGCATTTAAGCATCATTTTGATGTTAATTAATTATAAAGCATTGTATGCTTCAGGCCAGCAGCAGTTACGTACTTATAATATTTGATAGCAGATTTTCTTTTTCCTGTTTTGGCTAATCAACGGAGAACTATATTTTTGTCTTCTGCAACAAGTTTTCCTCGAATTAATTAAAAGGGTTCTTTCTTTTTGCACCTTTAGAATCTAATGTTGCAAGCCATACACCAGATCACATGGCTTAATTAAACTCTTCAGAAAATAATTTCGAATATTCCTGTATGGCTGGGACGGCAAGCTTTGACACTAACTAATTCTATACCTTGGGTTGTGATCAAGCGCTTAATTGGTCGATCTATTTGAAATATTGTTCCCGATTGAAAAGATTGTCCATTATGATTAGAGTTTCACTATGTATCCTCTATTTATTTCTTTCAATCACATACGTAGGGAACAGAAAAAGAGGGGCCCGTCGAAAACGGATACCGCTCTTCTGGTAGCCGTTGTTTGTTTCATCGGAGTTTCCTTTGCTTGGTAAATTTCTTCCCGTTCTATTGACCTTGACTACTTGACTAACTAATAAGGCTAGCAACCGCTCGTTTTTATTATTAGCAAGGGATTGTGTTAATAATGAAAGACAGAACATATATCTATTAGGGTAATCCCTTCTGTTATGAGTAAATCTCTATGGCTTCTTTCTTTTCTTTCGTAGGCCTATTTTATGTAAGATACTTTCAAAAAAAAAGAAAAAAAGAGAGAGAGAGAGATGTTAGATTATATTTTCAATATTACGTTGGTGTATTTTCTTATACTAATATTTCTCATTTAGGTTTGATTTCCTTCTAAGGTTTATTCCCATTATGTTAGAATATTTATATTATCTAAATTAGGTTTATTGATATTTACTTTATTTGAGTTTAGGGTGTCTTGCTCACTACTCATTATCTCTCTATAAATAAAGAGTTATGTAATAATGTTTAATATAGTGAATAGACAAGATGTAACTCATACGTTTCTCTCCGCTTCAGCGTCCGCTCTCTTTTTCTTTATCTTTCACATAATATTATATTTTTTCTATTTTATATTTATTTCTGAGAGAGAGAGAGAGAGAGAGAGAGAGAGAATTTAAAAAAAAAATGTAAAGCTCGTTGAAATTAACTTAATTTATTTCCTGGCTCAAAAAGTTATATATATATATATATATATATCTTCTTGTTTTAACCTTTTTAATTTTCCATCATTGCTATGAAGGATTGTGAATGAGCCATTATGATGATTATTTCTTCCATTGCTCTTATTGAGGGCAATTAAACGTTGATTTGAATGTGGGCTAGAACAACTTGTATGTCAAACGAAGAGAAATGGGTTTTGCTATAAAGTAAAAGTAACAAAAAGAAAAAAGAAAAAAGAAAAAAAAAAGAGAGGTTAGGATGCAGATTTGCCTATGGCGGAGAGAAAGTTAAACATAGCCTATAGAATTGGTGGCGGTGAACGCAGATTTGCCTAGTATATATATATATATATGGATGCAGATCCACCATGAGTGACCCCATATCTATATATCACAGATCTGCTGTGGAGGAGCATCGATTTGCATCTAATTGAATTGGGTTAACGTAGATTCAAAGAAGGAGGAGGTAATAACTCATCAGTCCAGTCCAGCCGCCCATTCAAAGAAATGAGGCGCCAACTGTAGAAGGAAAATGTCGCATTTGAGAAAAGTTGACATTGCGTGACATATTGGCCATACAACTATCTGTTCACAAGTTAGCAGATTAATTTTGACGGAAATTCTTATGCACGAGAGAAGTACTCCCTCTTGGCTTCCCCTAGTTCGATATACTTAACAACGAAGTGTTATTCCTTCAATTCACCATGCGAGGGAGGAGATTAAACAGTGATCAACTAATGCTAATATAAAAATCAAAGTGTAGACAAACTATAACGAGAGCCACTGTCTTGAAGAATGATCAGTATGTGACAACAAAATGATAATTAGCAAAGCATATCATTATACTTTTATTCGAAGAAGGCAAACAAGTAGTATTTCTGATAAGCAATTCTGAGATGGAAAATATTGTTGCAAGTATATAAAGAGGGAGTTGTATACATATAAGGTGAGTGAAAATCAAGCGGTTCCCTTGAGCTTCTTTGCAAAACCAGCAAAATATTTGCCCTGGTGGAAAGCTAGGTCCAATTCTAGTTCAGAAGGCTGCCTTGATCCATCCCCAGCATAAGTTCCTGCACCATAGGGGCTGCCACCTCTCACCTTCTCCATCTCAAACATGCCAGCTCCAAATGTATACCCTACGGGCACAAAGATCATTCCATGGTGAACAAGCTGAGTAATCGCTGTCAATCTGCATAGTTTTCCAATGAAAAAGGAGGAAACTTCAACACAAAGTTAACTTCTTAAAAATGTGTGAGAAGAAGTTATAGCATACTGTTATATAACTGGGATTATGTGACGGTAGAAAATCATCTTTTTAGATCATGCATCAAGTAAAGGGCTTTTAAAAAGAAAAAAATTAAATGCTAATTTTTATTGTCAAGTAAACTTAGTTATTTGACAATCATATAGCAGTCTACTAAATAACATTTTTCTAGTGAGAAAAAACACATATGCGAGACTTCGTGAAATTAGAACTCACGGTGTAGTCTCCTGTCCACCTCCTTGGGATCCAGTGCTAAAGAAAATTCCAGCAGGCTTGCCTGCAAGCTGCTGAGTTCTCCACAGCATTCCAGTTGAATCTAGAAATGCTTTAAATTGCGCAGCCATCATTCCGAATCTGGTGGGGAAACCAAAAAGTAGACCGTCAGCTTCAGCAAGCTCACTGGGATTGATGATGACAGGGACATTACTCTTTGGTGGTGCATTCATCTTCTCAAGAACTTCATCAGGCAATGTCTCCGGTACCTGCAAATTAATTAAGGTGCCAGACATAGTTTCAGAAGAACCATTTCTATATATGGATGATCTCAACATGAAAGATTTTGTATATATTATTATTAATTACGATGATAATTAATCTGAACAATTCTACCTGCCATAGTTTTACTTCTACTCCTTCCACGGATTCAGCTCCTTTCTTTATCTGTTCCGCCAGCTTCTCAACGTGTCCATAGGTGGAATAGTAACTGTACCATGCATCAGGAAAGTTTCAATAAACCACTCAGATTATATTAACTCAACTGTAGAAAATTACTGCAGTTATAAAAAAAAAATTTTACTCAATTTTCTAATAATGATGAACTAATTAATCTCAGTAGTGATCGATCGACGCTGGGAATGCCAGGGACCACAAGGTCTAAAAAGGCATGCATGGTCCTCCATTTCTCTTTCAGATCGATCATGATTTCAAAAGTTAGTTCGCGTTTCAAAATCACTTTTTCTTCATTTGTTCAAGCTTTCTTGAGCACGAATCCCTGCTTTTACTAATAACCTTATGAATACAAAAGGCAGCATAAATAAAAAGAAATAAATGGAATCTTAGTTGGCGTCCGCCAAGCATGCCAAAACTGGGAAAAACAAGAGGGATCTTCCAAAAATAAAAATAAAAATTAATTAGACCAAACACCACCACATGCATATTTAGGCTGCCAACTCTATGAAACTGCATGCCACCTGACTGATCAGGTGAGCAGAAAATTTGGTGTATACTATAAATCTGCTGTTTTCGATATACATATTTGTGATTGTTCTTTTTGACAAGGTGTAAATTATGTGATTTATTACATAAACACCCAAAAAAAAGAAAATCAATTTAATGTTTGTCTTGGTTTCAGTGAACAAATTCTAAATTTCTTAATGTAATTAGAATTGGGTTTGGCATTGTACAGAAGAAATCGTGAATTGTGATTCTTTAATTTGGCTTCCTAATTTTGTTTCTACACCCAAAAATATCCATGAAATTCCCTAAGATATTAAAAATCGTTAAATTTCCCCAAGTGTAAAAGGTTATAATTCCCTTTCCCAATAAACCACACAGACCATTTAGGATTTGAAACATCTACAAATAACTTGGATAGATTTCAAGTTTTACTAATAGAAAAAAGAAAAAGAAAAACTCTCATTCTATCATAATTAATGCACCGCACAAATTCTACCAAAGAATCCAATTTTTTGCTTTTACTTTTTAAGCATATATATAAATCATGTTACAAATGCATGAGAAGGTGGAGTAACCCAACATTTTCTCAAAGCAAAAATGATATTTACACGTAACTAGAAAACCCAGAAGCCATATACGCACAGAGGGCCTGGAAAATGATTGGTTTATCTTCCATGCACTAATTAACAAAAAAGATAACCCAAATGAAGAAATTAACCAAGAACGACCAAAGCAAAGGATAACATAAATAGACTAGACAAAATTAAGCAAACAAGAGATCGAGGGAGAGAGACAGAGACAGATGAGAGAGGTGCTTACACAATGTAGAGTTTGGTAGCCATTGATGGAGTCTTTCAGTCTCTGTCTGTACGTCTGTCTGTATGTGTCTTTCGCTGTGTGCTTTGAGTGAATTAGAGCTTCGACAAGGAAGGACGGAAGAGGAGTACTACCCTTATTTATAATAATGATGTCACTCATTTTAGTGTCTTTGATTAGTCGTACTCAATGAGGCCAGGGTTTATTGCATCATTAGTGGGTTCTTCGATCTTCTAGCTAGAATTGTACTGTATGGAGTTGTTGATATCATAATTTTCCCTAATAAATTAGTTGTGAGTAGTTAGCTTTTGATCCATATTTTAATAGATATATAGCATGTGCTACTTACCATTTTAGAAACTTCTTTTAAAACCTTTTTTGGGTTTATTGCATCATTAGTGGGTTCTTCGATCTTCTAGCTAGAATTGTACTGTGTGGAGTTGTTGATATCATAATTTTCCCTAATAAATTAGTTGTGAGTAGTTAGCTTTTGATCCATATTTTAATAGATAGCATGTGCTACTTACCATTTTAGAAACTTCTTTTAAAACTTTTTTTTTTCTTTGTTTTAATTTTTTCTTCCTCGTTATTTGGATTCAGAATATATATATATATTAACTAACATAAGTTTTATAGATAATTAAGGATTCAACATGGTCTTAGATCACAAAGGTCCTGATAAGAGTTTGAGGATTAGGATCTTCTAACTTGAAATAGAGAGTAATCATTTCATATTTGTAATCGATTTTGTTTTATTATATCTAATTATGTACACAGTGCCCCATTATTTAATTTTTTTTTTTTAATATGTGGCAACGTATTCAACAGTTTGCAATATATGCACCATTAGATAGTGAAATCTAATATATATTGATCATAAAATGACTATTCTCAATTGCACTTGAAATGGGGGAGTTCCGATCCTATTCTTGAATTCAAACCCTTACTCTACAATTCACCTTATAATTATTAAATATTTTACATGTTTAGCCTCACTTATTGAGAAGGAGTGTTAGAAGATTAATTAATTAATTAAATTTATCGTTTCCTATTAGTTAATTAAATCTTCAATCATGTAATATCATTGTGTATTTGGGAAGCCAAGGTTGCATCTAGTGCATAAGAATTTGACACTCAAATGAACACGCTAAGCTCCTTTCTCCTCCTCTTCTTCTTCTTCTTTTTCTTTTTTTTTTTAAAAAAAAAATAATCGAATTTTCCAATTAAGCTAGGCTCCTTTGAGAGGTAGTCACTTGCTAAATCGCAGTTATTTCTTAAAAAACAATGAGACGAAGCTGAAGGTAATGAAGTATTGTAAATACCGTATTAATTAGTAATAGCATCAAAGTCTTCGACCTAAAATTTTTTATCGCAGTTATTTCTTCCAAACTCCTAATTCTAGCTCATTTTTTACTTCTCCAACGTTTTAGAGCCTTAAAACACCTCATTTCCACTTCCTAACACTGTTTTGCCCGGGCTTAAAAATGAACTCTTCTACAAAAGATCAAAACTTTCCATCTATTACCATGTTCTCCTTAACTAACACTTCTAGGACCTACATATCTACCAATTAATCTTACACATGCAAACGCAAAAAATAAATAATAAATAAAATTCCCTTTTACATTGTCCGAATTAAACTCGATCTAGAACACTACTCCTCGAGCTCACAAGCTTACCAACAAACCCAAAGCTTGGATTTTTATTTATGAAAAACCTAGCTTTGTACTCCTACTCTAACGCGTACACAAATAGTACACTCACGAAAATGCACCATCACAACACTTCATAACAAGTCATAAACATTAGGGGTGTACATGCGGATGTGATTATTTGCGACATCTGCATCTACGCATTCGTAAAATGCCGATTTCACTTTTAAATACTCGCACCCGTATCATGTTTTTACTAACCGTATCCACGAGATTATTGCGGTTATTATCTGCTACCCGCATCTTAGGTGATGAGCTTTTTGGATTTATTTTATTCTTTTGGTTCTCTATTAGGGCTTATTTTAAACGATTTAATTTGAAAATAATTTAAGCTAATTTTTAGTGTTTTGGGTTTGTTTTAGTTTTTTTTAAAGCCCTAATTTTTTAAAAATATATTGATTTCACATTATTTTTGTCTTTTTGCCCAAGTGTTACACAAGAAAACAACACAACCATTTAAACTAATATAAAAATAACCTTTACCTAATCTAAAACGTCATTTTAGTATACATCATTTTGGTGAATTTATTAAATAATATATATATATAGGATATGAGGATGCGTTTATTAAAGCCAATACATAGACAAATACAATTATTAACAAGGAAAAGTATGACCCGATCCATTTACGATGGGGGCAATGGTGTTGATATTAATTATAATAGGGAAAAGTACACTTTACGTACACCTCTGAAGTATCCATATATCCATTTGCGTTTTGGCATCCGATGCTCAAAAATCGGCAATAGACCCTCCCAATTTAGCCAACTTTGATCAATAGTACCTTCCGTCCATGTTGTCCGTCTCTTTGAATGAAAACGAGGTCACGTGCATTTCCGTCCAATTACCAATTTTGTCTCTCCCACTTCGGATATGGGTCACTTGTGTCACCTTCCTCACTTAACTGAAGTTTAAGGTGAGGTACTTCATGACCCATGTGACCTAATAAATTTCAGACTTTTTGCTTTAATTGTGAAAGTTAAGAGTTCAACTTGTAAATAGACTAGGATTTATGGAATTATGATCGAGCTATTTCACTGCTGGAAAAGGAGCGGGAGGGGAGATAGCGCGCGGGAGAATTGAAGGTCCCAACTCATTCAATACTTTTAGCCTTTTGAATGTGTTGGGAGAGTACTGGAAATAATATTGATATGAATAGGTGAAAAAGGCACATGCATGCCCGTGGGTCTGCTCTCCGAAACTTGCTCAATTATGCCATGCGTGCTTTATCTTTGGAGGCAACTATTGTGGCATTGGCATCAATGGCCTTTGTCCTCAAGCATGCTTCTCTTATATATTATATATGCTAATTAACCTTCTACTCTTCATCCCATTTACGCACTGATGATTATTACTTTGCCCTTATTAAACAGCCATAACTATAGTACTCAAAATATCTCCTCTTTTTTTATTTTCCTCCCTCTCAATCTCTCTCTCTCTCTCTAAAAGCTCAGCTGCATTCCCCTCCGGCCTTAATCACCAACGCGCGAATTCGACATAAATTCAATACAAAGTTAACATGTTATGATTGAAAAATTAGACACATAAACACAAATTGCGACAAAATTGAATACTGTTTCAAAGTATTGGGTGTTTGATCTTGTGCACGCAAATTCTATGATCAGTGTAGAGGTGGTAGTGGCAATAATAGTGTCTGTCTTTGTCTCTCTTCTGGCAATGGACCCACAGAAGACTGAATTGGCTCTAAAAAGACGTGAGTAGAAGAAATAGCTGTTGCTTCACGTATACAATTAATGGCCCCTGCCTGCCATCATATCCAATAGACCTTTAGTTTGTTTGCTAGAGGTAGAGGAGACCAGATGTCTTCTCCGATTTTTCTTCTTCTCTTTTTTGGGGGTAATCCTGAACATTCCTACTCTACCATCATGGCTTTGAGTTGGCTTTTGGTGGATTGGTGGTGGCCTTTGGCTTTTGAGAGGAGAGACACTACTGGTTCACCGCTACTGGCTCACCGCTACTCATGCATGGTTAGTAGCAAAGTCTCTTCATTTTTCCGCAAAGTAGGTTTTGTTGGTCAACCACCAACATTGTCCACCACCCAAAAGGATGCCTGTCGATCAGATCCACCACTTTATGGCTGTTAACAGACTCATGGAAGAATCCTCTTTAAGGATCGTTTAATTTGCATGCCAATTAATCATTATTTATTTCAAAACTTTAACAATTTAATTAGTATTCTAACATTTTTCCTCACGCGACTCTCCTTTATAAGTGATGCTCAACACCTAAAATATTTGAATATTGAACAATGGTGTTAGAAATAAAATTGTAATGCACAACAGAATAGGGCAGTACGTACATTATCTGCACTGCGATCAAATATCATTCCACGTGATTCTCTAATAAACCTCTTTTTTTGGGCGGTGGCCAGAATACACTGCCAAAAAGTATTAGAGTTATATTTACAAAATCCATGATCTAGAACCACTTAAGAAAAAACTGAGAGAGAGTTATGTTTTTTCTTAATTTCTTATCTCAACTCATTTAATAGGAGACTATATATAATCTTACTCTCTTGATGGGGAGATAGTGGTTACTCCCTATAAAAACTAACTGTCATGCGTTGTTATGCCTGCCAATCATATTTTACAAGCCAGACATTGTATCGCCTGGGTTGAATACAGAGGGGTGTGCCCACGTGGGCGCCCCTCTATTTTCAACAAATTGAAATAAAATTTGAACTCAAAATTTTTTGCGCGGATACCATTTTCTTTGAACTTACCTAACCACAAAAAAAAAAAAAAAAAAAACGAACTATTTCCAACAATTATCGACAAATAAGAAGACCTAGCTAGTTAGCATGGATTTGGATCTAATATAAAACTCAAACCATGATATGTTTTTTTCCAAGGAGACATTATTTCATTAGTCTGTCAAGAAATTTCTCCTCTCCATCCGCTCTCTTTCGGCCGGCAACTCTCCACCGTTTCCTATCTTAACAAACAAAGGATCCAATATGCAAATTTGGGCCTTGTTGGAATGAAGAAAAAGCCCTCTAATGGGGGAATAATGAACACGGCCCAACAACGATACCCAAGCCTACATATACAACTAAATAGAATGATAGAAGTTGGGATTTAGACAAATTGAAGATGCTTTTTGATTTCAAATCTGTCAACCATATTCAAAATAATATCCATCTTAGTTTGCAGCCTTCTCCAGTCAAGTTGGGTCTGGACTGCTTCTCCTTCTGACACTTTGAAAGCTAAGATTCGTTTTTTGGGAAGTTGGAAAAGTTCATAGACAAGCAAATACTAGGGCTCACTTAGAGCACTTTAGAAGCAATTTTCCTTAAAAAAACATTTCAATTTGGAGAATTAAATCACTTATTGCATCCCTATTTAAATGCACTTTACAATTGCTTCCCTTATCATTTCCTCATACCATTTAAGTATTCTTTAAATTAAATGCTAAGAGAAGGAAAAGAAAAAGAAATCATTTAAATATTGTTTCAAATAAATGTTAAGATAAATGAGAGAGAAAACATAAAGCTATTTTTTTTTTTTTAATTTATTTATATTAAAACAATGCTAAGAGATATACTTTTGCTTCTCTAAATGTAAGATACAACTTTTGATTTCCTTGGTATTTCTTTAGTTTAGGGAATAATAAGAGAATTTGATTGAAGTAATTTTTTAGGAGTTTTCCCTGCATGTAGGCCGTAGGAAAGAGAATGAGATTTAGAGAATCTGCTACCAGTGTTCTTAGTGGCTAAAAATGGGCAGCAGCTCATGGTTCCATAAACTCCGATGGCTTTATCCGTACAAGACAAGTCAACATTGTCAACCAGATTGCGGATAGAGATTATCAGTAATTTTGTTGTTGGAATCACTAGTAATTCGGACAGTAAATGTGAGAGAGCATCTGTGAGGCCCACCTACCTAAACAAATCTCGAGCAACCCACTCACCTACTCAAACAAGTATGCTCCTTAGAAACTATGACACATTTGCTAGGGATCCAAATCCCCAAATTGCACCATCTGTAAAGGTGGCATCTCCAAATAAATCCCTCATCCCAATGGCAGCACCTCATAATTTTCCGTATAGGGATGGTTGCCTCCCTCCTCTATCAATAATGAATCTAATAATTCAAGCAACAAATTGCTGAAAATTCATATCTTTAAATTGCACAAAGAGTCTTTAGTCCTTTTCATTAGAATGATATCTCCAAACAAAGTTGAAGAAGTTTCATCCAGGCTCTAACCCAATCTATTAAACTGACATGTATCTAAAATGTATTTAATTCTCACATACTTTCTTTAAAATGCACATAAAAATCAGATACTCAATTAAAAATGGATATAAAAATTACATGCATTTTGAATTTTATTTCAACCCAATTTGAAGGCAAACTTTATTCCCTTGGTATTCTAATACCTCTTCAAATATAAGAACTTAAATTCATTAAATTTCTGAAGTATACTACAGCAAATATGATCACAGTTTTATCATGTAAGGTATAATGACGATGATGATATATATAGTCATATCACTATCATAGGACAGCAGCTACTACTTGAAGCAGTAAATATCAAACAACCCATTTTAATAAGCTGCGGGCCCTAAGAGATATGAATTATAAGTCAACCACCGCCACCAAAGACGGTCCACACGTGAAAGACAACAAAGAAGAAGCTTCATCGTTTCTTCCAAAGGCAGAAGAGTCAAAACCTTAAACAACCCATTAAACAAAAAAGGGTACTGACCATAGAATATCATGTCAGATAAACCAACATTTTTTGACAATATCCAACGCTACGTACGCAACCCCACCAACTCAAAGCTTCAATTATGCACCACAAGTTTATGCATTCTGGCTGGTATTGCTAAGCAAGCGATGTTACAATTGGTACAAATTGAAAGCCAGCAACTCAGCACGACAGCAAGAAGCTAGCAGCAGTAAGTTTTGCAACAAGGAATGGTTAAGAGAAGATGGAGCAACATCCTAAAAACTTGGAAAAACTATTGATCTCTTCTTTCCAAGAGACAATTCCACAATTTGATATCTCCATAGCCCCACACTGCCAGGAGCATATCATCCACCACAAGTTCGGCCAACTCATGGAGCATGGAAATAAACAGAGCACATGCCCTGTAAAATTGTTTTGTAAATATCTGAGAGCACTAGTAGCAGTTACCCTATATTGGTTCCCTTCCCTATATTTAGGGAAAATTTCATGAAAAACATCAAAAAACCTCCCACAGCAGATGCCCTATATTTAGATGAAGAGGTTGGGAATGAATAGTGATTCCCAATGTATACATGTCTACTATTCATTCCCTATGTATTATTTTAATATAAAAGAAGAATAATTAATTGATATAGTGAAGAGAGAAAAAGTAGGAAAGAGAGAAAAAGAATAAAATAAGAGTAAAAAAATAATATTTAATTGATATAGGAAAAAGTAAGAGAATCTATTGTGGGATATTTTTTTATAGGGAAGCAAAAAGTAGTTTTGTTCCTTAAATATAGGGAAAATAGTTGGAAATCTGCTGCCAGTGCTATGAGAGAGTGGCGTGTCAGATGCAATACACAAGATGCTAACCAAACTGTACTGCTGTCCAGTAATTTATTGCAAAAGTAAAGCAGACTGTGGTGGTAGAGTAAGCACGCCACTCTGAAAAACAATTTCCACTTTAGGTTCACTCCCCTTTTGGTTGTACTTGCTCAGAAAAAAAATAAAATAAAATCTCCACTTCAGGTTGAATCTAATCAATTTAACTAACCATGGTCATCATCGATTCATCTACCATGTGACCTCATCTATCTGATGCCTAATTAACCTTACAGCATGTTCTGCACGTCCACACAAAGAGAGGCAACAATTTTGTGAAAAAAAAATAGCCACCCAGCATGAGAATTGAAAAGAAGAGATCGTCTGATGCCCATTTTTAAAAATAAAATCCTAAATATAGTGGAATATCATGTTGCATACATCTTAAATGAATCTTAGAGATGCAAAGACCTTCAATACTAAAAGTTTGTGTCACCAGAGAATTCTGTGTAATAAGGACATCATAATCATAGTTAACAGCAGAGACAAAATTCAATGACCACAAGAATGTCAAAACACAATCTTATATGCAATTACTGCCCCCTGTTTTTGAGCCAACATGGCTCCCGAAGCCTTGCTATTTTGTCCAAATCCTATCCAAGATATATCAGAGGAATAACATGAGAGGACTAAAACATAGAAGGTTTTTAAGAGCATACAGCAGACTGTGTGGCACGAGCTCTGGCAATGGCGGCTTTCAACGGGAAGCAAGCAAAATACCTAAAAGAATAGTATTTCAGAACATTTGAACGGCCAAACTAGTGTTGTTCTTTCCTCACACTATCATATCTCATTTTTTCACAAAATGAAGACTACAGCTTGCCTCCCCTGTCAGAGTTCAGATTTAGTTTCCGCATTCATGATAAACCATACTGATTATATCAATAGCCTAAATATAGCAGCACATAGTTCATGTAATTAGTTAACTGCAACGCAGATTACCAAATTTATTGGTTTGGACAACAATTAAGATTTCTAAATCAACACAAACAACAATTCAGATAATCAATTTGAGAGTCTTTTCAAACAAAATAGCTAAGGAAAGAGCGTTAGCTCATTCATTTCATCTTTATTTCACAATGTACAAGATACAAAAGAACCATACACCCCCAGCCCGCCGACCCGCCCACCACAATCTAATTCTTTTCTTTGTACAGAAACTATTCAACAAAGTTCAACCAATGAACCAAAAAACCCAACTCACCTCCAAAAGCGATCACAAAATCGAATCTTTTCCAATTCACAAGATCACCGGATGGATTGACTCCCACGCAGAACCTGAACCAAACCCCAAGCGTTTCGCCTAATCTTCTCATTCTCATCCTCCACCAGCCCCATGCATAAATCCAAAGCCCCTTCTCTCCTCGTCGCCACGCACATGTCTTCGCTATAACAACACAGCGAATTCAATGTCAGCAAAGCATACTCAACCCCTCTGGAGCTCCCACTACTCACCACTCTCACCAAAACCTTCACACACCCATTGAACCTCTCCATCGCCTCTCTCCCTTCCTTGCTCTTCGCCAGAAGACCCAACACCTCCACCGCCCTCTCTAGCCCCGAATCGGCGATTCTCACCAGAATCGGCACCGCCCCACACTGAACCGCTCGCCGCCGATTATCGGGAAACGAGCAGAGCGCGTAGAGCGCCGTCGCCGCCTCCTTCTTCTCTCGGCCTTTCCCGTCCCGAAGAAGCGAAACCAAGACCCGAATCGCATGTGGGTACGCCCCGATCGTCGCCTTGTTGACCTCCATCACCGCCAAACTCGTCAAAATCGTCGCCGCTACCGCGCGCGAATCCGCCGAGCCAGCCTGCAGAGCGGCGACGACTCTGGCGATCGCGCCCTCCGCGACGAGACCCACCTTGTTGTCGTCGTCGAGGCTGAGGTTGAGCAGCAGAGAGAGCGATTTCTGCTGGAGAACCGGGTCTTCGGAGCCGACACAGCCGAGAACAGCCGATACAGCCCCCGACTCGGTGATTTTTCGGCGAAACGCCGAGTCGCGCTTGGAGAGCCGGGCGAGCTGGTCGAGCGCGTTGAGCTTGGAGTCGAGAGAGGATGCCGTGGCGGTGAGGGCGGAGACTAGGGTTTGGGGCTCGGGGCAGGGCCGTGGTTTGGGAGGAGAGAGGAGGGTATAATTGGAAATGAGGCTACGGAGGGCGTGGTTGGGGATGAGGGCGGGATTGTCGGGGAGGGGTAGTTTGGTAATTGGGCAGGAACGGTGTCCGGCGTCTAGCCACCGTTGGATTGAGGACCGGTCGAAGGTGTGCCCCGATGAGAGGATAACCGGGTCGGACATTATTTCGAGCGAAATCGGGCACTTGAAATCGTCCGGGAATTGAGTCGTCATTTCGCTCCTCCTCTCCGGTTTGTGTTTGTGTGTTTCTGAAGTCTCTCTCTCTCTCTCTCCGCTCTCTTGGTGTCACTTTGGGAAGGGGTTTTGTGAGGTTTTTAGTGACAGCAATTGTGGGGAACCTTCTCAGCCTGTGAGCATTGAAAATGTGGGACCTGTGAAATTACCATAATCCTATCAAACTCCACTTAAATGCCCACCAAGGGTATGGGAACTAGGAGGTGGAACGAGTAACATTAGAAGACGTGCTTATCATATGTTAAATGATACAGTCGTTTTTAGAGATCGATCGATATATTAAAATTTTATGTCTTTATTAATGGTGTCTAATTGAATCGATTCGGTTCGGTTTGACCTGAATTTTATTACATTAAACCTTAATTCGTTAACTTCTTGTCACGAACTGGTTTAAGGTCTTCTCAAGTAGGAAATTTCCTCTCATAAACTTTTTGAGTAGAATTAAAAAATAATAACATATGATAAAAATAAATCTGTTACCCAAACATTTCCTAACAAGCTGTCTGTTTAGCTAGTCTGTTATGATCTTGCGAAATTTGAGTGGAATGACGGATAACTGAATATAAGAAGAACTCTTAAGTCTTAAACGGGGGCTTGGAAAGAAGAAGGGTAATTTAGACATTGGGGTATGAATACTGTTGTTTTGCAAATTTTATACAAGGTTTTGTCGGTTACTTTGCCGGAAACAGAGGGAATGGTGGGAAGGAAAGTCATCATTTTCCTTTTAACTTTTTCATTAATGGCGATGAGAAAGCTACATGTTTCCGTTAACATGCTCTGCAGGGGCATTTCGGGGATTCAGATTTGGCGTTAGTGGATGAGACGAAAGGGGAAAAGAACAAAGAGAAAGGGCGTGGCGGTCACGGGAATAAGTCTACAGTTACCCAGCTCTGGAATCACGGACTTTTGCTGTGGTTGAATGACTGAAATGCCCTTTATTTAACGATTCGTTAGTCAACTGTGCCAAGTCCAAATTTATGTGCTAGAGAGAACCTGTAGGTTAACACCTGTGCCTACGAAGGTGGACTGTGGACCTCCAGACACATGTTAGAACCTCTATGTTGACACGTGTGCCTACGAAGTGGACCTCCAAACACATGTTTTTCATACGCAAGAATAAATAAATAATTAAAAAAGTCTTTTTTTTCTTGAGGTGTTTGGCAAACTTTTTTTTTTCTTTTAAGGAAAATAAATAAATAAACGGTTTTACATGATATAAAAGTGAATGATTATCTCTCACAGCCTGCATAGTTCGGTGTGATGAGTTATCTCTCGCGGCCGATTTAAATAATTTTGGACAAAAATTTCCTACAACCCACATATAAGATTGACATATATCTCTTGGCATGTGAGTATTTAAATAACATATGCTTCTTACATACTTTTTTAATAACATTAATAAAAAAATATGTGCTTCTGATCACATGTTTAAATGACACATGTTCTTTTTATATGTGGATTGTAGGAAATTTTTGTCCAATAATTTTTTCTAGGATTTTTTACTATCCTTGTCTTAAATTTAGTCTACTCGGAGCAGATCTGCTCTTTAACTATTTTTGTACATGAGTTAGAGAAATATGAAAGTCATAGATAATACTTTATTGTAAGAATTTTGTTTGTATCTATGATTTTGTAACTTCATAGCATGTGTCTATGATTTTGCAGAACTTTATGCTATGTGTTGTAAAAGTTTTATACTCGTGATCTCTGATCAATGAAATATTCTCATATTTCATTAAAAAATAAAATAAAATAAAATAAAATTGAATTGAATTTTTTGGGAGTAAAAACTGAAAAATGTTGTTATTTGTTAATATATATTTTTAAAAAAAAAAGTTTGACTATTTTGAGTAGAAATGAGAAAGGAATGGGTTGCCAAACACTATAGCCAAACTTTGTTAAATAAAAAGTTTTCAACGTAAGATATTAATATGATTGAAAGTTGAAACTGAATAAGAAATATAAGACAGTATTGGCATGACCTACAAATTCATGACCTGAAGCTAATTACGGGTATCTTTATAAATTTTTTTTCTTTTCTTTTTGGGAGTTATTTTTTTGTGTTTTTGTTTGAAAAAACGTGTTTTATCTTACATAAAAGTGAAAGATGTTTTGAGTTTTTTTTTTTTTTTTTTAAAGTATTATGTGTTGAAACATTCTTTTTAATGTTTTGACCTTTTTTATTTAAAAAAAAAAATAGAGAAAGAAAGTGGGTTAAACACCCTACTATCTTCACGTTTTGAAGAAGGATTTGTATTCTTATGAAAGTTTCATCTTTTAGAAAAAATATTAGAGCGGTATCAAAGTTTCATCTTTTATCAAATCGCTCTTTAAGATTTAAAAGTTATTAATCATTTCCCATGATTCACACCATTATCAAATGATATATGCTATACATTTTTCTTTTGTTATTTCTTGCTGATATGACATTATCAATCCACCTTTAAATCTTGAAAAATGCTTAACATTCTAACACTTATTTTTTAGAATTTGGTTTTAACCTGATGTGTCACAATCCTATGAGATTGTGGCACATTTTCCAAAATGTAGATCTCATAGAATTGTAACACATTCGATTGAATCAAATTTAAAAAAAAAAAAAAAAAAAAAAAAAAAAAGTATTTAAATGTCTAGCATTCCTCTGTCTCTTAAATATTAATTAAAAAAAAAATCAATAATAAATTGACAATAACACTTCAATAAAAAAGGATAAAAGAGAGACAGAAAATACGAAGTACCTAGCATTTATCTTAAATAGCTTTTTCTATTCCCCCTTGTGTTAACTTATTAACTATGAATAACGTGGAAATTAAACCACATCATGTCCAATAAAAAAACAAAATAAAACAAAATAGAGACATTGCTATAGGTCCTTGAGATCTACTAGCTAATACCGGTAGCAAAAGTTATATAAATACAACATGATTAGTGTACTCTATATATCTTTCCGCACTATCTTTAAAAAGTTATATCAATTTGATATAAAAACAATACTTAACTGCTAAAAACGGCAATATGTCACCGTGATTGGATATTTGTGACAACTTAATTGGACACATGGTGGGTGATTAAGTTTGTAAAGCCATCATTAGCTTTGTCTAATGTCCAATAAACCAACTATTTGTATAAGTGTCATAGAAAATGGACAAAAATTTCTTACAATTTGAGTTAATTGTAGAATTTTTTATTTTTTTTTTATTCGGTCTCTAAAAGTTTCATGTATCTTTTAGCGTGTAAAAATTACAATTTTTTTAATAGTATTAATATAAAAGAAAAAAATGTGACTTTTACATGGTCAAAAATACATAATATTTTTAAAAAACTAGGTTAGAAAAATTCCGACCAATCCCTCATAGAATAGGGAAAGGCATGTAAATGTTGCCAAGAATGTCGTCCAAATGGAGAATGACATCCCCCAAAGAGAGATGGATAATTGAGGATGTACAAAGTTGGCTAGCGCCTAGCACTATGTCCCATATTGAGTATAATCTAAGATTGGAGATGATTACACAAGTTTCCTCTCTAATTATTATTATTATTATTATGAATAAGAATAAGGACCGACCATTTAATTTGACTTCCACTGAGCAATGCCTAAAATCTACTTCAAGTTTCAACCTAATCAAGCAATAATTATAATTATGGTATCATGTATACCGTTAGCTACATATAACCAGCAGTGAAACTAGATTATTGATAGGAGGCAATAGCACCCCCAAAATTTTTAAAAACTCCTCTATTTTTTTTTTTAAAATAAACCTTTACAATTAATTTTTTACCCCACCAATATATATAGTGTCTCCTCTCCTCTAAAATTTTAGTTCCGCCCTTAAATGCAACAAAAACAAAATCTAAACTGATTCTCGATACTCTTCACTTGAAATGGAACGAATCGTATTCCGACAATAAGAATATGGATTGATCAAAAGCATGGAAGTAATTTTATTAGAAAGAATTTAATGCATGCAGGCTGCAGCATGCAACTTCTCTTTAATTTCAAACATGCTTTTGAAATATTTTCAAGGGAAAAATATATATTAGCCTCCCAAACTATCACCCTTTCTCCGGATGGCCCCCCAAACTACCAATGCTTAGATTCTGGCCCCCCAAACTACCACTTTCTGATTTTTTGGCCCCATCCGTCCATTTATGCTGTTAATTTTAAATAGAATTCCGAAAATACCCCTCCTACACTTTGAAATTCTCACGGTTAAGGGAGGGGTATTTTTGAATTTTTGGCCAATTTCTGTTAGAATTAACGGTATAAATAGACGGATGGGGCCAAAAAATCAGAAAATGGTAGTTTGGGGGGTCGGAGTGCAAGTGTTGATAGTTCGGGGTGCCATCTGAAAAAAGGGTGGTAGTTTGGGGGGCTAATATATATTTTTCCCTATTTTCAAAGACCTAAATGAGCAATTGCCTTAACGTTGAAAACGTACTTGAAATAAAATGAAACCTTGGCAAATAAATAAATAAAATGAAACCCATCAATTTGTATTGCTTAGGGAAAAGAAAAAAAAAAAAAGATGAACCCATCAATTTGATTAAATATATAAGATTTTGGGCAGATTATTACCCATATAGAGAATCTATTATTTTTTTACTAATTAATTGTTAATTACATACAAAATTTGCCAAATGATCATATTATGAACCCGCAAAATCATTATTTTCTAACACAATAACTTCTAGGGATAAATATATTTTAGCCTTCCAAACTACCACCCTTTCTCCGGATGGCCCTCCAAACTACCAATACTTAGATTCTGGCCTCCCAAACTACCATTTTCTAATTTTTTGGCTCCATCCGTCAATTTATGCCGTCAATTTTAAATAGAAATCCGAAAATACCCCTCCTACATTTTGAAATTCTCACAGTTAAGGGAGGGGTATTTTCGAGTTTTTGACCAATTTCTGTTAGAATTGACGGCATAAATAGACGGATGGAACCAAAAAATCAGAAAGTGATAGTTGGGGGGCCAGAATCTAAGCATTGGTAGTTTAGGGGGCCATCCAGAGAAAATGAGGTAGTTTAGGGGCTAAAATATATTTAACCCTAACTTCTATTTCATCCACCACCAGAAGTTGAGACCATTTTTGCATCTTGAAGTGGGCCGGGTGAGTTGGATTGAGAACCCGGCCTCATAGAGTATGACAACGGCGCGGCCGAGACTACCCAAGGAAGATGCGGGCCGGATTAGAGGACGTCAGACGACCTCCTCAGATGGGCACGAGAGTCGTCGTACCGTCATCATGTATTAGCTGTCCAGAAAACGATGGGTTAGATTTATAAGATAAAGGACGAGTAAAGGAGAGAGTGATGGGTGCAGGATGGATGAGACCGCTTCAAAATTCTCAACCTCTGGTTTAGCCTACCATCAAAGGAAAAGTAACAGGATGGTGACGTGCTCAAAATAATAATAATAAAAAGGTCTGGGGACCGGGGTTTCTGTCTTTCTCAGAAAGAGGTAATATGATCAATGAGAATTGCCATCTGTATGGCCGTTGGAGCCGTTTATATATATATATATATATATATATATATATATATATATATATGAGTAATGATTCACTACCACCTAAATATACAACTTTTTACCACCTTGTCTAGGTGGCAAGGTGGTCTCTCACCTTAATTTATTTTTAAAAAATAATAAAACTTAAAAAGTAGTGGGGGACCACCTTGCCACATAGGCAAGGTGGTGAAAAGTTGTATTTTTAGGTGGCATTGAATCATTATTCTATATATATATATATATATAGAGAAAAGATTTTTGCACAACAAAATTGTATAACACATGCACAACACTAGACACATGGGTGTAATCCATGTGAATAGGACCCACATGGTGGATCCTACCCCATCTGTCTAGTGTTGTACAATTTTATTGTGCACCAATCACAACTCATATATATATATATATATATATATATATATATATATATATATATATATATATATATATATGAGAGAAATGCTATGCTATAGATACTGCTGCATCCACACGGACCACACGTATATACTACAAATCTTGTGTAACTATTTGGACTGCACTCTTTGTACGTATCACACTCTTTCTGGGCGGACAAAAACGCGACCCATTTATTATTGTTCCATAAGAACCGCTCAACGGCCCCTACCTTTTTTTTTTTTTTTTTTTTTTTTTTTTCTAATTAATGAGGAAAAAGGAATTACATGGGAATGATTTTTCCCATTTTTATCCGAATAAAAGAGAAAATGTGAGAGATTCTATGGGAATGCCTCTAAGCACGAGGTGAGAAGTGGCCTATTTTTCTAATGCATTAGCACGATAATTTGTGCATTTAGACACATTCACAGCATTCCAACTATAAAAAAAAAGATAGAATTAAGTTAATATCAAAAAGAAAACTAGTAAAATTCCAAGGGGAAAAAATAAGAGAATTGTTAATAGCAAATACAACGAGGAGAGCATCCTCTTCAAAAACAAAAGAAATCACTCCACAAAGAGAAATGCTAAAAATCATCACTTCATCCCCCTTCATGCCCCCCTTTTCATTAAACAAATTGATTTTAATGAAAAAGTAGTCTCTGATGTCACATCAGAGACTACTTTTTCATTAAAACCAATTTATTTAATAAAAATGGAGGATGAGAGGGGGATGAGGGGTGCATGTGTAGCACCCCTCCTCCACAAATAGCAACCAACCACGTGGTCAATAGAGCAGCAACTTCCCCCAATTTTTTGTTCAATTTGGCACTCTCAACTTTCAAATGCCGCTTACGGGTGCACTGCCCCATCTTCGGCCAGTCAAAGATCCGCCCGACACAACGGAGTCCCACCTTGGCCTGTATAAGAACAATTGTGGGTACCCAATCTGGGTCAATCCCATATGCGCAGTTGCCGGTTCCTGGGTCATCGTTTGTAGACCAGAGTCACCAGAGAGTAGTGCTTCAATTTTTGCTGTTGTCTCTGTTTGCTACCCACACAACGGCTTGTTCAGGAACTTTGTACCATATTCCGACGTAGTGGCGGCAAGAGTGGTTTTTTTGTGTGTTACGGTTGAAAAAGTGTTGTTACTTTGACTTTCTTTATAAATGTTTTGACTTTCTTTTTTACCGCACCAATTGAAGCTGCTTAAAGGATTGTGGATATCCTCATCCAGCCAAGATTTTCCAAGTCTCCAAATCATAGCTGGTTCCTTATTAGAATGTCTATCTCTCTAGATTGGTAAGTGTTTGATTAAGTAGGTCTGCCAATAATGACTTAATAGCCTGCTTAGTTTACAATCTTTAACTCAATACTGATATAAAGATGATTTACATGTTATATATTGTTCTTCCACCCTTACTGTTAATCTTGTTTTGGGGTTTAACTGCTCTTTCCATTACATATTAGCTCTTGGGCCCGTGGACCCATTAACCGATTGACTCGACCAGGGACCTAATTAAGCTAACCTTAGCAGCATCGATCACATAGAATCTACTCTCCCACCACATCAATAACTACCTCAGATGATCCATGTTTAAACTACATAATCATAGACATCTCGGGTGGCAAACCAATGAAGTTATCCCTTAAAAAAATCAATGTACAGTAGATTTACAGGAATTTAATCTCATGCTGTAACAACATATTGGTGCACTGAACCAAACAGCTTATGGTTAGCGACCATTAATCATAGTAATTGTTATTTCATTTCCAGAACTAGTTCCTTCACTTATTGATCTATCTTTACTATTGCAAGTGCTCCTCAGAATAAATGCAGGTTGTTTTGGATGAGGAAGATGTGTGTCATTACCCAACATAAAAACAACTGCTGACATGGTTAGCCTATCTGTTGCATATTCTTGCACGCACAAAAGCCCAATTTGAATACATTTCAAAACTTCATTAGCATATTGCTCACCCAGTGATGAATCAACTATTTCCATGGCTTTATTTTCTCTCCATAAGTCCCAAACCTACAAACAATAAATTCATCATATTAGGCTAAAACATTATTAGACTAATTTCATAAGTCATTATTTCACATGTTCTTACATGCCCAATCAAATTTGAGGAGGGACCATCATGATAATAAGCATTGTTCTTTTTGCCGGTAATGATCTCCAGCAGCAAAACTCCAAAGCTAAATACATCAGACTTCACTGAAAATAGTCCCTGCATTGCATACTCTGGTGACATATAACCACTGCAATAGCAAAATAAAATTATCAAAGTTCTATGTTTGTGCATTAACGTGGTGTATAAACTTTCGAGGAACACAATAGGAAAAAGAATTACAAAGATTTAAGCACCCATTTGATTTGTACTTTGGTGACATATAAGAATGGAAGTCGCCTAGTACATCTTTATTTTGTAAGGCACTTACTATGTTCCAACGACGCGATTTGTTTTTGCTTCAATTTGGTCCACGCCAAAGATTCTAGCCATACCAAAATCTGCAATTTTTGGATTCATTGCATTGTCGAGGAGAACATTGCTGGCCTTTAAGTCTCTGTGTATAATTCTTAATCTTGAGTCTTGATGAAGATATAAGAGCCCTCGAGCAACCCCACAAATAATTTCGAAGCGTTTTTCCCAATCTAACAATGACCTTTTTGTTTCATCTGAATGAAGATATGAGAACTTAGAATATATAAGCTTTTGTGTTTTTGCTACATACTAGGAATTCATATGTTTGTAGTTGGAGGACCATTTTCAGGTGATAATATTGCAAGAAGTTTATGTGAAAAGTAGACATACCAAAAATGAAAAAGTCCAGGCTTCTATTTGGCAAGTACTCATAGATTAGCATTTTCTCTTCTCGATGAACACAATAACCTAGTATCCTCACAAGGTTCCTGTGTTGGAGTTTAGCAATTATTCCAACTTCATTTTTGAATTCTTCTACTCCTTGTCCGGAATACTTTGATAGTCTTTTTACTGCAATTTCCTTCTGATTATCTAAGAGACCCTGAAATTAAAGTACAAATTTCATTTAGTCATAATGCATACAAACATCCAAGCTAAGATAAAAACCTGGTGCATTGACACACATATGAACTGAAGTTATTCAAGTTTTGGGACTTTTTCAGGGAGACCACCTTATAAACTGTGCCAAAACCACCTTCTCCAAGCTTGTTTGCATCAGAGAAATTATCTGTGGCTGCAACTATCATACTTAGATCAAAGAATGGTAAATCTGAATTTCTTGTACTCCCATCGAGCTCCCCTATTCTACTTGGAGATTCTTGAAGGTATGTTGAACTTGAGGTAACACTAAGCATATTTTTGCTTTCCCTGCTTGCTGTCGTCAAACGCAGTCACAAATATTTCAGGGTGCTAAGTTTTTGCAATAATGAATTCCTACACAAAAAGCTCCCTAATGAAACAGAGGAACAGAAGAAGTAGAATTCAAGCTTATAATTTTCCTTTTTTTTTTTTATCATTGGTAGGATTAAATGAGATGGGTTTATAGTTCTTTTCGTAATTCAATAATTATGACTGTAAAAATTCTCACTTTTTTCTTGCCTCCTCAGTTACCAAACTAATTCTTTTTTAATATCTGATTATTGGTTTAGAACATAAAGTCACCTTTGCAGCATTCATTAATCATTACCAGCCTTATAAATAAAGAAACTGGGGAATAGAAAAAGTAAATAAAAACTGCTTCAAAATTTCAAATAAAGGAGTGAAAAAAAATTTACTTACCTTTTTTATTCCTCGTTACCAGCCAATACACAAGGGAGACCAAAAGAGGCAACATTACAGCAACGGAAACCACAAGAACTGCCAGCATTCTCTTGTTCCGGATAAGGCCATTATCCTTTGAATATTGAGCTAAAAACAAAAGAAAAGAAGAAAATAAACCGTTAAAATATTAATTAAATTGTTGAATTCACCTATTCTTCTTCTTCTTATTAATTTATTTTATTACAAGAACTCCTCTAAAGCAGACCACTTCGTGTATTCATTTTGTCAGATAAATTTCGAGCTCATGTAAAGCCCCCCTCCACGTGAATTCGGCAATACTCTAACTTTGCTGGCGGGGTGGCCAATGAATTGTTTGGGGCAAGGGAATTGAAAAAGTATACATTCAGATAACATTTTCCAATTCAACAAACAGTGAGAAAGAAAAAGTTAAGAATGTGAAGAATACCTAGTACAGCTGCATCCACACGTATATACAAATCTTGTCCGGCATTGGAATACGTTCTTGTGTCCACCAAATCCCCGTGCCATGACAAGCACCCAATCCCTCCCCTTGTCTCGTCTGCGCTGGCGTAAGCCGTACAAGTACAGTCCCTCAAGCACTCCTCCCCACATTCCTTTAAGCTCAAACTCATGTCCACACGTGCTATTGAAGTATCCGGCACCTTCACACGTGCCAGCTTCACAAACCCTTCCCCGCTTCGGCACATGGATGCTCCTTGCCTCCTCACGCACCCACCTGACCCGTCTCTCAAGTACCAATCACGGGTCGACTTGGGTTCGAATCCGGCGAAGCAAGTGCACCGGAATTTGTCAGGATCGTATGGGTCGCAGTAACTATTCTTACCGCACTCTCCGTACATATCGCACTCTTTTGGGACGGACCAAAACACGACCCATTTGTTATCGTTCCATGTGAACCGCTCAAGGGCTCCTGATTCATCCAGCACCACTCTTGTGAAAACTTTTGGATCAGTTACGCCGTACATGCCGATGACCTCATCTTGATTGTCCACAAAACTCAGATTCGTGAAATTAGTTATCCTCATGGGTGCACCGCTCCATCTTTGGCCGGTCCAAGATCCGCCCCGCCACAAGGGAGTCCCGCCCTTGTACAAGAACAATTGTGGGTACCCATTTGGGTAAATCCCATATGAGCAGTTGCCGGTTCCCGGGTCGTCTTTGGACTTCCAAGATGTTAGGTACCGGTTCAATCCTGTCCGCCGGTCCAGCCCAAGTTTCATGAACCCAAGCAGAGTATTCGTGGGATAGTCGAAGCTCTGCCATGAAATCTTTTGGCTGTCTCGTAGAACCAAAACAAGATTTCCAGAATCTAAGAGCTGAGCCGCCATAGAATTGTTCGTGAATGAGACTGAAGCGTTTGTAGACCAGATAGGAGTGCTTCGGTTTTTGCTGTTGAGGACGAGGTTTCCATGGCTGTTGATGGAGAGGACTCCGGAGGTATCATTGAGAGGGCTGTCTCTGTTTGCTACCCACACAACTGTTTGTTCAGGAACTTTGTTGTACCATATTCCGACGTAGCGGCGGCTAGAGTTTTCAGGGCTGAAAAACCCAAGTGCGAAGGTAAAACCTTTCGAAACTAGGATGTCACCATCTTTAATGGACTCGTCCGGCGAAATGGTGTCAAGGGAAATGCAAAATCGGAAAATAAGTTGGGAGAGGAAGAGAAGCAACCATGTATTCAATAACTCTTTTGTTGGATTCATGGTGGTTTTTCCGACGAAGATTATAAGTTGGCTAATATGTCGTTGCTTTGTGTCTGTTTTCTACTTGTGGGACACACGTGTACAGTACGATGATTTTGACTTCAACGAGAGCATTGAACCTGCTTCAAATTCCAAAGGCTGTGCAAATTTTACGTTCAATGAACTTCGTCGGGCCCAACAACCGACGACTCTTCCACAAAAGGACGCGCTCATGAGGCCACGACCTGTGAAGACAGCAGCTTTCGACACGAACTGGAAAAAGCTTGAAAGACAAATTCCGATTTCCTTGGTATATGTGATGGGAGAAACAACGATACCCTAATTCTCTCTTTGTGTGAATCTACAAGGAAACTACTAAATAGAGCAATATATATGCAAAATATATATCCGAATACCACGAGCATAAGACACATAATTTTTAAGTGAAAAACCTTCTCAATGTAAGAAGAAAAAATTACTGGGTCACTCAAACAATTCCACTATCAACAATTACAGAATACATAAGTCTTCTCTAGTCTCAACTAGAGGCATACAATCAGCAATCATCTTCAAGAAATACAATTTCTTGGCTTAAATCAACTTCTACAAAAATAAAAGAAAGATCTCACCAAAGAGGAGGCTACTGTTCACGGGCTGAAAAACGACCACCAGATGCTCAGAATCTGATCTCCACCGTTCACAATGAATATTCACGTGTCATGGACATCCCCACAAAATTTCAGCTCAATCGGACCACAAACGCTCGTTGATCGGAGCACTTGATCAAATCTGGACGGAAATTCCAGAAACTGGCGGCAGCACTCTTTTCTTTTCTTTTCTTCTTGTGTTTTCTGATTGCTCTCTCTCTCTTACCTCTTTACTACAGTAAAGGGTAGGGTTATTAACCCTCTTTGGGCCTCTCTACCCATGGGCCAAAAACATAGACAAACTTTGGGCCATCCTCACTTAGGAGGGAAATCCAAAACCAACAGTATGATCAGTTCACTAATTAATTAGGGAATTGAGGAACTACTCTAGGACTATATCACATACCGATGGGCCTTCAAAGGCCTGACTTGTAAAAATGCCCAAGGAGACTTAAAAGACGTACACACCAACTTAGTGGAAGGCCCAAACACACGCTAAAGCTACCACACTGCTAGAGGTACTCTCCATATATACACAGCTTACACGCCCCATATGAATTCCCTTACATTTTTATCTAGCTTTTTTACTAATCTTACGGTTAGAATAGATTCTTGTCTGGTGACGTGTTGATCTTTAAGAGACTTCAATCTGCAAGAAAGAAAACTGAGTTGGGAGTTCGATAATCCTACTCCGATGCTTAAATTAGTATTAGCTTAATTATGAGGAGTAATGCTACATATCATCTCTTTGTCCCCCCAAAATTGATGTGACTCTTAAAATCACCATTGGATCAAAATCTAATAATGATATATCATAAATTCAATAGTGATTTTAAGAGCCACATCAATTTTGGGGGGACAAAAGGAGGACAAAGGGATGATATGTAGCATTACTCAAATATGAGATGTTTAGAATAATAGAGAGCAATCCTTTATGCGTGTGCATTAATGAGGTATTTATAGGCGGAGTAGTAAGAGTAATTCCTCTTTTTCATTGGGCCACATGTCGGGCTTAGAGGGCTAGTATTTGAATTCAAACACTTTATATGTGATAGAGTTTGTTTTGGACTAGGAGTCTTGCCGAGGGAAGCTTTTTCCCTTATAGTTCGGTCTTCATGGCATGCATGCCGCATGTTGGGAAAATTATCATCCCCTAGGCAAATGGGCCAATATCCGAATCTGGGCCCAATTGATCTTGCTGGCCCAACTTGACCCGCTTAGTCACTAAGATTTAACAGAATCTTATAATGCCTTGAATGCTATATTTGGAACACATGGGATAAGATACATGATTAAAATATCCTATAAAGAGTAAGTGTCCCACTCTTCCACTCAACCTTTATCTCATCCCACTAAGGGTCCCACTCAGCCATGATATGAAAGTGGAACAATGCGGTTGATAATATGTGCCTATAAATAGGCTGCTACTCCAGGTACAAAATACACTCTGAATATATACAAAAACTCTTGACTCTTAATACTCTCCAAATTGGCTCACTGACTTAGGCATCGGAGAGGGGACGTCGGGAGACCCTCCCTCTGACGCATCGTTTGTTCTTCCTTAAAGATTACGAAGAACAAGGGGAATCAAAGATCTACACGTCACCAGACAGAAAACTGTTCTAACAGTTTGGCGCCGTATGTGGAAAGCGACAAATCGTTTCTTGTGAAAAATAAATAAATTCAGAATGGTGACCTGTGATCAGATCACGTCTCTCATCAATAGAAGTGGATTCGCATGGATCTGGGCTTAATTACATACAACAAATCTGAATTCAAACACAGCTGCTTTCATAGCTCAGTTGGATAGACCTCCCGCTTATTAAACGGGTGCTCTACCAACTAAGAAACCTCAAAAAGGAGAAAAGATCTTGCCCAACAGGCCACGTTAATTTGCAGATCTACACATACGCTTCATAAATCGCGTTCAACCAACAGATTTATTCTCAGTTGGCACCGAATCGGTGCTCACCCCCATAAAAAAATGAGATAAGTTTATTCTAATGCGTTTTCAGTTGATTTGTTAATTTTTAGCATTCGGCAATTGACTCAGTAACCTCTTGTTTGACTAATATTCAAGAGATGTCATAACCAATCTCAATAATAACAAGAATATTATGATAATTGATAAACACTTCTATCTCTTTCAAACAAAAGTTAATAGGAAGAGCTGCTTTTAATCTCCGTACACTTCGTACAAAGACATAAAAAGAGGCAGCATATGACTTTGGAAATTGATAATTGTGTTTGACAATAACCATTTACATTTCGTATATAATGGAAAGCGACATGTTCGCCACTGACCCATCTTTCATTCACAGGCAAATTGAATTTACGACTTCTTGAAGATCTCCTACTTCATGGGTGCAATCCGTGTCAAAAAAAAAAAAAAAAAAAACTGCAATATTAATTGGCACGGATCTACGCTCATATATAATCCGAGCCACTAGGCCGAGTGTTCAGCCTCCCTTTACGCTACTCTCTCCGGGGAAGTACTCAGAGATAGTTGCAAGAGCCCAATCGTCATGGGTGTGGACCCGGTTCGTGGTCGGATTGAACGGACACGGAAAAACCTCAAGGACTCCTTGGACAGCTTCAATGGCCTGAGGAAGCAGATTTTCTCAGAGTACCGGGAAACCGTACAATGGAGGTACTTCACAGTCACCGGTGAAAATCCTGATGACAAAATCGTTTACCTTCTCATCCCCACAGCCATCCTTCCGGTGAAGGGAGCGGCTGAGAAAAATGGTGGTCACACTGACTCAAGCATCTGGTTGGTCCTTAAAAAAAAAATTTCCAAGCTAGGAGCATACAGATTCGTTCTTGTCAACCGAGCTTGAGGACTTGCATGCCAAGTGTGGGTGTATTGAGACTGCCAACAAAATTTTGAAAGTCTAGCCCAAACAAGAATTTGTATACGTGGAATGCTGTGCTTGTTGGGCTTGCAACACATGGACTAGCATGGTCACTGCCACCTATTGCTGGATCACCTATGCCATTTTTTTTTATCGGAAACCAGCTCAGCAAAGTTGTGAATTGTCGGACTCTCATCTCCTTGGCATTTGATTGTCAATGACCGAGGACCCAAGCTTGTGCTAGCAACAATGATTCCAAAGAGATCTATGACTATGATCATCAATAGCAGATTTACGTTAAATGGTCCCAGATCCGCATCCAGCTAATCGGTAGTCGTGGAGAGCGTCTGTAATCCGTTATATGAGACTTTTCTTCAACTCAGAGGTTGCCATGTAGAAATACAAAATACATAAGCCTCGGGAATGAGGAGAAACTCCTCAGAATCATGCAAATCTTCTTACAGCTGCTGTGCCGACAATGCCGTTCATCTTCGCCAAATTCACAGATAAGTCCATGATTTGTTTTGCAGACATCACTATTTATTGCGATTCATAACATTCAATCATGCTTCATAAAAAAATAGCACATTACTGGTACGCAGATTTGCTAGACTTTGCTATATATGTTGAACTTGCAAACATGTAAGAATTAATTTGCGTAATATCCCTCTTCTTAAACCATAGAAACATGAGACAAGATCAAAATTTGCGACATTAGTTGGAATTGTGCTTCTCTCCCGATATTTGATGTTCTTTATTGGCACTACAAGACAAATTATTGGGCTTTATAAAAGATGAGTGCTGGCCTGAACTTTTTAAGCCTTGATCTCACGTAAAGATTCTTAGCCCATGCCTTTCCTTTTATTAGAAACAGATTTTTAGTCAATAAAGATATATCTCTAGATCAGGTTTTCTAGCATCACAATTAATTGTTGACAACAAGGCATGTACTCATCTATAGTACCAGCAAGGTGCTTTGTTAACACTCGATGAGAAAAGAAGAGAAAGTTACGGTGTTTTACACCAATCGTCCTTAATGGGCACAGATGCACATGATTTGTATGTGTATATATATACTTGTCTTCTTGTATAATGTTACAGGCACTCCTGTCACAAAAAAAAAAAAAAAATAAAGGAGAAAAAAGAAGAAAGGTGTCTATTTTCCCTCTCTCAAGGAGAAAGTCCTGCCTGGTAAGGGCGCACAAAAATGCTTTGTTAATACTTTTGTGCATAAATAAAGATTACAGGGAGGAACATGCGCTTCTCCAAACGTAACCTTCCGAGTCCAACATATATAGCACCTATGAGCGGGAAATTAGGAGACACGTATGCCCAAGTTGCCACCTTCAAAAAGGCACGTCTCGAGGACTCTTCCGAGGAGCCCCATACCGAGTGTCGAGTGGCATGTATCAAGGGTCCAAGATGAAAAACTCCCAAGTACAATAGCTCAATGGTCAAAGATGGTTCGTCTTCATCGAATATACGAGAGACTTGGACTCTAAAGGCCTAAAGTCCGCCGCTGTACTTCAAGCTTGGACAGAGCCCAATTTCGATCACGATCTAGGAGACGCTGGGGTGCTAAACCCCAATGCTTCGGGTTTCGAATTTGACCGAGGCTCCAATCCAACCGAGGGTGAAATTTGAGCCGATGATCTAATCCGAGCCAAGGATAAATCCCGACCTAAGGGTAAAATCCAAGCCGAAGATACATTCTAAGCCTAAGGTCCAATTTGACCGAGGGTCTAATTTGACCGAGGCTCCAATCCGACCAAGGATAAAATCCTAGTCGAAGATAAATTTCGAGCTATGGAAACATTTCGAGCCAAGGGAGCAATCCGATCGAGGCTCAAATCCAACCAAGGATCCAATTTTCCGAAGGCTCAAATTCGACCGAGGGTCTGATTTCCCGAGGGTCCAATTCGAGGGCACATTTCAAAGGTCTCTTCCGAGAAGCCCCAATGCACAACTTCATCAGAATATTGAGATAAGTTCACTCTTTGCATTTTTGTTTATGTTAACCTACTCATAAATTTTTAGATGGTCAAATATATATCTCATGCATTGATCAGTAAAATTTAAAATTAGCTTCTCACCGCAAAAGTGATTACACATCAAGTCTAAAAAGGTACCCACAAACTTTTACTCCGGTAGTACAAAACAAATATCCTAAACTTTCATACTTAGCTAAGAATCAACTACGTATAAAAGTTGGGAGTACCTACCCTGTGAAATAGAAAACTGAAACAGAAGACTATATCAAGTCGCATGATTGAATCTTAGTGCAATTTTGCACACTTTGCATTAATAAATTGTTAATTGCTAGATTTTGCTGCATATATGCATACCTATGTGCCTTTTAGACACAAGCGAGACTAATATTTCATACCAGAGGTCTCTATCTAGCAAGATTGGAAAATTCTGAAAAAAAAAATACCCATGCTTTGTCAAGCTTCTCCTACACAGGTCTTCCTTGGCTACAGAAGTCAAGAGCCCGTTAAGAGAATTTTGATGGCAACCAACTAAAGGTTTGGAACACGCCACTTTGAAGAGCAACCATGAGTTTCTCTCTTTGGCCTAATAATGCCAGGTTCCATCGTTTATTTATTCCCTTGGTCGTACTAATATTTCTGCTGCTTTATCAATATTTATAAGACGGTTTGAATCATTACAAACTCATAAGGGATTCATCCCGGAATATTTAAAACTTAAATGTTCATTTGAGATCCAAACGAAAAATAGTTTCACAAAATTGGATCCAATTATGAAAGACATTGATAATGGGTAATACCCAGAATATTCTTTGGAAGACAGGTAGCTTCCAAAAGATCCTATGTTGCTTACTCACATGTAGCAACTACCAGCAAGATCAATTGGGCTCTATGTTGCATACTAAAATGCAAAACGCCATCGCAACAAACTTACAAGACTCGAATCACGTTGAGGGGATTCGAGCTAAGACTTGAATCACTTTGAGGGGATTCAAGTCGGAGAAACTTATATGACTTGAATCACGTTGAGAGGATTCAAGTCGGAGAAACTTATATGACTCGAATCACGCTAAGGGGATTCGAGCCAAGACTTGAATCACGTTGAGGGGGTTCAAGTCAAAGAAACTTATATGACTTGAATCACGTTGTGGGGATTCGAGTCGAGACTTGAATCACGTTGAGTGGATTCAAGTCGGAGAAACTTAAATGATTCGAATCACGTTGAGGGGATTCGAGCACTACAACCTCATCCTGCCTCGAGATTACTTGTCGCGATTAGACCACTGAAGCCTCGACACCAGTCTGAGCATCCAAAGCCTCAGCCAAGGCTCCAAACATCATCAAACGCCAACAATCACAGTTGCTTGGAAATCAACTTATCGACTCAGGTATGCAAACTAATCATTATTCGATACATATATACATCTGTTCAAACAGATTTCAGGGATCCTGCTTCGGCAAAAGTCATGGCAAAAAACCATACGGGGAGACAACCCCACAAAAAAAAAAAAATCAATCAAATGGGAAGACAACCCCTACAACAAACCAAACGGGGAGACAACCCCTACAAAAAAAATCATACGAGAAGAAATTTTGCTCCAAAAATAAACCAAGCCATACATGAGGAAGTGGAGAAGCTACTGCAAGCTGGTTTCATTTGAGAGGTTGACTATCCCGAATGGCTAGCCAATATTGTGTTGGTAAAGAAGTCGAGTGGAGACAACCCCTACAAAAGAAACACATAGCAGTACCTTACATGATCTACATGCCAGAAATCTGAGGTTCGATCCCAAGATCCGAGGCCATGAAAATCCGAGTCGAGGGTGAAAAATCCGAGCCGAGGGTGAAAAATCCGAGGCTGAGGCAAAAAGTTTCTGAGACGAAAAATTTTCCAAGTCTGAAAAAGTCTCAGAGACAAAAAATTTTCCGAGAGTAAAGAAGTCTCCTAGACAAAAAAATTTCCGAGACTAAAAAAGTCTTCGAGACAAAAAATTTTCCAAGTCTAAAAAAGTCTTCGAGACAAAATTTTCAGAGACTAAAAAAGTTTTCGAGACGAAAAATTTTCCAAGTCTGAAAAAGTCTCTGAGACAAAAAAAATTTCCGAGAGTAAAGAAGTCTCCAAGACGAAAAATTTTCCAAGTCTAAAAAAGTCTCCAAAATAAAAAAAAAAAAATTCAAGTCAGAAGAAGTCTCTGAGACGAAAAATTTTCCAAGTCTGAAAGAGTCTCCGAGACAAAAAAATTTTCGAGAGTAAAGAAGTCTTTGAGACGAAAATTTTTCCGAGACTAAAGAAGTCTCTAAGACGAAAAATTTTCCAAGTTTGAAAAAGTCTCCGAGACAAAAAATTTTCCATGTCTGAAGAAGTCACCGAGATGAAAAATTTTCCAAGTCTGAAAAAGTCTCCGAGACAAAAAATTTTCCGAGTAAAGAAGTCTCCAAGATGAATTTTTTTTTTTGAGACTAAAAAAGTTTCCGACACAAAAAATTTTCTGAGAGTAAAGAAGTCTCTAAGACAAAAAATTTTTCTGAGACAAAAAAGTTTCCGAGACGAAAAGTTTTCCATGTCTGAAAAAGTCTCATAGACAAAAAATTTTCCTTGATTTCCGAGACGAAAAGTTTTCCAAGTCTGAAAAAGTCTCCGAGACAAAAAATTTTCCAAGTTTGAAAAAGTCTCTGAGACAATTTTTTTTTTTTTTTTCCGAGAGTAAAGAAGTCTCCGTGACGAAAATTTTTCCAAGTTTGAAAAAGTATCTGAGACAAAAAAATTCCGAAACTAAAGAAGTCTCCAAGACGAAAATTAAGGAGAAATTTTCCGAGCCTAAGAAATTTTCCAAATATGAGCAAAATTTTGTGGCAAAAACAGGAAATTTCTCGAGACGAAAGTAAAATTCCGAGACAGTAACATCCCGAGGCCGAGATAGCTCGAGTATCTTGAATAGAAGATTGTCAAATAAAAAAAGATTACCGTATTGACACAGCTAGGAGATCTTCCGATTTGTCAACGGCCAGTGAAAGGCTCCAGCTGTGAACAACTTCGAGCATTCAAAATTTCTCACCTTTATTTATTTATTTTTTTCAACTCAAAAGATCGATTGATTTATTATAAATTTAATGATAAATTTAAAAGTTATATAAACTTTAAAATGACATAAGACAAACATAAAAGTGACGTGCAACATTAGAAGTAAGAGTTTTGTCCTTATCATTTATAGGTGATAAGGACGACTCAAAGGCAATTTTGAGGACTTTATTCAAAGAAAAACTCTTTCAAATGTATTTATTATTAATAAAATTGAGAAATAACACTGATCGGGTAGCCATGCCGTCCTTAATGTGCTCCAATATAACTTAAGGACTTAGACCGGAAAAGAAAATTACAAAACTCACGTTATCACAAATTCACTCGAGTGAACGCTCTGTTTCTCTCTCGCAATTCCTCACTTGAGCGACCATCGATATTGAGTGAAAATTTTATTACAGTTTTGCTCGAGCAACCCTCGAGTGATAGTTAAGCAAAATATGTTGCTTGACCATAGTCAAGCAACCCTCGTTATCAAAATGCTCCGAGGGTGATCACACTACCCCTGGATCTATATGATGCCTGGCGGACCACCCCAATGGGTGGTCGGCCAAGCAGTGTAAATGTGGTTTTTTTTTTTTTTTAAAAAAAAAATTGAAAAAAATTAAAAAATAATAAGTTATTTTATCTGGAAAATATAGTTTATTCCTTTATAAATAACTATTTCTCTCATTTTTTAGAGGAATAGTATTAAGAGAATAGTTATTATCTATTTCAAGGAATAGACTCATACCATATAAAGTAATTACTATTCTTTAAAAATAAGGACAACTTCACAAAATGGTATCTAATTATACCGCGTTTTGACGGAAAAGTACTGAACTATCATTTCTGTCGAACATGGGGTTTTAACTATCAAAATGAGTCCTAGAAGAGCATTCTGTCTGTTATCGGCGTTAAAACGTGACGGAAGTTGATTCACGTGACTTTTTTAATGCCATTTGTCCGTTTTGCCCCTCACTTTCTTGAATGTAAACACAACTCCTCAAGCTGGACCCACTCTCCACTCACACATGCAGATTGTAGTCGTCGTCATCAACCCAGAGAGAAGCTCTAAATGGTCCTTTGAGGAGTGGAAGAATCGACATGCATGACGACGTTAGAGAGACAAATCGGACAAGAGGAGACCGGCAGACGAAACTGGTTTAGTGAACAGAAAATGCCGCATGGTGCTGATGACGAGCTGCACACTCCTCTGGAGGGAGCTCTCGGACCACTTCTTGTCCTTGGAGCAAAACATCCTAAAGAAGTCTGAGGCCCTCAGGAACAAAATCCAGACTGTAGACCACCAAACCAAGGCCTCTCTCAACGATCTCGAGAAGCGTGAGGTCACCATCCAAGGCAGCGTCGAGATCGTACTGGAGAAAGTGGAGGCAAAAACAGAGGCTGCACTCATGGCTCTCCGGAGGGCATCCCAAGAGGACGAGAACAGAGAGGTCGACAACGGCGAGGGCTTACTGCTGAGTCTAAAGTCGTTTTGCTTGAAAATGGACGCTCTTGGGTTTTGGAGGTTCATCACTGGGAAGAAGAAAGAGTTGGACGCGTTGAGGGCTCAGATGCCTCTGGCTCTGTGTAACGATCCACCCCCAATGACACAATACTGTCCGCTTTTGGCTCCCCATATCAGACTTCCCAGGAGGTCACCCATCCTGGGATTGCTCTCGTAGCGGCTCGCTTAACTGCGGAGTTCTGATAGGTTCATTGCCATCACGGCTTTAAAACGTGTTGTGTCATATAGGGTGCATTTATACATATAAGCACATCCTCATTCCCAGGCGATGTGGGACGTCACACTCTGGCCGAGTGCGTGGATCCGCCGAGGTTCGTGTAGGAATCGATATTGAAGGTTTTTTCGGTCGACAAGAGGGTGGAGAAGAGTGATAAAGTGAATGATTTGGGATGGGCTTGCGTTCTAGTGCTGGAGTCGCTGATACTGGTGGTGGTGGATCCATGATCGGGAAGTCAAGGCTGCTGGTGATGCTGAGCGTGAAGGAGCGCGCCAAGGAAATAGCCGAGAAGTTGAAGGCGAGCCTGGAGGAGTGTCGTGGGATCGAGAACATGAAGATAGGCCTTCAAGCTTGTTAGAGGTCTCCTAGTCAATCTCACAGCCAAATCCAAAATATCTCTTGCAAGGACCATTGTAAATCTTCTTCTTCCCTGAATGCGAAGCCCATGCCTCTAATTAAGTGGCTTTTTCATGAGCCGAACCCCATTGGCTCAAACACTTTGTTACACTTTGTTTTGTGAAGCTAAAACAGAGGAAATTGTTTCACGAGTCACGTGACTTCCACTTTGCATGTGACCCACTCAAACAGTTTCCTGTAAGAATACATGAACTTCAAATTTCAGATCAAAGCTAATTAAAAAGTCATTTAGTGTTGAGCAATCAATGTGATATTACTGGTAATCCTCACCAGATGTGGCTTCCAAATTCCGAGTTTCCAATTTGACATGGTTTGTACCCCAAGAAGCCCTTTTGGTTGGAGCCCTCCAAATTTCGCCACGTCTTTTACTTTTCTCCTTCCCTACATAAAAAGCTAGCGTAACACCGCCTCGCTCTTCACAAGTGAGAATCACAGAGCATGCTACAAGCCTACAATGCTCAAGCTCAACACCTCAATATCAGCGTTCTTCCACTTACCGAAACCTCTAAAAAAAAAAGAGAGAAATGAGATAACAAGCACAACAAGCTGTCCTCGCTTTGTTTGCTTGTTCTTAATGTTGGGTTCTCAAATGGGTCTTTGCTGCCACTCGTAGATCGTGCGGGGAGTATGTTGGCTGAATTCTGGGCAGGCCCATTTCCGAGTGTTGGAAAATATCCCATTTTGGCTCCATAGGGGCGACAAGTTCGATTGGAAAGAGACACCAGAAGGTTAAGTTATCATGCTGGATGTGCCAGGGTTGAAGGAGGAGGAGCTAAAGATCGAAGTGGAGAACTGGGTGCTGAGAATAAGCGGAGAGAGGAAAAGGGAAGAGGAGAAGAAAGGGGATCATTGGCACCGGGTGGAGATATCGCATGGCAAGTTTACATGCATGAAAGTGAGGGGCAAAACGGACAAATGGCATTAAAAAAGTCACGTGAATCGACTTCAGTCATGTTTTAATGTCGAGAATAGACGGATTGCCCTTCTGAGACTCATTTTGATAGTCAAAACCTCAGGTTCGACAGAAATGATAGTTCAGTACCCTTTTGTTAAAACGCGGTATAATTCGATACCCTTTTGTAAAGTTGTCCTATAAAAATAATTATTCAATTTAAAATGTCTATTTCGCGAACCAAACCAAACATTTAAAGCAAAAGAAGTGATAACAAAAAAATATTTTGTGTACTCTATATAGACGTGTGACGTGAGGTGATATTTTTTATTTTCTAAATCTCAAGAGAATCCAAAGGTCTTGAAAGTGATTTATAACTAACTGTCAAAATCATTTGGTCATAAAAATATTAATGATCAAACGGTATAACTGACTTTTTTCCTTCTTAAAACTCACGTAACGAAAAACGGTAAATAAACAAATGAAGCATACTTTAAAAATAAATAAATAAATAAATAAATAAATAAATAAATAAGCATTGATGGTTGTGTTAAAAACAAAGAAAAATCTCTCAAAAAAAAAAAAAAAACAAAGAAAAAAAATGTTGTGTAATATTACAAGATAAAATTTTTCTACAAATCAGTTTATAAAAAATTTCTTACAATTCACATATAAGATTGACATGTGTCTGTTAGCATGTAAGAAGCAAATGTTATTTAAATAATTTGTGCTTTTTACATATTTTTTAATAATATTAATAAAAAAATGTGTTTCTCACATGTTTAAAAAATATGTCCATTTTATATGTGAATGATAAAAAAATTTCTTACAAACCAAATTATAGAAAATTTCTATCGGTTAAAAAATATGGATAATTGCACCGTTAGTCCTTGTGGTATGCCATAATTATTTTTCATTCCCTATGGTTCAAAAAGTTCATGGGAGGTCCTTGCGGTAAACAATAATTACAAATCGATCCCTAAAGTCAAATTTTGTTAAAAAATTTGACAGATTCTGTTAAGTGCCACGACAACGCCATATCAAATCAATAAGATGGTGACACGTGTCCATCTGAATAAAAATATATAAATTTATTAGAAAAATAAATAAATAAACTTATTTTTTTTTTAAAAAAAGAAAAGAATAAAAGAATAAGAAAAACAAAAAATGGAAGGGTGGCTGGGCCAACCCTTTGGGGCCAGTCACCCTTCTATTTTTTGTTTTTGTTTTTTTTTTCTTTTTTTTTAAAAAAAATAAGTTTATTTATTTTTTTTTTAATAAATTTATATTTTTTTATTCATATGGACACGTGTCACCATCTTATTGGTTTGACGTGGTGCTGATGTGACACTTAACAGAATCTGTCAAATCTTTTAACAGAATTTGACTTCAGGGATCAATTTATAATTATTGTTTATTACGAGGACCTCCCATTAACTTTTTAAACCATAGGGAGTAAAAAATATTTATAATATACCATAAGGACCAACGATGCATTTATCCCTAAAAAATAAATTTCGAGCTTTTTATGATCGAGACTGAATAGTTGATTGTTTTCCACTGCCGATGTCAGTGAATAACTGCCGACATTGTTGGCCGGTCGGCGGCACATTCTTGCACGCATAAAGTAGAAAGGTAAACTTCGATAGTTTTCAAAACTTGGGATAATTGCACCGTTGGTCCCTGTGGTATACCATAATTATTTTTCACTCCCTATGGTTTAAAAAGTTCATGGGAGGTCCTCGTGATATGCAATAATAACAAATCGATCCCTGGCGTCAAATTCTGTTAAAATTTTTAACAGATTCCGTCAAATGCCACGTCAGCAACACGTGTCGCCAATAAGATGGCGACACGTGTCCACCGTAATAAAAAAATAAAAATTTATTAAAAAAAATAAAAATACTTATTTTTTTTAAAAAAATAAAAATAAAATTCAGAAAAAAAGGGCTGAAGGGGCCGGCCACCCCCAGTGGCCGCAGGGGTGGCGCGCGGCCACCCCCAAGCCACAGGGGGTGGCCCGATGGCCACCCCTGGATCTTCCAGGGGTGGCCTTTCGGGCCACCCCCAGGCCACTGGGGTGGCTCCGCGCCACCCCCGGCCACTGGGGGTGGCCGGCCCCTTCATTCCTTTTTTTTTTGTTTTTTATTTTTTTTGAATTTTTTTTTTGAATTTTTTTTTAAAAAAATAAGTATTTTTATTTTTTTTTATTACGGTGGACACGTGTCGCCATCTTATTGGCGACACGTGTTGCTGACGTGGCATTTGACGGAATCTGTTAAAAATTTTAACAGAATTTGACGCCAGGGATCGATATTTAATTATTGCATATCACGATGACCTCCCATGAACTTTTTAAACCATAGGGAGTGAAAAATAATTATGGTATACCACAGGGACCAACGGTGCAATTATCCCTCAAAACTTTAAAGAGTAGCATAAAGATTACTTGACAGTTGACACTTTACCTTAAAAATTAAATAAAATAAAAGCATATTGCTGATTCACTGCTGACTCAGATTTGGCCACGAAAATTAATTTTATGGCTTGAAATTTGAAGAATATATAACTTAGAAGCACTTTATAATTTTACACACCAACTTTATCAAATCTAGGTATGAAATGGTTCTACTGGAGTAATAATAAAAGCAAGAGTAATCTTCTTATTGAACCATCCTAAAATTGATGTGGTTTTTATTAGATGTGTTATAAATTATTATTGTATTTTGATTCAATAATAATTTTAAAAGATACATCAATTTCGATAGAATTTAAAGAGAATATGAATTCTCCTTATAACATTTACTCGTTAAATTGATGAGAGCAGACTGCAACAAATTTAAGGAATGGAAATGAAGAGAGTCTTCTTATTGAGCCATCTTAAAATTGATGTGGTTTTTATTAGATGTGTGATAAATTATTATTGTATTTTGATCTAATAATGATTTTAAAAGATATATCAATTTCGATAGAACTTAAAGAGAACATGAATTCTCCTTATAACATTACTCATTAAACTGATGAGAGCAGACCGCAACAAATTTAAGGAATGGAAATGATGAGAATAGACTTCATCGACCTTCAAGCATGGTAATCAGGTAATGGTCATCTCATTTAGAGAAGCAAGTGCTCCTTTAGAACCTGAGGAATCGATACCAGAATTAATGGTTCTGTTGGTAAATGCTGGCTTGTTAGGAGATGGAACAGTTGCTTCATTTCCAAGCATGAAGACAATTTTAAGCATGGTTGACTAATCTGTGGTTTAATTGTTCTTGCACATATAAGACCCCTATTTGAGTACATCTCAAAACTTAATCAGCAGATATTCCTGACAATAATGAATTGACTATTTCCAAGGCTTTTCCTTCCATCCATAAGTCCAATACCTGGAAAAATTGAAGAGTTTTTAACTTTTTCATGAGCTTAATTAAGCTTTTGAAATAAGAGGTGAGTTATAAAAAAAATAATAGCAAAATGTATTCATTAAGGCATAACACATAAAATATTTAACTGAAATGGGAGATAAATTGATAGACCCAAAATTTGAACTCAAAACCTGTTACTCTGATACTATGTCAAGTACTCAACGTTTATCCCAAAAACTTTAAAACTTATAAAAAATAATAATAATAATAACTTAATCAATACTTTAACGCTAGCTGCAGACTTCTTCTACTGCATGCATGACTTTAGAAAATGTCATATGGTCCCTTGCCTTCTTTTGCTTCCTTATTAATAACTTAATCAATACTTTAACTCTAGCTGCAGACTTCTTCTACTGTACGACTTTGGAAGATGCTAGATGGTCCCCTGCCTTCTTCTGCTTCCTTAATCATGTAGCTTGGGTTAGCTGATTTGGCCTCGTGGCAATGAGTTGCTATCATAGATATTAATTGCTTTGTAGAATTAACATGTGTCAATTTTTTTTTTTTTTTTTTTTTTTTTTTTTTTTTTTTTTTTTTTTTTTTCTGAAAACGATCGAGTGTTTGGGTACGTATCTAATATCAGCCATGTTATTTGAACTACTCCCACCACTATCATCACTCCCAATAGGTGATGGGGACGAGTTAAAGGCAATTTGAGGACTTCATACTAATGCAATATAAATTTGTGAAGGGCGTGGGTTTGAACGCAAAAGAGCTCTTTGATTATCGTGGGATCTTTTTTTTTTTTTTTTTTTTTTTTTCAATTGGGACAAAAGAGGAGAACAAAATATTGCAAATGAGCGTCTTTACCACTCTTAATCTTTAAAGCAGAAAGAAAATGAGAGCTTTTGAGAATGCTTCCAAACACCAAGCAGGAGGCGGTCCATTTAGCAATCGAGCTACTGTACATGCTCGAGAGTTGGATCTTAAATTTGCTTTCAAGGAGATTGTGATGTTAAATTAAGTTGCTGACTTAGCTAAAAGTCATAGTGACGGGCGCAATTCAATTTGATCTAATTGACATTAAAATCGACTTCAATAGTCCATTTAGTAAATTACTAAGTTTAATATATGTATATATTACTTTTGTTTTATTTTTTATCTAGATATTTGTGTGTGTGTGTGTGTGTGTGTATATTTTAAGAAACTTGTCATTGCTCGTAGTTTTATCATAAGTTATATATATATGATCGATAGATGGGTTTTTACCCCATGTTTTATATATTTCATTGCACTCTAATTTGAGCTTGGTTATAAGTTCCTGATTAATTGCTAACTTTTGTACGTAGATACTTATTTAATTAAATAGTTGTTGTACAAGAACATGACTATCCAGAGCTATAAAACCTATTAATTATTGATATACATATTAAGAGCATTTCTAGCAATAATAGTCAAAGTAACTATTGAAAAAGTACAACTCTCTACTTTGGATTAGGATCCTCTGCATGAAGATTTTTTAATAATCATTTTCCTCAATCACAAAGAAGGATTGATAACATAATAGCAAGGAGAACAACATATATACCTGCATATTTCGGCTGGAGGGAGAGCAAAGAGGGAGAGACGACAATGAGAGGGAGAGACAGAGATGGAGGGAGAGCGGAGAGGGAGAGACGACAGTGAGCAAAACTTAATGAAAATTAAAAAATGGGAAATGCTGTACTTCGCCGGATAAATGTCCCGCGAGGCGCGATTGTCAAAAAATCTTAGTAACGTGCAACTATTTGCACGTTACTATTACAAACAATAGTAACGTGCAAATATTTTGGTCGTCACTAATGTAAACATTTTTAAAGTGTAAATGCACCTTACTATTGTTTGTAATAATCGTACAAATTTTACACGTTACTATTTCATATTATAGTAACGTGCATTACACGTTACTGTTATAAAACTATAGTAACGTAAAACGATTTTTAGGTTACTAATTTCATAAAATAGTAATGTGACGCATTTGCACGTTACTAATTTGTAATAAATTAGTCCAGAATTTTATTAAAACTAGCTCATAACCCGCGCTATGAACGGGATTGTTCATTATAATTTAATTTCAGAATTTAAACACACCATCATTTTAAAATGCTTTTTAAAATATTTGTTCACAAAGATGTAGTTTATAACGAAGAAGTATAAAAAAAAAAAAAAAAAAAAAAATTGCAAAAAGAAAATTTAAATTCCAAATATTACAACATAGGTACTATGGTTTTTTCAATGGTCAATATGGTGACACTTAATGCGGCTATAATGACACTTAATGATATAATTAATGTGAAAAATTCCTTATTTTGGTCTCATGAAGATTAACTCTCATGATCTTTTTCAATAAAAGTACAATAAATTTATTCAAATCATGACAAAACCGGTTCAACTTTTAAAATTCACCGATTTTTTTTACGTAAAAAACCGGTTCAGTGTTTAAAAATTATGGGTTCACGCCACGTGTCATAATTCTCCACTAAAATGAAAAGAAGTGTAAAGGAAAAAAAAAAATAGCAAGAAATAAACCTGGATTTTGATTATCATCAAATTAATAGTAGGAATCTATGATATTGTTAGTGTGATACATACCTATTATGTTTCAATATGGCTACTTGTCCATATGTTTTTGAACATTAAAAAAAAAAAATATTAATGCTTAATTAACTTTTTAGTGTTTTAAAGGCATTTATATTCATTGGAGATTATACTTACCCAATTATATGTACGTTGTATACCGATCATATGCACTTGGAGATTATACTTACTCAATTATACGTACGTTGTATACTGATCATATGCACTTGGAGATTATACTTACCCAATTATACGTACGTTGTATACCGATCCTATGCACTTTGACATTATACTTACCCAATTATACGTACGTTGTATACCGATCCAATGCACTTGGAGATTATACTTACCCAATTATACGTACGTTGTATACCGATCATATGCACTTGGAGATTATACTTACCCAATTATACGTACGTTGTATACCGATCCAATGCACTTAGAGATTATACTTACCCAATTATACGTACGTTGTATACTGATCATATGCACTTGGAGATTATACTTACCCAATTATACGTACGTTGTATACCGATCCAATGCACTTGGAGATTATACTTACCCAATTATACGTACGTTGTGTACCGAACATATGCACTTTGACATTATACTTACCCAATTATACGTACGTTGTATACCGATCCTATGCACTTGGAGATTATACTTACCCAATTATACATACGTTGTATACTGATCCTATGCACTTTGACATTATACTTACCCAATTTATGTGGTGGAGTTTATGTAATTCTTTTTTTAATAATTTTCAAGTTTCTTCATTGATGCCGATAAAGTTTATTTAGTTAATACTTTCACACGTTCCATAATAGTTTATACACAAGTTATTGATTAAGAAAAAGAGGTTTGGAGCATTATATAAAGGGGGATACTTTCATAATTAATTACCACATACATAAAATAAAAAAAAAATAAAAAACCCAAGAAAAAAAAAGGCTCAATAATAGCTGTTCAAATACCAAAATTTGACATCGTTGGTACATACACACCAACACACAGATATCAAAATTCTTTTTTTTATTTTTTATTTTTTATTTATTTATTTATTTATTTATTATTTATTTTTCTTTTAGAAAAGATATCATGTAGTCATTAGATAGAGATGCTCATATTATACACGCACGTTGTATACTGAGATTATGCATTTCATTAATCATCTTTTATTTAATGGATAAATACAATTTTCTTTTATATTTTCCAAAAAACAGTTTTGGATTTATTTTATTTTGATTCTTTTTAAATTTTTTGAATTTTATTTGAAGTTTTTTAGATGAAAAATGTTTGTTATTATAGTAACGTGTATTTACATAACACGTTACTATGTTAGTAACGTGAAAATTTATCACGTTACTGTAGATGATCAGAAACTTAATTTAATGCTTCGCGCGCTTTATAATCAATTTTGTCAGTGTGCATTTAAATATATTAGTAACGTGTAGTTAATTGCACGTTACTATAATAATAATATAGTAACGCGTACATATTTTACACATTACTAAATTTTAGTAACGCTCAAAATACACGTTACTATTTTATAATTATAGTAACGTGTGTTTTTGTACGTTGCTAATTCAACTGAATTAGTAACGTGAAAACATATGCACATTACTGTAATGATAAAATAGTAACGTGCATTTACTTGCACGTTACTAAATCTCGTCTTCTTCCCGACTCTCTGGTTTCCATTTTCAAGTTTCCTCTCTCTCACTCTCTGGCGAACCTCTCTCCTGCTCTCTCCGGTGAACCTTTGTCGTTTCTGTGAAATCACCAAGGGTAATCTACTAACTTCTTTTAATTTCATTTGCCTTATGTTTGATGTTTGTTTCTCGGTTGAATGCCCTGTTTTGATGTTTGTTTTGAGATTCCCAATTATATGTTACAAGAATTAGAGATTGATCGGGTAAATTTTGATTGATATTTGTTTTGATTGATAAATTTTTGCTTCCCTCTTTATTTATTTGTTCTCCTTTAAATAGAGTACAATAACCGACTACAATAAGGATTGTGTTTCCTCAATTACAGAAAAATGACTTTTACCTTGCTTCTTGGATAAACTAAAATTTATCGCCCATTTCTGTAAATTTTGCACAAAAGTCATGCCCGGTCCGGATTCTCTATTTCTCTTATTCTTTGCCCAAAGAAAATGGACAAGATTCTTCGGTTAGTGGATTTTTAAGAATATAGTTGTCTTTTTAGATTCATATTTCTAAAATTTCATTAAATGAAGAGGATTCAAATGCAAAGAAAATAGGGTGGATAATTTATGAGCCGATTAATTTTTTATTTTCTTTCCTACCATAAAGATCATCTCCCTTCCAAGTAAAATAAAGATAGGCCATTTCATATATATATATATATATATATATATATGAAATTACCGTTGAATTTTGATCTAATAAAAACTTTAAAAGTCACGTCAATTTTGAAGGGACACAAAGAGGACATAGAGTTAACATATATAATTACTCAAAACTTTAACCATTAAATAACTTCTCTCAATTTCACTTAAATTATAGAGAATCTTGTTCGCCGGAGATATATACTTTTGTGTATTCCGTTAAAAAAAAAAACCTAGAATAATCCATTAACGGTTCATGCAAGCTATGGCCACATTCACTTCTGAACAAGCATAATAGGGAAAATTCAGATTTAATCCCCTGCTTTCTTGCGATTTTAATGTACTCTCTCAGTTTTTAAAAAAATATTGACAATTGATTCATTGGGTAATTTGCATTTTTTAAGTCGATTCTTCCTTTGAAAACTGATTACATGACATTTATAAAATCAATGGTACGAATCAATTTGCCATGTCACAAGTGCCACATATTATAAAACATTTTATTATATTCACAAAAAATTAAATTGAAAAAGGGTTTTAGGGTGGTTGGACCATCCTAAAGAGGGCTGAATTCCTCAATTAATATTGACAATGGAACAATGAAGTTCAATTTAAGAGTACTAAGTTATGGGAACTAGAATTGATAAGAGTCTGTTTAAACACTTATCAACTACCATATTAGATCAAGTGCTTCAAATGGAAAGTGAACGGTGGATACACATCATCACCACATGGTTTGATTGATATAAATTATACATGGTTTTGGGAAGAGAAACATGAATTTCGTATCACTGCAAATATTCCCCATAATTAGCAAGAACAAACTCAATATGGTGTTTAAAGATCATGGCCATAAATTTAATTGTGTATCACTAAGTTATTATTGCTAACTTGAGTCATGTTGTACACATGAACATGAGAGGATCCAAGTCCTAGAAATATATTCTTCAATAGTTAGCTATACAAACTCGTAATGATTTATGTTCTTCATACTTGTATTTTGGGACTTGGAATAAATGCTTAGGAACCTGACCACTGTGATTGTTCGAATTTAGCAGACTGCAAAATAGTTTCAACCACAATTTAGGATTATGTGATAAATATTTTGAAAATTCTTTTATCTTTTCAATATAAAAGCACATATTTTAGAAAATAGTTACCAAATAAAACACTTGAGAAAATAAAATACACACATTTTAGAAAACTTATTATAATTTCTTGTAAGAGTATTTTAAAAAATGCGTGCTTATAGCTTCAGGTGTGGAGATAGAGATGTGGCCGCTTAGCCACCTCCAAGGAAGGCGAGGGAGTGACTATACGGTCATCTCTCTATTTATTTTTAATGTATTTTATTATTATTATTATTATTATTATTATTATTATTATTATTATTATTATTATTATTATTATTATTATTATTATTTTATAAGTAAGAAGCGTGCGTCCATACTAAAAAATAAATAAAAATATTAAACGCTAAAAATATTGGAAACATGTTTAGAAGAAGAACAGGAGAGTTGGATGCCTCCATAAACAAAACCCACATAGCCCTTATCCCAAAAAAAACCTCCCATGAAAATGTTATTGATTTTAGGCTTATTAGTTTGGACAATGTCACTTACAAGCTAATTTCGAAAGTTTTGGCTAATAGGCTAAGAACAATATTGCCTAATATAATTTCCCCCACATATAGTGCTTTTATTCTTGTTAGAATATTAATTAAATTTAGTACTTTTTAAAAAATAATGTTTGATTTTTTTCGCAAATTCACAGGTTAAAATGAGTTCTAGGAGATACCTAGGTTTCAAATCCATTGTGCAGAGGTCCCTTCCCCTGCAGATTCCGTGATCAGATGATGGGGCTTCATCCAGTGCACCAATGTCGGGATCTGCCGACACCGGGGAGCCAAATGCACCGTACAGACCGTCACTCCCCGGTGAGCCGGGGTACCAGAGCCCGCCTTCCCATCACGACATGACCCAGCCGGGTTCGATACACATGCCAGGCATGCACGATTTCATGATGGACACCTTTGCTACTCCTTCCCCGAGCCAGGTGGCATCGTTGTTTGATGATGAGGCTGGGATGTCACATGGTGTGGAGGGCCACCAAGGTCCGGATGGGGATGCTGGGGTGGCACATGATTCGACAGGCCCTCGGGATCTGGATGGTTTGGCTGGCCCCCAGGGTCAGGATGTCGAGAATCCTAATACGCATAGGCTGCAGCCGGACCAGCTCCTATTGATAGGTAAGTGTGTGTGTGTGTGTGTGTGTATATATATATATATATATATATATATATATATATATATATATAGCCAATTTTTTCTTGTAATTAAATAACTAACAATTAATGCACATGTGTCAGGTACAAATACTGAGGGGGTAACTGAGTACGAGGTGGTAGATAAACCATCCCCTTATTGGGAGATCCCACGAGATAAGAAGATAGTGCTGCAGTTCAATCAGTCAATCCAGCCCGTAGGATTCAGCGCCAACAAGTTTAGATGGACTTGTGGCAGTTTGGTTAGAGCCGGGCAATTCATTAATATGCGGGACGGCTGGGGGTCCGTTGTAGCCGAGAGGAGGCAACGCTTATGGGAGGCATTGATGGTATGTTATATCTGTCACACATTATATTTTTTTTGTTTGTTTGTTTGTTTTTCAGATTTTTTTATTGTTATTTAATTTAATGTCATCAAATTTATAATTGTGCAGACGGAGTACTTCATCCCGCCTACTATTAATCAGGTGGAGGTAAAAAGAGAAGTGCTCAAGGACGTGAGCCAGAAGGTACGGACCTGGAGATGCAAGTTCAAGAAACTACTCAACATTCAACAAGGCGATAGGCCCGAGGTTGTACGAGAAAGAGTAGGGGAGAAGGCTCTTGAGGGCTACGATGCCGAGGACGTGAGGGTGTTAATAGCGAGATGGTGTGAGGAGCAGGATCAGGTAGGTTATAGTCGAGTTATATTAATATTTGGTGTACTTTCCATAATTTCTTGTGTTTGTGCGTATATATCTTATGACTAACATATTGAGAACGATAATTGTTTAGGAGTACGCAGCCTACATGAAAGGCTTGCGAGCACGGAACAACACTCCACACAATAGCGGCACCAAAAGCTTCGCTAGGGTTTCACATGAGGATGTATGTATACCAAGTTAACATATACATATATAATTATATGTTTAAATATTTATTTAATTCACATATATTTTTTCTTGAAAGGCACAGGCGTCTGGCACTCCTCTGACCCGTGCACGGTTATATAGTTAAACACATAAAAAGAAGGATGGAAGCTACCCCAATGAAATAACGCGCGAGAGATGTGTATGTTAATCATATTTATCTTGTTTTCGATTTATTGCTTAATTAATTATCTCTTTACAATTGACATGGTGTTTGCCGTTATTAATTTAATACAACATACATGAATTAATGGAGAGGCTAGCACCCACTGACCCCGCTGCATCATCGAGCGTGATTGACGGGACCGCACGATGGCGTCCTGATGATGCGTATTCCCAAGCGTTTGGGAATAAGCCCGAGTACTCAGGCAGGGTTAGAGGGGTTGGCAAGAATGTGAGGCCTGTCTCGGGGACCACACACAAGTACTGTACCCCGACACAAGCACAATCACAGATTTTTCGACCCAACGCTAAGTCATCGCAGGAAGAAATAAACCGAGCAGTCAACCTCGCTGTATCACTTGAGGCACGCGTTTCTGAGCTCCGGTCTACGATGTCAATGCGCGAGGAAGCGTGGACAAAAGAGAAGGCTGAGTGGGAGTCTCGTTGGAGTAGCTTCACATCGATGATGACCCCGTCCATGTCCGCACCCGCAGCTAAACATGATACCCTCGCACCTGTCACAGGTGATGCACCTAGTCAGCTTGTGGGTTCGTCTGTGGGTAGCGCTCCCGGTATTATACATCATCAACGTTTGTGTACATTCTCCACATTGTTCAATGCAATATTTCTTGACATGATTTTATCATGTTGTTTGCTAACTTTGTTTGTTTTATCATTCATAGGTGTTGCATTTCAGGTTGATACAGTTGATCATGACCATGGAGCTACCTATCCGGATCAAACGAACACGACCGAAATAGATAGTGCTGGCAAATCCACACCTTTTGAATAGTTGTATTCATAATTTCATAACTTTATTAGAAAGTAACTAGTACTAACTCGAGGTTGTTTGCTTTTTGTTAATGTAGCTTGTGTTTTGATTTACAAATGTTGTATTTGATTGCTTTTTGTTATTATAAATAGTATTTGAAGTTCGACTTTGTGAGATGAAATTAGAAAAAAATGAACATAATATATTTTGTTTAGAAAAAAGTTAAATAACATATTATTTGTTCTTGGAAAAATTAGATAAAATATAAATTTTATTTGAAAAAGCAAACACCATAGCAAGTAAAAAACGCTTTGCACTTGCATCCAAACTAACCATAAGGGTTTATAAATTTTGACTTTTGGTACGTGGAAACAATAGTGGCATGGTAATTAACCACATTACTAAGTCAATTTTCCAACATATCCCAATAAATCTCACTCACACGAGCCTCTAGGGTTACTCCCAACTTCACAATTGGACAACTAATTCTCAACTCGTACAAGCAACTTCACAATTGGACAACTGATTCTCAACTCGTACAAGCAACTTCACAACTGGACAATTGTAAGCCCTTTCATGAAGTGATTTAAGGGGCTGATTGGAGGTTGTAAAGGCCATCACTGTTTCATAATGGATGCTAGAAATATCATCATACTTAGACATTATACGTTGTATACCGATTCTATGCACTTTAACAATTGGAATGCGTTGTACTTACAGGTTAATATATAATAACGTGCAAATTTGCACGTTCCAATTATAGTAACGTGCAAATTTGCACGTTCCAATTATAGTAACAACCAAATATGGCACGTTACTATATATAACGTGCAAATTTTCCCGATATTATATAGCAACGTGGAAAACTTACGCGTTACAATAATTGGAACGTGCTATATTTAGACGTTACTATAATTGGAACGTGTAAGATTTTCACATTACTACTCTAGTAACGTGCATACTACACCGCGTTAGTATATATTCGAATTTATATATACTATTAAAAAAAAAAATTCAAAATATATGTTAGTAACGTGTAAAAGTTAGCACGTTACTAAATTGTAATGTGGATTAATTACACGTTACTAGACAGTATCGTGCTAATTTTTGCACGCCACTAAAGTATTTAGTAACGTGTATATTTATATGACGTTAGTAAGTTCAGTAACGTGTTAATTTATGCACGTTAGTAATGTTTGATTTTTTTTGTAGTGTACCCATGTGTTTATTTTTAAAAAAAATTTCTAAAAATTTTCAAAGATTCAAGCATGGATATTTTTGCAAATTTTGTTAAATTCTGACCAACACCTAAATCTTAGCATTTTTTTTTTCCTAAAAAAATAGGGGTATTTTGAAATTTTTTGCATGATTTTACAGTAAATCCTAACGGAGTATCTTTAAGTACTTCTCACATGCTTAAATAACACATGTCACTTTTACATGTGAGTTGTATAAAATTTTCTACAATCCCGTTTACAGAAAATTTATGTCCCTTTTAAAATTACCATTGGACTTGTGATTGATAACTATTGAATTTTGATCAAATTGTGATTTTAAAAATCACCTCATTGCTGAAGAAACAAAAGAGTGACATATGAGGGAGTCTAGGGATGTCAATAAACCAGTTCATTCAATAATCCGCTCGATACCCGCTCGGTTTAGCCCGATCCGAACTCGAGTTTGATATTGTAGAAACTCGCTTGTTACTGTTGAAACCCGCTCGATTAGTAAGCGATAAATACCCGACTCACTCGATAAAACTCGATAGGGGCTTGCGAGCTCAGCTCAGCTCGTTTAAAATTCGACCTAATCGCTCGTCCGGCTCGTTAGTCTGACTCGTTACCTCGTTCATATCTCTTATATATTACTAAAAATGAGTTATATAAATTTAAGCATGAATATTAGTAATTAAGTAATATATGTTATATATATTACTTAATATTGATATGTGTGTGGATTAGTTAACATACTAACTAGTTAGTTCATAAACTAACATATTATCTAATTTATTAACATATACTAAGTAAATGTAATTAACTATATGTTACTCGATTTTTTTTTTGTGTATATTTATATATAATATAGTAGTTAACTATAGTACTCTATATGTCATTTTTTGATATATATATATATTTTTTGTTACTCGATTTTTTTTGTGTATATTTATATATAATATAGTAGTTAACTATAGTACTCTATAGGTCATTTTTTGATATATATATATATACACTAAATATACTAGCTAAGTAAATTTTGTATTACATATTAATTATAATACTTTGATAATAGTATTTAGTATGTTAAAGTAACGTATTAAGTTATTAATAGTTAGTATAGAAGTTGTTCACAAATTTGAGCTTGAACTCCGCTTTGATCGCACATTGAAAAATTTAATAGCCTAATTCGAGCTCTAGTTGAGCAGAGCTTGTCGAGTAACCCCACTCGGCTTGAATGTCATTCTCAACGAGCTCGAACTTGAGTTCGAGCTCGAGCTCACCTGAGTTTTAAACGAACCGAGCTTAAACACGTATTTTATAGCTTGGCTAGAATTCGAGCTCGACTATTTAGGCTCAACTCATAAATAAGTCAGTCTTAAAACCTTAAAACTCAACTCGACTTAATTACATCCCTTTGAGGGACTTCTAAAATTATTCATTTTTAAACATACAAGAATTTTCTCTTCTTGTATCTCTCACAAAATCCTTATTGAACCTATTTTAATTCTGAAATTGTGTAGATTTGGTTGAAGATAGAAAGTGCCAATCGGATAAGGATTTTATTTGCTGAAATTGATTTGCTTTTAATTCAGTATTTTCTCCTCCAAAGTTAGTCCTTATTTAGACTCCGGTTCTTTTATTTCCTTAAGTAATAGGGAAGAGAAGATGTGTAATTTCAACCTTGAATCTTTGAGAAGTTTTATAGTGATAACTTCATATAAATGTATCAAATTATCGGTCATTTTGAGAAAAGAGTACTGCACTATCAAACATTTCAAACTAGAGTATCTAAGTTTTCAAACGTTTTATTTAAGGGTTTTCCGTTAAGATTTGCTATTAAATCTTGTTAAATTTTTCAAAATACCAATGTGTTTATTATTTTACAAAATTTATAAATTTTTTTAAAGATTCAAGCATGAATATTTTTTGCAAATTTCGTTAAATTCTGATCAACACATAAATCTTAGCATTTTTTTTTCCTAAAAAAGATGGGTATTTTGAAATTTTTCGTAAGATTTAACAACAAATCTTAACGGAATACCTTTAAGTGAGGCGTTTAAGAAACAATCATACTCCAATTTAAGACGTTTGATAATTCAGTAGCATTTTTTTCAAAACAGTCGATAGTTCGATATCCTTTTATAAAAAAATCATTGCCCATTGGGCGACTCTAGAACTCTCACATAGAAAAAATCAACCGTTAGAATCCAAGAACACAAATATATTTTAAAAAAAAGACAAACACACAAATCAATATCTCTCTAGCAAATTACCAAAATAACTCTCTAAAATGCATTACAATTTTCCCCCACAGTCAGAAAGTAGGAGACGCATAACCACTGCTACGTGCTCGCCCGCTTGACCACAGATAGCTGTAACGCCCAGTAAATTCAAGCTCTTAAGAAATCATTGATATTGTTGAGGAGACAATATCCACATGTTTTTATAAGCAAACCTAAAGTTGTTTCGAAAAATTAAAAGATCAAAACCTAAAAACCCTTAAAAACTTAAAAGTTACATTTAAGCTTTAAACTTTGATTGAACCGAAAATAGGTCAAACGAACTCAGATTTAGATAATTCAAAAACCGTTGTGCTTACAAAAGAAAGATCTACCATATGGAAAAAGTTAGCAAAAAATCCACCAGTTGACTTTTTGACCCGAGCCTAAATAACCCAACTTGCGATATTAAACGAAAAACTGTCAAGAATAATATCTCCATGCTTCTAGAAACATTTATGTATAAAAAACAAGAGTAATGATGAAAGAATGGAATATCTCAATAGTAATCATGAAAAGAAAGAAAAATCAATAAAGTAAGTATGAACGCAGAAAGTGGATAAAAGATATTTTGGCTTTATAGACAGAAACTTTGACTTGATTGGAACTAAGTCAAAATGAACTCGAAATGAGGCGAACCAAAAAGGGAAAATGTTTATCTTGAAGTCTTCTATCTACCCTCAAAATTTCACGTTAATCGGAGTCAGTTTGACCATCGAAAAAATTCTCGGAGCAAGCTGCGCCCATTTGGACGAAAATCCCAAAATGCAATTAGATAATAAAGCAAGGACTTATTTGCAAGAACTTATCCAATAGGGTAATTCTTTTATTACATTTTGCACCTCAATACCCCTACCTTCCTCCTATAAATAAGCATGCAAGGCTCTTTGTTTTTCCACACAAATCCTAGACAACTTTCTTGAAAGCTTTGTGCTTTGGTTTTCTCTCCCTTTTTCTCTCCTTCTACCACACAACCACTTTGGTGTTCTTGAAGTTATTTTTCTCTCCAAATCAAATTGGTGAGTAAATCTTGACACCTCTTCCTTACTATTTGCTTATTTATTGCATTACTACGGAGTTGGTGTAACAACCCCCGTATTTATTTACTTGTTTATTTATTGCGTTACTACGGAGTTGGTGTAACAACCCCCGTATTTATTTATAATTTATTGTATTCCTACAAAGTGGCTATGCCGCTAATTTCCCTATCCCTTTACATAAAAATATTATCCTGTTAGGATTCAAGTTGAAGTAATTACCTTTTAATTGATAATTAAAAAACGATGAGTAAAGTGATGTAAAAATATACACATTTTTAATATTGGAAAAAGGACTGATGTATATATCATCTTCTTTGTATATATTTGTTACAGAAAAGGAGCTAAGAAACTACACCAAGGAGAGTAAGTATGGATGTACTTACTGAGGAATGATTCTATGTTTCATTAGGACTGTGTGGTGTGTGTTTATTGCATGTGGTTGTTCATGCATTGCATGTTGTGTCCAATTAATATAACGGCTGAAGAGATAGCCATCAACAAGCTGATGTAGTAGCAAGGGGAAGGAAGGCTAGTCAGTGGATCCAGGGGGTTCATAGTGACCCAGGGGTATCCGAAGGCCTAATATATAACTAATGCTGGGACCGGTAGGATTCCAGTGCAAACAGGTAAGACTTTAAGTGTGAGGCAAAGGACGTGAACGGGTTCAGATAACCTAAGAACGAGAGGTCTGAAGAAAGATGATCATAAAACACAAACTAAATGGTTACTACGATGCATATTCATACAACTCTTGCATTTATATTATTTATGAATTGTTATTAAACTGATGGTAACTTAGATATGAAAATGGATGACTCACTTGTTTGTCTATGTAAATATGATGACGTCATATTTGCATAGTTACTGATGCAGATCTGGAGAATGAAGGCATGGACCCATATGCCAGTTTCGATGGTTTTTGAAACCATCAACGAACTATCATGTGCTAGCTTAGAAATTACTAGTTGCGCTTATATGTATTTTGTTTTATGGCATGTAAATATTTATAACAATGTCATGTTCGACATGTTTTATGTTATATGCTTCTGTGCCGCCTGTGGCACTAATTTTGATGCACCTAGTGTGCATATAGGATGTAAAGATAAACCTAAGTAACTTTTAATAAACGTATCGAGGTATTTCAGTCAGCTCTATATGTGTTATGCTATCAATTCCTAAGGCTTTAGAAGAAAAAAATATATTCCGCTGCGAGAGTTTATCTCTGACGTAATAATGTCACGTGGAAACCGGAGGTTTCTGCTTACGAATTTGCAGGCTCAAATTCGGGGCGTTACAGTTTGGTATCAGAGCAGTTTGCTCAGGTGACCATCGGAATTGACCTACCTAGAAACTAGGGCATAACCAAGAGCTACTTTTAATAAACGATTTTATAAACCACATAAAAGACTTTGTTTGAAGAATGTAATGTTAAGTTTGAAAAAAAAATAGTAAATGAATAAATTATAGAACTGTAGAAGCATCAGTTTTGTTTAAATATGCCATGTACCCTAAGTAAAATAAAAACTTTTGTGTGTAACCTCTTTGTAAGAATTAGAGAATGATAAGCTTTTGAAGCTAATCAATATGTATCTATGTGATTAAATGTATTGTGTAGTATGTAAGTTAATTATTATTTCGGTGATTAACTTGATTGCGATGACATAGAATTATGACTCCTTGACAGGTACCATCTTTTTGTTTGGTATCCTTGCGGGTACTCTTTTTGATTCAGTAGCTACACATTCATTCATTTCTGAAGCATACATTAAATTACGTCATGTTAGCACACGACCTTTAGTACAAAGTCTTACGGTTGAAACCCCTGGAGGAAAGAAAGTCGTATGCGATAAAATGGTAGAGAACTGTCCAATCAATATAAAAGGAAGGAACCTACCCATCAATCTATCAGTGTTTAAATCTTTAGGATATGATGCAATCTTAGGCATGGACTGGTTATCAAAGTATTATGCGAGTATAAACTGTAGAGAGAAGGTAGTCGTTTTTCAATTGCCAGGTGTTGAAAGATTTAAATTCAACGGATCTTGTACTCGAGCCACTCCACCGCTACTTTCCGCAATACAAGCTACAAGGAATATACGACAAGAAGCATTAGCGTTCTTAGCTTATGTGACGGCAAAACCAGAAGCTGAGCGTACATTGGAAAATATTCCAGTGGCGTGCGATTACCCAGACGTGTTTGCTGAGGTTGTGACAGGATTGCCACCTGATCGTGAGATTGAGTTTACCATCGATTTGATCTCGGGAACTCAACCCATTCACAAAGCACCTTATCGCATGGCGCCCGCCGAGTTGAAAGAGCTAAAGAAACAACTCCAAGAACTTTTGGACAGAGGATTCATACGCCCAAGCGTATCACCGTGGGGAGCACCGGTATTGTTTGTTAAGAAGAAAGATGGGACTATGCGACTATGCATAGACTACCGGGAGCTAAACCGCGTTACCATAAAGAATAAATATCCTTTACCAAGGATTGACGACTTGTTTGACCAATTGAAGGAAGCCAAAGTATTCTCAAAAATCGATCTTCGATCGGGATACCATCAACTTAAGGTAAATGAAGAAGATGTGCAAAAGACGGCGATTCGAACGAGGTATGGTCATTACGAATTCCGAGTCATGCCTTTTGGGGTGACTAACGTACCGTCGGTATTTATGGATCTAATGAATCGTGTTTTCCATATGTACCTCGATTTGTTCGTAGTTGTGTTTATTGATGATATTTTAATTTACTCGACTAATCATCAAGAGCACAGGGAGCATTTGAAAACAGTACTAAATGTTCTAAGGGAAAAGCAGTTATTTGCCAAACTCAAGAAGTACGAATTTTGGATGGAGAAAGTTTCATTCTTAGGGCACGTTATCTCAAAAGATGGAATAGCAGTTGATCCTAGCAAAGTTGAGGCTGTCGTCAACTGGGAGCGGCCAACCAACGTCCATGAAATCCGCAGCTTTCTTGGATTGGCAGGTTACTACCGAAGATTTGTAGAAGGTTTTTCCAAACTTTCCGGCCCTTTGACTGCCCTCACTAAAAAGAACGCTCATTTTCAATGGAACGATAAGTGCGAAGCAAGCTTTCAAGAGCTGAAAAAGAGGTTAGTAACTGCACCTGTCCTTGTTCTGCCAAGAGAGTCTGAGAAATTCGTAGTTTTTAGTGATGCCTCTCTTAAAAGACTAGGGTGCGTACTCATGCAGCAAGATAAAGTTATAGCTTACGCCTCTAGAAAGTTGAAGGACCACGAGAGAAACTATCCTACTCATGACCTTGAACTAGCTGCTGTAGTTTTTGCTTTAAAAATTTGGAGACATTATCTTTTTCGTGAGAAGGTAGAAATTTATACTGATCATCAAAGTCTAAAATATATCTTCTCGCAAAAAGAATTGAATATGAGGCAGCGTAGGTGGTTAGAATTGTTAAAAGACTACGATTGCTATATTCTATACCATCCAGGGAAAGCAAATGTAGTCGCAGACGCTTTGAGTAGGAAATCGCAGGGTGCATCAACAAACTCAACGCCTACCCCTAATCAACTCGCCAAGCAATTGGGAATGATCCAGCTGGACGTAGCGCCAAGCGTGAAGGATGCCATCCTAGCAACCTTTTTATCCGTCCATCAACTGCTTATAAGTATTCCTGAAGGTATCACCAATGAAGGGAGTCATGCGGTTTGGTAAAAAGGGAAAGCTAAGTCCAAGGTATGTCGGTCCCTTTTTAGTAACAGAGGTCGTAGGTCCGGTCGCCTATAGAGTTGAATTACCATCTAACCTAGCCGGTGTACATGACGTATTTCACGTTTCCACGCTACGAAAATACGTGCACGACCCGTTACACGTGATAGACTTTGAACCCTTACAAGTTCAAGCAGATTTGAAATATGAAGAGAAGCCGGTGCAGATCTTGGATCGGAAAGTGCAACAACTGAGGACAAAGACAATACCACTAGTAAAAGTCCTATGGTAGAACCATGAAGTAGAAGAAGCTTCTTGGGAGTTAGAACAAGAGATATGGAGCAAATACCCATACCTATTCCCATGAGCCACTTTGAAGTAGGTATGTTTAATACTTACGTGATTTATGACGTAGTATTTATAATTAAATAACTGTTACGGTAGTAATTGTGTTTAAAATAATTTGCTAGTAGTAGCTGTGAATACATACTATAGTCGGTATGGTCGAGCTCATAAATAGATCATGGTACTATATAAAACCAAATACCCAGGTAAAGATAGTATGATTTGAAAAACATTATTTTCTTACACCCTTTTTGATAATCGTCAAATATCATGGAGTTAACATAAAGTTGAAAACTCTGTACATCAAACCATACCTCAAGATCAACCAGAGAGAGAGTTACCTTAGTCCTCCACTAAGACATGTCTCAGTGACTTTGAAGATGATTAAGGTAAGTAACATCTCTGCTTGAAATTTTTCTTACTTAGTGTAAATTTTTCTTTTAGCATAACTTAGTTTACAAATTTCGGGGACGAAATTCCGATAAGGTGGGTAGGATGTAACGCCCAGTAAATTCAAGCTCTTAAGAAATCATTGATATTGTTGAGGAGACAATATCCACATGTTTTTATAAGCAAACCTAAATTTGTTTCGAAAAATTAAAAGATCAAAACCTAAAAACCCTTAAAAACTTAAAAGTTACATTTAAGCTTTAAACTTTGATTGAACCGAAAATAGGTCAAACGAACTCAGATTTAGATAATTCAAAAACCGTTGTGCTTACAAAAGAAAGATCTACCATATGGCAAAAGTTAGCAAAAAATCCACCAGTTGACTTTTTGACCCGAGCCTAAATAACCCAACTTGCGATATTAAACGAAAAACTGTCAAGAATAATATCTCCATGCTTCTAGAAACATTTATGTATAAAAAACAAGAGTAATGATGAAAGAATGGAATATCTCAATAGTAATCATGAAAAGAAAGAAAAATCAATAAAGTAAGTATGAACGCAGAAAGTGGATAAAAGATATTTTGGCTTTATAGACAGAAACTTTGACTTGATTGGAACTAAGTCAAAATGAACTCGAAATGAGGCAAACCAAAAAGGGAAAATGTTTATCTTGAAGTCTTCTATCTACCCTCAAAATTTCACGTTAATCGGAGTCAGTTTGACCATCGAAAAAATTCTCGGAGCAAGCTGCGCCCATTTGGACGAAAATCCCAAAATGCAATTAGATAATAAAGCAAGGACTTATTTGCAAGAACTTATCCAATAGGGTAATTCTTTTATTACATTTTGCACCTCAATACCCCTACCTTCCTCCTATAAATAAGCATGCAAGGCTCTTTGTTTTTCCACACAAATCCTAGACAACTTCCTTGAAAGCTTTGTGCTTTGGTTTTCTCTCCCTTTTTCTCTCCTTCTACCACACAACCACTTTGGTGTTCTTGAAGTTATTTTTCTCTCCAAATCAAATTGGTGAGTAAATCTTGACACCTCTTCCTTACTATTTGCTTATTTATTGCATTACTACGGAGTTGGTGTAACAACCCCCGTATTTATTTACTTGTTTATTTATTGCGTTACTACGGAGTTGGTGTAACAACCCCCGTATTTATTTATAATTTATTGTATTCCTACAAAGTGGCTATGCCGCTAATTTCCCTATCCCTTTACATAAAAATATTATCCTGTTAGGATTCAAGTTGAAGTAATTACCTTTTAATTGATAATTAAAAAACGATGAGTAAAGTGATGTAAAAATATACACATTTTTAATATTGGAAAAAGGACTGATGTATATATCATCTTCTTTGTATATATTTGTTACAGAAAAGGAGCTAAGAAACTACACCAAGGAGAGTAAGTATGGATGTACTTACTGAGGAATGATTCTATGTTTCATTAGGACTGTGTGGTGTGTGTTTATTGCATGTGGTTGTTCATGCATTGCATGTTGTGTCCAATTAATATAACGGCTGACGAGATAGCCATCAACAAGCTGATGTAGTAGCAAGGGGAAGGAAGGCTAGTCAGTGGATCCAGGGGGTTCATAGTGACCCAGGGGTATCCGAAGGCCTAATATATAACTAATGCTGGGACCGGTAGGATTCCAGTGCAAACAGGTAAGACTTTAAGTGTGAGGCAAAGGACGTGAACGGGTTCAGATAACCTAAGAACGAGAGGTCTGAAGAAAGATGATCATAAAACACAAACTAAATGGTTACTACGATGCATATTCATACAACTCTTGCATTTATATTATTTATGAATTGTTATTAAACTGATGGTAACTTAGATATGAAAATGGATGACTCACTTGTTTGTCTATGTAAATATGATGATGTCATATTTGCATAGTTACTGATGCAGATCTGGAGAATGAAGGCATGGACCCATATGCCAGTTTCGATGGTTTTTGAAACCATCAACGAACTATCATGTGCTAGCTTAGAAATTACTAGTTGCGCTTATATGTATTTTGTTTTATGGCATGTAAATATTTATAACAATGTCATGTTCGACATGTTTTATGTTATATGCTTCTGTGCCGCCTGTGGCACTAATTTTGATGCACCTAGTGTGCATATAGGATGTAAAGATAAACCTAAGTAACTTTTAATAAACGTATCGAGGTATTTCAGTCAGCTCTATATGTGTTATGCTATCAATTCCTAAGGCTTTAGAAGAAAAAAATATATTCCGCTGCGAGAGTTTATCTCTGACGTAGTAATGTCACGTGGAAACCGGAGGTTTCTGCTTACGAATTTGCAGGCTCAAATTCGGGGCGTTACATAGCTCTCACGTTGGCCTCTCCGCCTCCCCCTTTCGAAAATCTCTCGCATCATAAGCCTTCATTTTTGTAAGAGGAAGAAAGAAGACGAACAAAAAGAGATAAGAAGAAGAGAATAGCAAGTGTGTACCTTTGGGGTTTGAGTTTGAATGTTCGAGTAGTCTAGCATCGAGCAGTGCAAAGACGTGCGTGAGTGGACTGAAGTGATGGAAACAATAAAAAGTTGAGAAGGAAGAAGGATCTGGAGGCTAGGCATACAACTAGCAAAAGTTCAATCATTTCAAAAAGGTGTTATTTTTATTAAATTGTATTTTTTTTTTCAGTATCATGCATGGATGTGTGAATAGTCACACTTTATTTTTTTATTTTTTATTTATAAAATAGTATTATATTATTTTTATCAATAAAAACTTAAATTAGCAAATTACATTAAAGACGCAATTACATAAAAGGGTCATTGAAGTGTACGCTCGTAAACAGTACATTTTACTTTTTTTTTTTCTTTTTTTTTTTTTAATTTTTTTAAAAACAGTATTATGTTTTATATTAGATTATGTTGTTATGAAGTCAAGCCCCTTTTGATAAATCAACTTCAATTATTCTCGCGTAAAATTTTTATTTATAAATATTAGCTAAAAATATGCATTAGATATGAAAAACATTAAAAATAAAATAATAAAAAAAATTAATAAAATCTAAAAAAGAATTTCCAACAAATTTATTACTATGAATATGATAAAGTTGTATCTTAAAAGCGAAAAAAAAAAATTATATATAAATGTAATATAAAAATTAAGAAAATTTATTAAATATAAAAAGCCACATCTAAAATTGTCGCTTTAGGTCCCACGATATATAGATCCCACGATATATAGAGCCGGCCCTGGACATCATGCTTCGTTAACCAAACGGGGGATATGACTATCAAACGTCCAAGCCAGCGACTGGACGGAAGTGGCAAGTTTGAATGGGACAACTTTAAAACGTGGGTTTGAAGTGGCAAATACGGAAGTGGCCGTATTTGACCAATGCACCTGAATAAAGTATTTTTCTCACAAAGACATTGAAATTGTTCAATTTGATTAGTCTTCGAAGAGAAACAGAACGTCATGGAATCAATGAAAGTGGGATGTTGGATTCAATATTACGTATTTGACTCGTTCTAATCCTTCGCATGCATGCATCAGTCTGGTCTAACAGTGATTGCCTGAGAATATCCTTCTTTATATTAAAACTTTATCAAACAAGCTTCTTTCACAAATTTGTTTCGCAATTGTCAATTTAAACTATTCTTTGGACGTTCCAATGTTCAAGTCTTTGGTTCTAGTCGTTCTTTTCTTCTTCCCATTTTGCGCGTCCATCGACACCTTAACACTAAACCAACCCATCAAGGACGGCCAATCTTTGGTGTCCAAAGAGAAGAAATTCGAGTTAGGCTTCTTCAGCCCCGGCAATTCTAGATATCGGTATCTGGGTATTTGGTTTTTCAATGTGCCAGAACAAAATAAGGTGTGGGTTGCGAACAGGAATTTTCCAATCAATGATTCCTCCGGAGTTCTATCAATCAACCAGAACGGAAACCTTGTCCTCTACGACAGTTATAACCGTTCTCTATGGTCTACAAATGTTTCTGTCCCAGCGACAACCTCCACTGTAGCTCAGCTTCTAGATTCAGGAAACCTGGAATTGGTCGAGGGAGATAACAGGAGGGTGTTATGGCAAAGCTCTGAAGATCCTACAGATACTTTGCTTCCAAACATTAAGTTTGGGTCGAATAAGAAAACAGGGCTGGACACGGTCTTGAGATCTTGGAAGTCACAAGATGACCCCGGAACAGGGGATTGCCTGTATAAGTTAAATCCTACCGGCTCCCCACGGTTCAACGTGTATAAGGGCATGGCCCTGCATTCCCGGAGTTGGCCATGGCCATGGTTGTCATCAGAATACAAAAAATCGGCTGATTCACTTGATTACAAAATGAATTTTGTTTACAATCAAGACGAGATATCTTACTCCTACTTTTACGATGACCCCTCGATCATTACGAGATTATTCCTTAACAACTCTGGATCGATCCAGCAACTTATCTGGAATGATGATGTTCGTCGATGGAGCGAAATCTGGTCAGCACCTAGACACCGGTGTGAGAAGTATGGACTATGCGGTCCAAATAGTATATGTATGGACTATGAGTGTGCGTGTTTGCCAGGATATGAGCCCAAGAATCAAAGGGATTGGTATCTCAGAAATGGTTCTGAGGGGTGTGTGAGGAACCAGCTGGGGTTGTCTATGTGCGGGAATGGAGAAGGGTTTGTGAAGGTGCCAGGTTTGAAGGTTCCTGATACATCGAATGCTGATTGGGTGGGCATGAGTATGAGCAGTGCAGAGTGCGAGAAGGCGTGCTTGAACAATTGCACTTGCACAGCTTATGTCAGCGTGGATCTTAATGGGACGGGGACTGGTTGCTTGGGATATTATGGTGAATTGATGGACAGTACAGCGGGTGAAGATGAAGGGTGGGAGCTAAATGTTCGTGCGGATGCGACTGAATTAGGTATTCTTTTCTTGCATTTTTCGTGAATTTTTATTTTTTTTGTCTTTTCACTTCTTTGATCAGGACTTAACTTTTTTCCCTTCAGCCAAAAATAAATCGAAGTCCAAAGGTTTTCTTGCCAAGAATCGGAAGCTGGTTATTGCAGTATTATCTGTTGCTGCGCTCTTGTTTCTGATATCTTTACTAACCTGTCTCTGGTTAATGAAGAGGAGGAAAACAAAAGGTAAACTATTTAAAAACTCAGTTATTAAAAAACTATTTAGGCCTAAAATTTTTACAACCCTCATTTGTATTAATTAAGCATGATTGGACAGGGAGAAGAAGACAGTTGGCATTGTTTAATGATGTTACTACTAGTTCACCATCCTTTCAAGATACTGCGAAGCTTGATGCAACTGGTAGAAAACCAGATGTACAATTTTTCGATGTAAGCAACATAATCGCTGCCACAGACAATTTCTGCCCGGCTAAAAGGCTTGGACAAGGTGGTTTTGGCCCGGTCTATAAGGTAAGTTTAGTTTCTAACCGTTACTAATGATATGGTGATCGATAAGCGTCTTAGAATTGTCAACTTATATTAAATGTAAATATTTACCAATATATATATAATGAAAAAAATTAATCAAATAATATATGTTAATTGGTGTTTAAGTCCCCGTTATAAATTTATAACAAATGCAGGGTCAACTAGCCAATGGACAAGAAATAGCAGTGAAAACACTTTCAAGAAGTTCAAAACAAGGAACAGAAGAATTTAAGAACGAAGTTAAGCTGATTGCAAAACTCCAACATAGGAATCTTGTGAGGCTTTTTGGTTGTTGCATCCACAAAGAAGAGAAGATGTTGATCTATGAATACATGCCAAACAAAAGCCTAGACATTTTCATCTTCGGTAAATTTGATATTTTAGTATGCAACTGTTTTCAATATGTGTTAATTATTGATGGAAGCTTAATTTCATGTTTCGACTCAGACGACACAAGAAGGAAATTGCTAGATTGGAGGAAGCGATTTGAAATTATTTCTGGAATTGCTCGAGGAGTCTTATATCTTCACCAAGATTCAAGGCTAAAAATCATCCACAGAGATCTAAAAGCAAGTAACGTACTACTGGATGCGGCAATGAATCCAAAAATTTCAGATTTTGGGTTGGCTAGAATGTTTGGTGATGATCAAAACGAAGCAAATACAAGCAAAGTTGTTGGCACATAGTATCTCTCTCTCTCTCTCTCTCTCTCTCTCTCTCTGTGTTAGAATTATATAAATTAAATTATTAAATTTATCTCTTTTTATAAGCTTAATTTTTTGGGATCAGTGGTGATTTAACAATATGCACACACATGAACGTACAATGCTAATTAAAAGCAAAACTTAGACGAACATCAATTTTTATTTTTTTTTGTGCAATTGCAGTGGATACATGTCTCCAGAGTATGCAATGGAAGGATTATATTCTATAAAATCAGATGTCTTCAGCTATGGTGTCTTGATGCTAGAGATAATTAGTGGCAAGAGAAACAATTATCTTAAGGACGTCGGAAGTCCCAGCCTAAATTTGATTGGACATGTAAGCAAAATATATTATAACACTTCATTACAATTCAGTCATGAACTTCTCTAACATAATATACTCGTCAATTTTTGCAGGTATGGGACTTATGGATGGAAGGAAAGGCCTTGGAAATAGTCGATTCATTATTGGGTTTGGGTCAGGAAAATCCTGCTCAAGAAGTTTTGAGATGTATTCAAATAGGGCTCTTATGTGTGCAAGAACAAGCCACAGATCGGCCAACCATGCTTGAAATTCTCTTCATGCTTGGGAATGAAGCAACTGTTCCATCTCCTAACAAGCCAGCATTTATCAACAGAACCATAAATTCTTGTCTGGGTTCCTCAGGTTCAAAAGGAGCATCTGCTTCTCTATATGAGATGACCATCACCATGCCTGAATGTCGTTGAAGTCTTCTCTCATGATCACGGGTCACGTACACCAGCCACACAACTTTTCTCCACCATCACGGGTCACCCCTCCATCAGTTTCCGCTCCCGTGAGTGCATGCCATGCGTTGTCGAGGCGTGAGTGGGCTGCACATCATTTTTAAAGGGACACAAAAATGACACAAAAATGACTCATAAATTACTCTTTAAACTGTGCGTGCAACTTTCGCCATAGGTTATAATGAGGACTGTTGACAGCTTTGCTGCTCGCTTCCTTCGTCACGAGGATCCTTCTCGAGGCTGGAAAAAGGACCTGCTTCGAATTGTTGCAAAGGATGAAGTTCTTTTGTTGTTTGTTTTGTTTTCGGCTTTCCAACATTCTCTTGATTGGCTAATCTTGTTCTACAAATTGACACATTGAAGTCCACCCAAGCGCAGTCTTTGCTTGACTCGTGATGCATGCTTAATGGAGAAGAATGTGTTGGTATTCTTGAGGTATAGCTCTCGGAACTGGGCTTTGGGTTGATGTTGGACTTAGCACTTCGTGTTACTCTTTGGAGCAATCAATCATCATTTTTTTTTTTTTTTGAGTAAACTCACCTTTAAGATTAAATTAAGTAATCATTACTAATAATTATGATCTAACAGTTATATTTAAATAACCATTAATTATAAATTTAATATAAAAGCCAATATTTAGTGTATGTTAATATCGAATTGTCAAATTTTAATGTCTGTCAGTTAATAAATAGACATTAAAACTACTAAATTGAACTTTATACTGCCCAGTTACTTCATATCAGTTTTAAACACTGGAATTTTCTCTTCTTATATCTCTCTCAAAATCCTTATTGAACCTATTTTAATTCCGAAATTCAGCAGATTTGGTTGAAGATAGAAATTAAGTGCCAATCGGATAAAGGATTTTATTTGCTAAACTTGATTTGCTTTCAATTCAGTATTTTCTCCTCCTAAGTTAGTCCTTATTTAGACTCGGCTTCTTTTGAAAATTTTCCAAAAAACAGCATTATAAATGTAAATTGGTGTTAAGTCCCCATTATAAATGTTTAATAAATGCAGGGTCAACTAGCCAATGGAAAAGAAATAGCGGTGAAAACACTTTCAAGAAGTTCAAAACACGGAATAGAAGAATTTAAGAACGAAGTTAAGCTGATTGCAAAACTTCAGCATAGGAATCTTGTAAGGCTTTTTGGTTGTTGCATCCACAAAGAAGAGAAGATGTTGATCTATGAATATATGCCAAACAAAAGCCTAGACTTTTTCATCTTCGGTAAATTTGATATTTTAGCATGCAACTGTTTTTCAATATGTATTAATTATTGATGGAAGCTCAATTTCATGTTTCGATTAAGACGAAATAAGAAGGAAATTGCTAGATTGGAGGAAGCGATTTGAAATTATTTCTGGAATTGCTCGAGGAGTCTTATATCTTCACCAAGATTCAAGGCTAAAAATCATCCACAGAGATCTAAAAGCGAGTAACGTACTACTGGATGCAGCAATGAATTCAAAAATTTCTGATTTTGGGTTGGCTAGAATGTTTGGAGATGATCAAAGTGAAGCAAATACAAGAAACGTTGTTGGCACATAGTATGTCTCTCTCTCTCTCTCTCTCTGTGTGTTAGAATTATATAAATTAAATTATTAAATTCATATATATTTTTTTATAAGCTTAAGCTTTTGAGATCAGTGATGACTTAATACTCATCACACACATAAACGTACAATATAAATGCTAATTAAAAGCAAAACTTAGAGAAGCATCAATTTTTTATTTTTTTGGTGCAATTGCAGTGGAGGAAGGATTATATTCTATAAAATTAGATGTCTTCAGCTATGGTGTCTTGACACTAGAGATAATTAGTGGCAAGAGAAACAATTATCATCACGTTGGAAGTCCCAGCCTAAATTTGATTGGACATGTAAGCAAAACATATTATCACACTTGATTACGATTCAAGTCATGAACCTCTCTAACATAATACTCTTCAATTTTTGCAGGTATGGGACATATGGATGGAAGGAAAAGCCTTGGAAATAGTCGATTCATTATTGGGTCAGGAATATCCTGCTCAAGAAGTTTTGAGATGTATTCAAATTGGGCTCTTATGCGTGCAAGAACAAGCCACAGATCGGGCAACCATGCTTGAAATTCTCTTCATGCTTGGAAATGAAGCAACTGTTCCATCTCCTAAGAAGCCAGCATTTATCAACAGAACCATAAATTCTGGTATGGATTCCTCAGGTTCTAAAGTAGCACCTGCTTCTCTATATGAGATGACCATCACCGTGCTTGAAGGTCGTTGAAGTCTTCTCTCATGATCACGGGTCACCTACACTAGCCACACGACTTTTCTCCACCATCACGGGTCACCCCTCCATCAGTTTCCGCTCCCGCGAGTGCATGCCATGCGTTGTCGAGGTGTGAGTGGATTGCACGCGATGTCTCCCCTTTTGGTTCCATTCGGTATATATCTGAAAGTCCTCTATCCCTGCTCTTCTAGCTCTCTCTTTTAGTGGACCCATTTTGGTGCAAAGAAAATTACAAGTTCTTGGGTGGGCTCCTTTACTACTTGTTCGGTTATCTCTTAGTCTTACTAGTTCCTTCAGAACCTGGCATAAAATTAATAATTTTTTGGGAGTTTTTAACTACGAGTAATTCTAAAAGTCACTCTTGTGTCATTCTTACGTCTCTCCAAGAATGGTGTGGCTATTAAAATCATCAATGAGCCTGTGATTGATCACTATTAAATCTTACAGACTCTTCATAGTTCTTCTTGTTATAGGGATGGGGCCCTTTGCACCTTGGGGGAGACAGAGACAATGAGAGAGAAGAAAAGAAATGAATAAAAAAACAAAAGAAAAAATTAAAAATAATATTTTATTGTTATATGGAAGATAAAAGGAAGCTATTGTGAAGTGTTTTATTTAGGGAAACAAAAAATAGTTTTATTCTCTATATTTAGAGAAAATGGTTAGGGCATCTCCAGCAGATGCTCTATTTTAGCCAAAAAGTTAAATTTAACTATTTTTGGCCTTTTTTCTTCTCCAGCAAATTAGTTACTTTAACCATTTTTTCTTAACAGTGAACAGTAAATAGTCAACAATGGCTATTCACTGTTCAACACTACAAACATTTTTTATTAATATTTTCTCACTCTCCCACTCTCCCTGTTCGTCCCAACACTACAACCCCCAAGTTCTCACTCTCCCATTTTTCCAGCACCGAAAGCGCAGTGTCCCTTCTCTCCTCAAACCCACTTCCGGCCACGGTTGTTGCCCCGCATGTCTTGTAGAGCAACTCCATGCCTGAAATCTGAGTAAACCCAAAAACCTCATAGAGAATGGAGCAGCCAAGGAGCTGGACGTACTCTCGCGGCTATGGTTTTGCACAGACTTTCGGTCAAGATTGGTACAGAAAATCAGAGAGAGAAGAAGGAGAAGTGGTAGGTTTTTTATGGGGGGTTATGAAAAGTGGGTTTTGGTGAAACTGAGGGAAAGATCTCTCATCACATCAATGGGTTGTGTTTGATTCTTTGATTTCTGCAGCTTTTTTGCTGGGAAGGGTTTGGATTTCAGATTTGGGAAGGGTTGCCCTTTGGCAACTGCGCTTGGGGTTTGGGGGAAATCGGAGAGTGAGTGGGAGAAGTGAAAAAAAAAATAAAAAATAAAGAAAAAGATTAAAAAAATAATATTTTAAGAAAATGAAGAATGAAATAGAGATTATTGTTGGAGTATTTTTAAGATAGCCAGTGGTTAAAGTAGAGATTGATACTTTTTGAGTAGCTATTTTAACTCCAACTGCTGGAGATGGCCTTAGGAAGCTACTGTAAATGCTCTAATACTTGAATATATGCAATTGTCTATATGCGTGGTAGAAGGTTGTAGGGTGCCTTGATGCTGCACTTAGCACTTAGCGTTACTCTTTGCAGCAATCAATCATCGTTTTCTTTTTCTTTTTTTTTTTTCTTTTTTTAATTTTTTTTTTGAGTAAACTCAACTTTAAGATTAAATTAAGTAATCATTACTAACAATTATAATCTAAGTTAGTTATAAATTTAATCTAACGGTCAAGAAGTTTTGAGATGATTAAAATACAGGGTCTAGTTGTACGTGCAAGGACCAATCTGTTGCAAGTTGTAATCATACAGAGGAACGAAAGCAACTTTTCTCCTAATAAAAGTTTGAACAATGGAATTCGATCAGCATTCAATCGCATATCTAAAAGTTTGAACGAAAGATATTATAGAAATGATAGAATTTTTTTTAGCCTTTTTTTGGTTTTTTTTTTTTATGACATGAATTTAATAAAAAAAAAATTCTCAAAAAGTAACTTACGAAATACAATTTTTTAAGTAAAAAAATTAAATCAACGTCTTCTAGAAGAAGGTCTACCATTTTTCAATATTTTTATTGCATGGGACTTGGAGTCAAAACAAAATCTTGGACATCACCCCCACCTTAAGATCGATTTGAAAAGCCAAACGCACGTGTGGTAAATATTGAGAGTCTGAGACGCCATTTGGTAGTTTCAACAGTTTGACGATGAGGTTGTAGTGGGACCAGTGTTGTGCGAGCTTGGCTTTGAAATGTTTGGACGTAAAATTGTTTCTGCTGAAAAATATTTTCAGTGAAAAATGATTTCAGCTGAAAATGTTTTTTTTGACATTTGGCATGTGAGAAAAATTAGGGATAGAAATAACTTCCGGCGGCAAATTCTGGCAATCTCCATCTGCGGCAGATTCTGGCAACCTCTATCTGCGACAGAATAAACTGCAAGAGAAAGTACATACAAAAAGCAAAATCTTAAGCTAAAAAGCTTATTTACAGAAGTTAAAAAAAAAATGAAATCATTTTAAATGAAACCATTTAAAAAAAAAAAAAAAAATTTGCAAAATGAAAATCTAGGTCAAAACAAACAGAGCCTAAGGACTGGGCAAATATTAATGAGCCACCAACCTCTAGGTCCTCCACTTCCCAGCCACCCGCTTTAATTTTGGTATATGTTTGTTGCAAGATCGAAGGCACTTATTATCATATATATATATATAACAGCCCCACAACAAGTTGACGTGGCTGGTAATATTTTATTATTTTTTTGTTTTGTTTTCATTTCTTTTTGTAAAAAAATAATAAAATATTACCAGCCACGTCAACTTGTTGTGGACTGTTGTGAGAAATGAGTGTAGGGATCATTTCTCTCTATATATATATATATAGGAGATTCATTTAGAGCATCGCATAATATTGTTTAATAACATTGTAAAAGAAGTATTTTTTTTTTCTAGAAAATAATTGTATCCTATTTTTGTGTGAAAACAATTTTTTTTTTCGTAGAAAATAACTGTATTTTGAGACAAGTGGTGTCATTATATAGTGACAAGTATCCTTGTATATTGTTAAATTGAAGTTACAAAAATGTGAAATGTTGTACCTTTAGATTTTCACACATTTCGTTTTCAGATATAAAGACGCACTGCATACTCCAAGCAACAACAGTTTCTACACAGACTACACTGTTTGGTTTCAAGCACATATTTATTTTCAGATATGTTTGTCAACAAGACTTTATTAGACGCGGTTCTTGTTTTTTTTTTTTTTTTTAACGTTTATAATTTTTGGTTGAACAATTTTTCACTTAAATTTTAAAATCTAAAGCACTGCATAACATTGTGACTACTGACAAGTGACATTCCATTAAATACACAAGTGTATTTCTTTTTCGATAAGACTGGGTTTAAGTTACTTAAATTATTTTTTAAAATGTGCCTGGAGTGAAACGTGTCAGTTTTATGGAAAAAAGAAATGATAAATTTTATGTAGCATGGCCCTCCCCCTAAATCTCAAATCCTAACTCCGCCTCAGCAATAATGTAAGTGCACTATTTTGTTATTTATTTTTATGAATTCTTATATTATGTAAAATGTTTATTGAATTAACATCTTTTTGATTTTGTACATTATCTATTACTTTTTAAACATAAACACGTGACACTTTTTAAACATAAACAAAAGGTTAAATTACACATGCTTAATTAATTATTCTTAATATTACTAAACGAGAATAATTTCAATAGGAATTTGGCGTAAATTAAGTTCTCTGTGTCCTCTAATAGTAGTACGTAGAATCACGATCGAATGATAGTCCCTTAATTTCCTGATCTCATCAACTCGTCTCCTTAAAATCACTTTTTTAAGGGGTGGAATTTGACATTTGGATTAGGATCCAAGGGTTTTTCTACAATAATAAACTAATTAAACCAACGACTTTGTCATCTAAAAAGTGAGAAATATAGATGCATTTAATACCAACTGTTCTACTATATATCTACCGACATTGCAGTTGATACTTGACCAATCCCAATGGGAGTAATTAATCAGAGACTCCGTCAACGGGTGGGGGGGGGGGGGGGGGGCGATGTTCATTAGTTGACGATGAAGTACATATATATATATATATATATATATATATATATATATATATATATATATATATATATATATATTAATTTAGATATGATCAAATGAGAGTATTGTTAGAAATAATCAACATATTATTCTTTAGGCTAACATGCGCAGCGGAAAAAACAAAATAGGTTTAGGCTTACCTCTAGCCATATTTGCTCAAGCGTCTCCACGATCCATCTGAAGAACAAGAGAATATTATTTGAGGGATCTTCTAACCTATGCCTATGACTGTATTGCCGTACTGATGGTGTACACAGGCTGTTTATTTATAGGCTAGGTCAGGGACCCTCAAATATGGTAAGTACCGTATTGTTCCTCCCATCAAGGAAACAATATTATTAATTGATTTTAAATCAATTAATCGATTCCATTACGGTAATCTAAATTAATTAAATTACCTAACCGTAATACCGTATATTATATTTATAATAAATATAATAAACACTGTATATGTGGCATATAGGCCATATATGGAGACAATATCTAACATTCTCCCACTTGGCCTTTATGACACATGACTTTATGGTATTAGGTTCCTTAGTTTGGCCAATCACTTATGGAATCCTCCCACTCAGATAAGAAATGTTTCACACGAATCATGGCGGTAAAACCATTATAAAATTAGGTCGTCCCTTCCATGTATCACGATGTAAAACACTCCTTACATGAGTACCTTATGGATAATCAAGCTTTATGAATGAACTTCCTATAAGTCATTCGGGTCCAACTTTATTTATCCTCATGGATAAAATAACAAATGTGCACAAAAAATCTTTATTATAATAACTTTATGTCTATAGACCAAAAAGAGACAAACCAAGCGAAAATGAATTAATGAGTCTCATATATTCCGCATGACTTTATTCTTTCTTTACCGGTAAACTTTAAGTCATGGGATCCGCAATCATTAATTCAGTACTTATATGCTCAATAGACCCTTTATGTCTCTTAATGTTATCTCTCGTACTGAGATACTTGATGTCGATTTACTTCTGCTTCTACTCTTTATTCTTATAAAAGAAGATTATAGTAGAATTACCGCTGAATATCTTTATGGTTTAACTGTAAAATCGACAAGATTGAGACTTTCAACAAATGTCTCAACCATCATGCCTGTGTACTAAATTCATAGCACGCTAGACTTTTAGCTTTCTTGGTAGACGTAGCAACTATAGTCTGCATACTGCATCTCTAGGATATATCCTTCAATAAAAAGATATATACCCTAAAGTAGACTTTTTACTATCTACACAATCAGTAAAACTCAAATCTGAACAACTAACCACCTTCAAATGGAAAGTGTATCCTTAGGTTAAGTTGTACTTCTTGGTTCCTTGCATATACCGCAAGACTTTATTTGCAGCACTTTATTGACTCAATATATTTATTGTCAGTCATATGGTTATGTATAATGCAGACACTCAAAACTTTTCATCTGCCCTTATTCCAATACCTTTTGGGACGTTAAGCTGTATTTAATTAGTCCCTCTTAATTGCTACTGAAGGTGCAAATCCTTCATTCTAAATTTTCCCAAAACTTTTTTTTTTCAATGTAAGCCTTCCGAGACAATGTTAATATTCTTTATGTCTCTGTGAATCTCTATGTCAAAAGACATAAAAGATTTCACCCAAATCATTCATTTCAAAGTTTTGTGAACTTTATGTAGCAAACCTAAATCACCACTTGCAAAAATAATATCTACATATAGGACTAGAAAGATTACTGTACTCCCACTGACCTTAAGGTATATATACTAATTAAGGTTTTCAATTACCTTGTAAAAAGTATACCACCGATGAGAGATCTATCATAGCCCATAAATAGAATTCTTTAATTTGCAAGCTTTCTGACTGTTATTTATAAAACCTTTTGATTGTTTCATGTAAACCTCGTCTTTAAGATCCTCATTCAGAAAAGTTGTTTTCGCATCCATTTGATGTAGCTCTAGATCAAAAATAGGCTACTAATGCTATGATCATCTTGATGAACCATTCTTAGACACTGAAGAGAATGTTTCACGATAATCAATGCCTTCCTTATGAGTAAAACCATTGGCTTCGAGCCTAGCTCGACCCTTTAGCCATGGACTTAACTCTCACTTCATGGCATTGAATCTCAACATGGAGTTTTCTCCACTCATAGCATGTGAAAACAAATTTGGATCATCTTTATGTCCAATGTTAATATCAGACTCTGGGAGATATACAACATGATCACTAAGAATTGTTGATCTCCTTATTCTATAGGATTTTCTTAATTCTACTTCCTCTGCATTTTTGCAATGGGAGAATAGACTTTTGAACCTGTTCTGTATGAGTTGGTTGTCCTAGAAATGATTGTGGCTCAGGATAATCAATCTGATTTTCCCTGAATACAATCAATCATCCTCTATGAGGAGGAGATTTGGCCAACTCTAGTGCTTTCTCAAATTTCAATTTGTGTGAATGAGCACTCCCACTAGGTTCTGCATCCTCTAGAAATTTTACAATCAACAACTCTAGGATTATATGAAGGATAATAAAACATTAAAACCCTTTAAAGTTTACTAGATAGCTTATAAAAAGATCCACTGGTTGTCCTTGAATCTAATTTCCTAAGGCGAGGATTATAAATCCTCTCTTTAGCAAGGCAACCCCATATGTGTAAATAATTTAAACTAAGCTTCCATCTATTTCATACTTTAAGAGGTATCTTAAGGACAACCTTAGATGAAATCCTGTTTAACATATACACAACGGTCTTCAAAGCTTTACTCTATAAGGGTAATAACAGATTAGTATTACTAATAATTTCCTTTTGTGTGTACCTACCTTAATACTCTATGCCTACATTAGATCTTCTGATCTTCATATTGTTTCTCTTCTTCTTCCTTATAGGTATTGAAAGCATTCAATACCTCAGCTTTTATATTTAGAAGATAGAGATACATAAACTTTATATGGTCATCACTAAAAGAGATAAAAAATATCTCTGACCATTTAGGCAGTGAGTATGAAAAGGTCAACACCTTTCAATGTACATGATCTCAAGAATCTCAAAATGCTCTCTTTGGCACCTCTAGTGGTCTTGTTGGTATGCTTTCCCTTATGCAGCCCACACAAGAACCAAAGTCAGTAAATTACCAACTTTTATTTACTGTATGGAGATATATTTCAATCTCCAAAGCCATAACCAGAGCATTTTAAATTCTCAAAGACTCTACTTTACGTCAACATCACTATGCAGAAATAAACAAATAATTTTGTTTCAAAAATTGGGACGTAGGTCAATTTTAAATAGACTTTAAATAAACCCCAACCAATATTCCACCAAAGATAAGAAAAACTTCAAGTTTAAAATAAAATTGAAATTTTTAATTGGCCAAACTAGAAAATAGATTTCAAAAAGATTATGGAATATAAATCATTTTTGAGGTCAAAATTATAACTGAATTTTAAAATTAACCTATAGATCCCAACAAGCTCAAATTATAAACACGTGTTATTCATTTTAAAAAGACTCTGCATTTGTATTGACAACGTGGATTGTTAAACCATAATCAATCCACAATATATTTGAATGAGTCACTAAAAGAGATTCACGACATACTAGATATATGAGATTATCTTTATTTTAAGTCATTTCTTATACTTCATGCAATCTTTCTTTATATGCCCTTAATTTTCCTTATTACATGAGAAATAGGTATCTTGATTGCCATAATACTTTATTGGCACCTTATTCTCATGCTTTAAGTGTTGGGCATGATTGCATTTATTGGTCCTTCCCTTGACATGAGTAATCATGTGAACACTTTATGAATTCTCTCATATCCTTGAACACACATGGTTAGAAGTTTATTTACTAACCATTTATCCTTACGTGTGTTACAAGATAAAATTTTACACTTAGAAGAGAAAATTCAAAAATAAAATGACCAATAATGACTTAAAAAATCTCAATCTTTAGGGACTTAAGCTAAACTACAATATCCTTTATTCCCATAATGGAATTAGAAATACTCAAATGAAAAAGTATATTAATCTTTTTCCAGTCAGAAAAATATTACCATAAAGTATTGAAATATAAAACTACCAAAGTAGAATAATATGAACAGCTGCAATAACCAAGAAAATAAACACTTTAATGCTATGAATTAACATTATTTTAAATTAGCCAATGCCAATTTAAATAGTAAATTTCAACCTACCTGTGGGCAAAGGTTGCATCACGCATGAAATTTACTCTTTATCAATAAGACTAAGGCAAATTTAAATATTGAAAAATAAAATTCTCCGTACCTGTGGGCAACCGAGAGAAATTTTACTTTCAATACCAAATTTGTTTTCTTATTCTAATTAAGTCATAAAAATAAAAACTTCCCTGTGGGGATAAGTAATTAAATTTATGAATTAATTACAAGACGATGTCAATTTTTCTATATGAAGTTCACGTGTACGATCTTTATGCAATTATTATAAAATCGAGATGCTGTGGCTCTCCCAAAATCATAATAATCAATCTGCAGTTTATGAACATCTAACAAAATTCTTTATGATGTTCATATGTGTAATCCTGATGTAATTATCATTAAAATTGGGATGCTGTGGCTCCCCAAAATCATAATGATAATTACGTGTGTGTAATCTTGATGCAATTATCATCCAAATTTGGGATGCTGTGGCTCTCCCAAAATTATCATGATAATTGCTACTTCATTAACATCTAACAACTTTATAGATGCCCCCTTAATAGCCCAGGAATATAACAAACCAATACTTAAATGGGGTAAACAGCATTTTCCAAGGTGCAAGCAGATGAGCTCCCAGGAAAGTGAAGGGGGTCACACCGAACACACTTAAATCCCAAGACTTTCCTTGCCAGAACTTTCCCCGACATTGCATTCTTAGATATTACTGTAAACACACCAGTATTTATGGTATTGTTGATTATTCTTAGGTCTAGGCATCAAACAATTTATATATAAACAATATAAATTCAACAATTAAGAATATATTCATCAATTCATGCATTAAAGGAATAATAATTTTAATACAGATCAATCTAAATCATAAGAGAAATGAAATTGCAATATGAGAACATAATAAAATACATGGCCCAATGGTTTAGTAAGTGGCCAAGGCCCTTTACACTTGGTGAACCCAAGATCTAAACACCATAAGGCCTAAGTTCCCCTTTTTTTAAAAGATCTTGATGGGTTGTTGCATTGGGCTAGTGGATCTCTTTATAGGGCTGGGTCAAACCCACTTAAATGGGCCCTTTTTTTTTTTTTTTTTTTTTTTTTTTTTTTTTTATAACTGGATAGGGCCTATTGGGTTTCTGGATTGGGCTGACCCGAATGGGTCAACCCACTTAACAACCGGGTGTGTTAATGGGTTTAAGCCCATGCCATATACCCGACCCGGACCGTATTCATTTACGGGTCGAAATCCTACCCGGTTCCTCAGCCCTTGACCCGAATTCACAAAATTTGACCCGGAACCCATAACTCTTGAAACCCTAACCCGATTCACAACCCGACCCCTCATATTCTATATGGGTTGAAAACCCTTAAATCTGAAAAAGAAACCTAGCTGCCACCCTCCTCCACCCCTGCCGCCGCCACCCAATGCCGCCCTTTATGCGGCGGCCAAGAGAGGCCGCTGCCCTGACGACCACGGCGACCCTTGTGGGTCACCGTGAACTGAAGAAGCAGCAACCAAAGGGCCGCTGCTGTCTAGGACAGCGGGAACGGCGACCCAAAGGTCGCCGTTCACTGCACAAGAAGCGGCCTTTCGGCTGCTGCTCAGAATGCTGAAACGGCGACCCAAGGGTCGCCGTTTACCGCAGAGGCAGCGGCCTAGGGGCCGCTGCCCGGGTGCTGGAACGGCGGCCCAAGGGTCGCCGTTTTCTACAGAAGCAGCGGCCTTTCGGCCGCTGCTTGTAGCACCGGAACGGCGACCCCAGGGTCGCCGTTTACCCAGAAGCAGCGGCCCCTGCTTGTGGTGCCAGAACGGCGACCCAAGGGTCGCCGTTTTACTGCAGAAGCAGCGGCCTTTCGGCCGCTGCTTGTGGTACCAGAACGGCGGCCCAGGCGTCGCCGGTTTTCCTGTAGGGGCATCAGAACGGCAAGCATAGGGGTTTCTAGCTTGTTTTCCAGCAGGGGCAAAACAGTCATTTTCAATATAAACAGTAAATCCCACAGCTTAGAATCATGCGTTTCTTTCACAGTCTATACACAAAAACCGCAACACTCCTCCACAGAGTATTGACAAAACAATAATAAAAAAAAAATATACCGGATTAAAAAATGATAACGCATAGAAAAATCATATGCTAAGCAACACGGCATAGAGGCTGGCTCTGATACCACATGTTAGAAATAATCAACATATTATTCTTTAGGCTAACATGCGCAGCGGAAAAAACAAAATAGGTTTAGGCTTACCTCTAGCCATATTTGCTCAAGCGTCTCCACGATCCATCTGAAGAACAAGAGAATATTATTTGAGGGATCTTCTAACCTATGCCTATGACTGTATTGCCGTACTGATGGTGTACACAAGCTGTTTATTTATAGGCTAGGTCAGGGACCCTCAAATATGGTAAGTACCGTATTGTTCCTCCCATCAAGGAAACAATATTATTAATTGATTTTAAATCAATTAATCGATTCCATTACGGTAATCTAAATTAATTAAATTACCTAACCGTAATACCGTATATTATATTTATAATAAATATAATAAACACTGTATATGTGGCATATAGGCCATATATGGAGACAATATCTAACAAGTATCATATACTTCTTGCATCAACCAAGTCTGCCTGCAACCTCACTTGCCATGATCGTGTATTGTGCAAAGCGCTTTCTCTTTCTGCAAACCTTGCTTCACTTCCTCCTCCGGTTTGGCACATCACTGGACGCCATAACTACCGGCCAAAACATTAGAGACCGTACGTGGTGAGGTTTTAGTCTCTAGCGGAGAAACCTTTGCGCTTGGTTTCTTTACTCCCGGTAAGTCCACCCACCGCTATGTTGGGTTTGGTATTCTAGGCCTCCAGGAGAAACCGTGGTAGTGTGGGTTGCAAACATAGACAATCCTATTAACGACACTTCTGGAGTTCTCTCAATTGATGTTCATGGAAACCTGGTACTCCACGCCAGCAATCAGAGCACACCCATCTGGTCCACAAATCTTTTTTCGGAATCAGGAAACAATAGTACTCTCGCTCGGCTCGAGGACTCGGGAAATCTAGCCTTGATCAGTGACAATGGAACAGGGGAGGTACTATGGGAAAGCTTTGACCATCCAATAAACACCCAGCTTCCAAACATGAAAATCGGGATTGACAGGAGGAGGGTTCTGAACCGGGTCCTAACATCTTGGAAGTCCAAAGATGACCCGGGCACTGGAAATTGGTCGTACAAGATCCACACCAACGGCACCCCTCAGTTGTTCTTGTACAACGAAGACGTTCTGCGGTGGCGCTCCGGTCATTGGACTGGCCTTGGATGGAGCGGCGTACCCACCTTGGAACGCACTGTTCTCTTCAATTTCAGCTTGGTGGACAACCGGAGTGAGACTACCGCGGCCTGGAGCATCGCCACGCGCTACAATGTAATCTTATCAATGTTAGTCTTAAACGAGTCCGGATTCCTCCAGCGGTCTTTGATCCGGGAGGGAGAGAATACCTGGACTCCTCTGGGCTCAGTACCTTATCCCGATGGGTGCGACACTTACGGCGAGTGTGGTGCGTTTGGTAAGTGCAATTTAAACGTTGCTAACGATTCCAAGAAATGCATCCGGCGGGTGCGTGAGGAAGCGTGGAAAGGCATCCCTATGCCGGAGTGGTGAAGGTTTTGTGAGGGTGGCCAGCGTGAAGGTTCCAGATACTTCAGTAGCAGGAGTTAATCTGAGTGTAAGTATTGGAGATTGTCGAGAAGTGTGCTTGCAGAATTGTTCTTGCTTGGCTTATGCAAGTGTGGATATTCAAGACGAAGGAGGGTGCATAACATGGTATGGAGATTTGATAGATACAATAATGTTTAAGGATGGGGGCCAAAACTTGTACGTACGTGTGGATGCGCTCGAGTTAGGTACTGAGATCTCAATAATTTTCTGAGTAAATTTTGAGCCAACTTTTTCATACCATGATCTTCTTTTTGCATGATTATTTGCACAGCACTTACTGCTTTTGTTGCTTTTGTTACAGGTACAGGAAAGAAGTCAGAGGGGTTCTTTGCTAATAAGAGGAGGCTGGCAATTGTGGTGGTGGCCATACTTGTTACTTCAATATTTCTTGTTCTACTCTTTGCCCACTGGTTGATAAAGAGGAAGAGAAAAGGTTAGCAAGAATTTATATTGGTTTTTCTTTTTATTTTATTTTGCAGTTTTCTTTTTTCATCCATCTCAAGCTGCCTGTGGGTGAACTAATTAATACAAGTACTTTTAATAAATTGTAAGGAATCTAGGAACAGATCTATATTTGGTTGGAAATCAAAAAATAACATGATAGCTAAAACAAGATTTCGATGGTCATAGATATCATTAATTAATCATTATACAAGATACAAGCCATTAAAAAACAGAAGTCATGTGAAAAGCGATTGATAAATGGTTGTGTTGCGAAATTTTTATTTGAATAGCAGTATGATTTCTTAAAGTACTAGCAGTAGCTTTGATTTCTAAATCTCATTATCTTCTCTATATATAAGAAAACCCTTAAAAAGCCTCATTTCCTCTGACCTCAAAATCTCGTAAAAAATGAGCCACTTTTTTTTTTTTTTCAAAAAGCATTCTCATTACCTCATTTCGTCTTCCTAATTTATGACTAGATATTGAGAACTAAGGAATATCATCATTAATTATCCTTCTCCCATCTTTGTATTAATGAACCATAAAGAGAAAAAAGTTGAATCGAGTAGGGTCATGTATTCTAGGGTTTCCATATTCAATCATATTTAATCCTAATTTTCTCCGCAGTTGAATATATAATATAGGCTTTATGTACAAATAATTGATTAAATTTTTTACAACCAAATATCATTAGTACTAATTAATTAACATGTGCTTGCATGATTGGACAGGGAGCAGAAGACAATTCGCATTGTTTAATGATGTTACTACTAGTTCACCATCCTTTCAAGATCATATTGCGAAGCTTGATGAAACTGGTAGAAAACCAGATGTACAATTTTTTGATCTAAGCACCATAATCGCTGCCACAGACAATTTCTCCCCGGCTAAAAGGCTTGGACAAGGTGGTTTTGGCCCGGTCTATAAGGTAAGTTTAGTTTTTTTTTTTTTTCTTCTGTTATACGTGATATGATCATGATAAGCATCTCAGAATTGTCAACTTATATTAAATGTAATGTTCTATTTGTTTGAGCACAAAATATTTTTTGTATTTTCTAATGCATGTTTTGTGCAACCTAAAATGATGGTTGATAAAAATCATTTTCAGTTTGGCCATAATTGCCTCCTTAATTTTTAGAAAATGATTTACGGTTTTTTTTTTTAAAAAAAAAAACCGTAAATCATTTTCTGGATTTAAACTCTTCATTCTTCCAGGCACGTTTGTCAGAATCCGCCACTGCCGAACATTGAAATTTGTTGGTAGGGTAGCTCGAATCTACCGCCAAAGGTCCTTGAATTTTGGTATCCGATAGCCAAATTCCGGCAAAACATATCGGAATCCGGCTGGTGTCAAAATCTGGCACTGGTTTGCCAGAATCCGACGACAATGCCGAATGTCGCCGGATTCCAGCGACCATGCTCCAATCAATTTGGCTGGAATCCAGCACAAATGGCCAAATTTCAGCCACCTTCACCGGAATTCGGTTGCACTGTGCCAAATTCCAACCAGTTTCTCTGGAATCCGACTGTACTGGGCCGGATTTCGAAGAAACTTGCCAAAATCTTGCCCTTGTCGCCGGATTCTAGCCTTTATCCCCAGAATCCAACAAAAGTAGTCAGAATCTGATGAAAGTGGCTATAATCCTACCGGCTAGTGACGAAATCTCGTCACCGGTGATTTATCGCCGTTGGTATTTTTTCGTACAAGCCAAATGCCATAAAATATTTTTAGGAAAATCATTTTTTCTAAAAAATAATTTTGTTAAAAATATTTCACAACAAAAAACATTTTACGTCAAAACATACTGTGCATAAATATTTACCAATATTACTATTCCTATTTCACTTCAAGTTTATATATATATATAGGTTAGGGGTTGAGCTTGATACGTAGCTAGTATCACAATTTATTGCACCAATATGGGGAAGAAGCTCTCATAATATCATTTTATTTCAATTTGTAATAATCGGCATTCCTGATGTTAAACCAGCACTTATACTAAAAGTTTAAGCTGATAAAAAATAATGAATTTAATAATTTAAATAATACTTTAAAATGCACGTAAAATAATATTTGATGGAGGGATTCACATGGTTTACATGCATGCATGGCTACATGAATAGTGTGTAAATATATATATAAAAAATAAAAAAATAATTAGATAATATATGTTAATTGGTGTAAGTCCTCATTATAAATTTATAATTAACGCAGGGTCAACTAGCCAATGGACAGGAAATAGCAGTGAAAACACTTTCAAGAAGATCAAAACAGGGCACAGAAGAATTTAAGAACGAAGTTAAGTTGATTGCAAAACTCTAGCATAGGAATCTTGTGAGGCTTTTTGGTTGTTGCATCCACAAAGAAGAGAAGATGCTGATCTATGAATACATGCCAAACAAAAGCCTAGACTTTTTCATCTTCGGTACGTATGCATTCTCTTCAATCACCACTCATTTTCAACTTAAACAAAATAAAAAATAAAAAACAAACTGAGTGCAAAATTTGATATTTTAGCATGCAAGTGTTTTCAATATGTATTAATTATTGATGGAATTAAAGCTTAATTTCATGTTTCGATTTAGACGAAATAAGAAAGAAATTGCTAGATTGGAGGAAGCGATTTGAAATTATTTCTGGAATTGCTCGAGGAGTCTTATATCTTCACCAAGATTCGAGGCTAAAAATCATCCACAGAGATCTAAAAGCGAGTAATGTACTACTAGATGCAGCAATGAATCCAAAAATTTCAGATTTTGGGTTGGCTAGAATGTTTGGTGATGATCAAAGCGAAGCAAATACAAGAAAAGTTGTTGGCACATAGTATGTCTCTCTCTGTTAGAATTATATAAATTAAATTATTAAATTCATATTTATCTTCATATAGGCCTAAGCTTTTGGGATCAGTGATAACTTAACACCCAGCACACACATAAACGTACAATATAAATGCTAATTAAAAGCAAAACTTAGACAAGCATCAATTTTTTATTTATTATTATTTTTTTGTGCAATTGCAGTGGATACATGTCTCCAGAGTATGCAATGGAAGGGTTATATTCTATAAAATCAGATGTCTTCAGTTATGGTGTCTTGACACTAGAGATAATTAGTGGCAAGAGAAACAATTATCATCACGTTGGAAGTCCCAGCCTAAATTTGATTGGACATGTAAGCAAAATATATTATCACATGCACTTCATTACGATTTAGTCATGAACTTCTCTAACATAATACTCTTCAATTTTTACAGGTATGGGACTTATGGATGGAAGGAAAAGCCTTGGAAATATTCGATTCATTATTGGGTCAGGAATATCCTGCTCAAGAAGTTTTGAGATGTATTCAAATAGGGCTCTTATGTGTGCAAGAACAAGCCACAGATCGGCCAACCATGCTTGAAATTGTCTTCATGCTTGGAAATGAAGCACCTGTTCCATCTCCTAACAAGCCAGCATTTATCAACAAACCCATAAATTCTAGTCTGGATTCCTCAGGTTCTAAAGGAGCACCTGCTTCTCTAAATGAGATGACCATCACCATGCCTGAAGGTCGTTGAAGTCTTCTCTCATGATCATCATTTTCGTGCCCTAAACTTGTTGCAGTCTGCTCTCATCGATCAGTTGAACTATTTGATCCCTAGATTTGAAAAATTGGTCTGTAAAATTATAAATGTTGAGTACCATAGTGCTTCTAAGTTCTATCCTTCAAATTTCAAGCCATGAAATTAAATTTCGTGACCAAATTTGATTCAGCAGTGAATTAGCCATATGTTTGTTTTTGGGTAAGTGCCAAGTCAACCTTATATATATCCTAAGCTTTAAGTTTTGAGAAGTATAAAAATGAATTATTAATTCTACCTTGTGAGATATTTTGCCCATCTCGTGAGATCCAGCTTTTTCTCCTTGGTGAGTGACTGAGGGAGGAAGTATGGAGCTTGTCTCCATTCTCCTTCCTTCCCCTTTCTTTCTCTTTTATCCTTCCTTCCCTAGTTTTCTTATCTTTTTACCAAACACACCTTTAAATTTTTTTAAAGTCTACAGAAGAATTGTGAGTTATTTCAAGGTTATGCCCCAAATTGAATTGCGCGCGTCACTATGACTCTTAGCTAATTCGATCTGCAACTTAATTTAACATCACAATCTCCTTGAAAGCAAATTTAAGATCCAACTCTTGGGCACACTAACTCGGTTACGTTGCTAAATGGACCACTTCTTATTTGGTGTTTAAAATCATCCTTGAAAGCTCCTCTTCATTTGCAATATTTTCTTGATCTTCTCATTTTTTCCATTTGAAAAATAAAATAAAAAATCCACCAGAATCAAAGAGCTCTTTTGCGTTCAAACCCACGCCCCTCACAAATTTATATTGCATTAGTTTGAAGTCCTCAAATTGCCTTTAACTCGTCCCCATCACCTATTGTGAGTGATGATAGTGGTGGGAGTAGTTCAAATAATGTGGCTCATATTAGATCGATACGTACCGATCAAAACACTCGGTTTCAGCAAAAAATTAACACATGCATGTTCTACAAAGCAATTAATATCCATGATAGCAGCTCATTGCCACGAGGCCAAATCAGCCAACCCAAACTACATGATTAAGGAAGCAGAAGAAGAAGGCAGGGGACCATCTGGCATCTTCCAACATTGCGCATCAGAAGAAGTCCACAACTACGTTAAAGTGTTGATTAAGTTATTATTATTATTTTTTTTTTATAAGTTTTAAAGTTTTTGGGATAAGTGTTGAGTGCTAAACATAGTATCAGAGTAAAAGATTTTGAGTTCAAACTTTGTGTTTGTCAATTTATCTCACATTTCAGTTAAATATTTTATGTGTTATGCCTTAATGAATACATTTTGCTATTATTTTTTTATAACCCACCTCTTATTTCAAAAGCTTAATTAAGCTCATGAAAAAGTCAAAAACAATTCAATTTTTACAGGTATTGGACTTATGGATGGAAGGAAAAGCCTTGGTAATAGTCAATTCATTATTGTCAGGAACATCTGCACATTAAGTTTTGAGATGGACTCAAATAGGGCTCTTATGTGTGCAAGAACAATTAAACCACAGATTAGTCAACCATGCTTGAAATTGTCTTCATGCTTGGAAATGAAGCAACTGTTCATTCTCCTAACAAGCCAGCAATATTTATCAACAGAACCATTAATTCTGGTTTGGATTCCTTAGGTTCTAAAGGAGCACTTGCTTCTCTAAATGAGATAACCATTACCTGATGACCATGCCTGAAGGTCGATAAAGTCTACTCTCATCATTTCCATTCCTTCAATTTGTTGCAGTCTGCTCTCATCAGTTTAACGAGTAATGTTATAAAGAGAATTCATGTTCTCTTTAAGTCCTATCGAAATTAATGTATCTTTTAAAATCATTATTGGATCAAAATACAATAATAATTTATCACACATTTAATAAAAACCATATCAATTTTAGGATGGCTCAATAAGAAGACTCTCATCATTTCCATTCCTTAAATTTGTTGCAGTCTGCTCTCATCAATTTAACGAGTTATGTTATAAGGAGAATTCATGTTCTCTTTAAATCCTATCGAAATTGATGAATCTTTTAAAATTATTATTGAATCAAAATATAATAATAATTTATTACACATCTAATAAAAACCATATCAATTTTAGGATGGCTCAATAAGAAGATTACTAGCTCTTGCTTTTAGTATTACTCCAGTAGAACTATTTCATCCCTAGATTTGATAAAGTTAGTGTGTAAAATTATAAAGTGCTTCTAAGTTATATATCTTTCAAATTTCAGATAATCTCTTGGTCGACATGTAGTTGGCAATAGGATACTTTGATCTTCACTCTTCATCATCAGGGGAGTATCTTTTTGGTGGTTTGCCACGATTCGTCCTGAAAGGTAGTACATATCCAACAGGAGAATTCAAGTTACTGTTATCTAAATGTGTGTCAAGTGTGCTTACCTCAGGGATATTCTCAGGAGAAGGACCTGCGGGTACTGTGGAAAGGGGGGGGGTGGCATTGTCTAGAGGTGTGTCATGTTCAACCTGTGGTTCTTCTTCTTCCCCATGTGGTTCTTCCCATCACTGTATTATATTTTGCCAGTCAAAGTGCACCCAATTCTGTTCTTCATTCTGTGTCTCCCCTTGAAGGGTAGAATTGGGAGCGAAAAAAAAGGTTCAGATTCCAAGAAGGTTACATCCATAGTCACATAGAACCGACTGGTAGAGGGTCATAGCATCGGTAGCCCTTCTGATGCACGGCGTAGCCCAAGAAAAGACACCAAAGAGCACACGGATCCAGTTTAGTTCGCTGGTTCTTGTGAAGATGCACATAAGCCACGCACCCAAATACTCGAGGAGGAGCATGAGGGTCGTGGGTAAGGAGACATGAGAGGCCAGTGCCTGGAGTGGAGTCTAAAATTGCAAGACTTTTGAGGGGAGTCTGTTAAGAAGGTAGACAGCGGTAGACTCCGCATCGGGCCAATAGCGGGTCGGCACATGCTTCCCATGTAGTAGAGCTCGAGCAGTCTCAATGATATAACGGTTCTTCCGTTCAGCCACACTGTTTTGCTGAGGCGTTTGAGGACAGGATGTCTCATGAATAAGTCCATGGTTATCAAAATAAGTGCGGAAACGCTGGTTAACATATTTGCCACCATTTTTAGAGCGGATAACTCGGAGTTTGCAGAAAATTGAGTTTGGATCATAGCATGGAACGATTGAAAGAACGAGAATACCTCATCTTTATTTTTCATCAAATAGAGCCATGTCATGCGGGTACAGTCATCAACAAAGATGACGAACCACTGAACTCCCGAGACAATAGAAATTGGGGAGGGTCCCCACACATCAGAGTAAACAAGTGTAAACGAAATACTGCTTTTATTAAAACTTGGCAAATAAGAAGTACGGTGACTTTTAGCTACAATACATGTAGGGCATTTCAATTCAGAGTGCACCATATTAGAGAAAAGTTCAGGAAGTACATGCTTTAGATAACCAAAATTTGGATGCCCTAATCGTTGATGCCATAACTGGATTTGCCGTTCCCGACCATCACTGCTTACGTGAAAAACATGACCCGTGCTGACGTCATCCACATAATAGAGGCCCCCCCTTTTAGTACCATGCCCAATTATCTCCTTGGTGAGAATATCCTGAAGAAGACAAAAATGAGAGTAAATTAGGACAACACAATTTAATTCTTCAGTAACTTGGCCAACAGATAGTAGCTTATGTGATAGTGATGGGATAAGTAATGTATGCGAGAGTTGCAAAGACGGGGATAGGGACACAGTGCCCGCTCCTGTAACAGGAGAGACTACCCCATTAGCATTCTCAACACAAGTGCTTCGCGAGGTAGATCTCGTAGTAAAATCGGTATCATTGAAGGTCATGTGATCTGTGGCTGCGGAATCAAGGAGCCAAGCATTGCGGTTGCCATCATTGGAGGTGGTTGCTAAACCTAAACCAATCTTACCTATATTTGAGACCGGGTCCGCATCTGGGGACTTGGTTTGAGGAACCAAAGAAAGGTGAGGTTCGGCTGACATTACAGCTATAGTGCCAGTGTTTGTATATGCACCTCCAGAATCCTTTTTTTTCTTAGCCTGCAATTCATACCACCAGTCAGGATAGCCATTTTTTTTGAAACAATTATCACTCAAGTGGTTTTGTTTGCCACAGTGGGAACATTTCAAAGTGGCAGAGGCATTTCCGGCATTTCGTGACCTAGGGGTCACGTGTGGCTTTCCTTGGTGTGGGCTAGAGGCCGCACCAACATGTGAAGGGGCTGGATTTAGTTTAAGCCCCTTTGTAGCCAAGACAGCGCTGGGGTTCACGTCTGGATCCCCGGAGCTCATGACGGCCTGCCGGAGTGCTTCCCTGCGGACGTGGGCGTAGGCCTGCTCAATCGAAGGAAAGGGGCGCATCTGGAGCACGTCACCCCGGATCTGGTAAAGCCGATCGTCCAGCCCGTCGAGGAAGAGGTAAACCCGGTCTTCCTAGACTAGGGCGTTGTAGTGGTGGATATCGGCAGCGCACTCCATCGGATTTGGGCGGCGGAAGTCAATTTCACGCCAAAGGCATTGAAGGTTGGTGTAGTATTTCTCCAGGGAGCCCCCGGATTGTCTCAGCCGAGTGACGCGTCGCTGGAGTTCATAGACTTGGGAGGTATCACTGCCGTCAAAATAGGTTGTAGCAATGGCATCCCAGACCGATTTGGCTGTGGGAAATCGGATGAAATTGCCAATAAGGGTTGGGTCCATCGTATTGATCAACCACCCTTTGACAATTACATTGTCAGTTTGCCACTTTCTAAAGGATGGGTTGGTCGTCGGCGGTTGGGGAAAATCCCCGGTGATAAATCCCAGTTTGTCTTTGCCAGAGATGTACATCTCGACAACCTGGGACCAGAGGGCATAGTTGGAACCGTCCAACTTAATACCGATCGGAGCAGTCAAGTTCTCGATGGACATGGTCGGGGTCAGAACTGTAACGACCCACCCCCAATGACACAATATTGTCCGCTTTTGGCTCCCTAAACCAGACTTCAAACCAGACTTCTCAGGAGGTCACCCATCCTGAGATTACTCTCGCAGAAGCACGCTTAACTACGGAGTTCTGATAGGTTCATGGCCATCACGGCTTTAAAACGCGTTTAAAATGCAGTTTTGAACTTTCTTTTAGCAAAAAAAGGTCAAAAAAAGGCTTTGTAGTTGAGCTTCTTTGTATAGAATGAAAATTATATCATTTCATTCCATTTAAAACACATGAAACAAGAACGGTTTGACTTTCCTAGTTTCACATCAGGCTTGATTTCGCTGTCTCCAATCTGGATACAAGAAGCTGGGTTTTGGTCAGGTCGTTCAATTTGTTGCCTTTTAGTGATTGACTTAAAAAAGATCTAAGGTCGAAAATTCACGTCACTTAAGAACTGGTTAACAGCATCTCATGGAAAGTTGAACGTCAAATTCCCTCTCCCATCCAAACTCAAATCCCCTTCTTCCATGGTTCTGACATACTGAGGAACCCCAAAATTTCCAATTGCACATTCATAGACACCCTTCAACGATTCGGTGAAGTCACCCTCAACCTGTTTTCTGCGCCACAAAAATCCCCATAGCTTCAAACCCAACACAGCCAAAAACCTAGCTTTTCCCCCATATTCTGAACGAGTCTCCCTCAAACCAATCCACCAAAAGACAAAGACCCAGAACGACGAAAACTGGAATTGCAACGAATTGAATACAATAAATAAAGAAAATTTGATAAGCTAAAGCTCTGTTTGTTTCCAATAAACTTTAGACTTCTTTGAGAACCCAGACCGGAATTAACCACTTTTTACACCAAAGTTATCTGGGTCTTGAGCTGAAACTAGAGAAATGCGTACAAAGGGGTTAGTTTGTGCGTGTTAAGAAGAAAATGCATCCAAAGGTTGAAAAATCAATGAAGGTTGGAATTGAAAGACGTACGCTCAACGGTAATTCCTGTCATTTCTCTCTATAACTTGCCAAACAATCCGAGGTATTGATTTACAGGAAGAAGTGATTAATGACCCGTCTTGATAAAGTAGGCGATGAGCGAGCTGAGGCAGCTCGCAGGGGTAGGGGTGGGGATGGGAGAAGGGGATTTAGGTTTGGATGGGAGGAGGGATTTTGACGTTCAACGTTTTTAGATGCCGTTAACCGGTTCTTAAGTGATGTGGCAAAGTTTTTGACCTTTGATCCTTTTTAAGTCAATCACAGCTGTGAACGATTCCAAATGTAATAATTGAATATATCCAATTGTGTGTCATAAGGGTTTTGATTCCTATACTATACTGGTACAACAATTGCACAACACTCCTTCACATGGGGTGGGACCCCATGTGAGGGGGTGTTGTGCAATTGTTGTTATGGTGTTGTAAATCTATCATTTTCTGTGTCATAAAGATGAAGATATTGAGCAGATTTTATTTCTGAACCTATTTTAATTTTGAAATTGAGCAGGGAGCTGTTTGGTAATCAAATGTAAAATTTTCAATTCCCATTTCACTTCTCTCAAAAATATCAAATAAAAAAATTCTAACTTTTTTACACTTTTTACATCTCATCAATAATTTTTTATTACTATTCAAATAAAAAAAACCTATTACAAAACAAAACTTTTTCACTTTTCTATAAAACATTCTCAAATTTTATATTACATCAATCACTTCTTACTACTATTTAAATAAATATTTCAATACACAATTACTTACCAATCGGATGACAGATTTTATTCACTGAAATTGATTTGCTTTCAATTGAATCAATTCAGTATCTATTTTTTGCAACTTTCGTTAGGCTGAGTTACCGTTTGTCCATGTAGGCATCGACACTTCAGCTTAAAAACGATGCCGTTTTATTTTTTTATTATATTATTTTTCATATATTATTTTTTATTATTTAAAAATAAAAAAGTAAGAGATTTGGGGGTGGCATGCGGGCCACCCCCCCGGGGGAAGGAGAAGATGTGTAATTTCGACTTTGAATATTTGAGAAATTAAAAAAATATCGAACTATCTGCCATTTTGAGAAAATGGTACTGAACTGTTAAGCATTAAATTCTTACCAACACCTAAATCTTAGCATTTTTTTTTTCCTAAAAAAAATTAGGTGTATTTTGAAATTTTTGGCAGGATTTAAGAGTAAATTCTAACGGAGTACCTTTAAGTGAGACGTTTCGGAAACAGTCATACACCAATTTAAGACGTTTGATAGTACAATACCATTTTTTTCAAAACAACTGATAATTCAATACCTTTTTATAAAATTATCCCAATTTTATAATATAACTCTGCGGAGTTTATCGGCTTTTTCAAGCCTCCGCTTGTGTTTTCTTTTGATCAAAAGACAAAGAATGGCTGTAAAACAAAAGGTTTCTTAAGTCTGGGTAGACTATATTCTGGGCTCTATTGTGCTCTTTGAACCGTGCAATAAGGTCACCCATAACACGACTCTCTCACTTGAGTTACCTTGTTTCGGATGCTGTTCGTAAGGATCTAGAATACTCTTGTGATGTTTTATAAAAGTCCAGGTTGACTTAAAAAAAAAAAAAAACAAACAAACAAATAGACAAAGAAGCATCGGATCGTGTTTCTTAACAATCCGTTGTGTCAATAACATACCTCAAGAGTTTTTTTTTTCAAAAAATAAAAATAAAAAAAATAATTCCAAACTAATACAAGTTATTTTCAACTCGTTCAAACTTCAAACTTCAAAGACATCAGTCATCATCAATGACATAAAGGGACCCCAAGCACATTGCTCATCTTGGCCCCATTTGAAAACCACTTTCCCTTCCCCTTCCCTTTCTTAACTCCAGTCATCTCACGCAAATTTAGTTGAAAATCTAGACTCAAGACCTCATGCTTCGTTATCCAAATAGGGGATATGACTATCAAACGTCCAAGCCAACGACTGGACGGAAATGGCAAGGTTAAATCGGACAACTTTAAAACAAGCGATTCAAAAATGTGTGATTCAAAAACGTACTTCTTAAAAATGTAGTTAAGTTTTTGATAAAATTGTAGTTTATGCTATGTTTGTTTCGATGTAAAATGGTTTTCGTCGTAAAATAGTTTCAGAGAAGTCATTTTTCAGAAAAATAGTTTTCGTCGAAATCATTTTTCGGTGTTTGGCGCGTACGAAAAATTACAAATATTTTTTCTATTTTAATTTGATCATATTAATTTAAAAAATTAAATTTTATTCACAAAATAAAAAATATTAATATAAAATAATATAATTTTTTATTTATTTATTTTTTTTATATTTGGCAGATACAAATTCCGGCAATCTGACCATTTTTGCCGAAATCCTGCACAAAACGGCCAAATCCCGGCCAGTTGAGCGGAAGCTGGTCGTCCTGGCCAGTTTCCGGTTAGCTAGTCGGGCTCCCGGCCGGATTGGCCGGAGATTCGGCCATAACGGCCGGTTCCGTCCAAGATCCCGGCCATCTGGCCAGTGATCCGGCGTTTTGGCCGGATCTGGGCTGGGATCCAGCCAGATAGCCGGAGATCCAGCTGCTTCGGCCAGTCTTGCCGGAATCTAGCACGGTATCCCAGAAACTGGCGACATCTGCTGAACGTCGCCGGATTCTGGCCTAATTTGTCTGATTCTGACACCGACCGGAGTTAGAATCTGGCTTGTTGAAATCCGATAATAATCAACTGCTTGAACGTAAAGATCGACTGCGTTGTTTAAAAGAGAGTCGACTGCATCTACCATCTACGAAAAATGATTTAAAATCATTTTCCAAAATTTATTAAGCATTTTCGGTCAAACGGAAATTATTTTCTGGTTGACCATTATTTTCGCCCCTACCAAACACCGGAAAATACCGAAATCATTTTCTAGAAATCATTTTACGTCGAAACAAACGGAGCATTAGTCTTTAAAATCGTGTATTTTTTTAAAATCGGAGCATTACTCTCAAATGATTTCTTTTTTTCGGTAATTTGATTCAAAATCTCATTTTTTAGTAAGCAAACTTGTATTACGAAACTCACCGATAAATCGGAACCAGGGACTGCTCCCACAAGCTCATATACCCAGCAATCATAGAGTAATGATAGGCAGGGGCCATCTTACCGGCCCCTGCCCGGCCCTTTCCTACGTGGAAAGGGCCATTTTAGTTTTACTGTTTTTTTTTTTTTTTCAAAAAAAAAAAAAATTCAAAATTTGAAAACAAATGGTCGATATCTATTCCCATTTTCTTCATTTCAGTTCAGCGCTTCCCCCCATTTTTTCCCTCCCTCTCTCCATCTGCCCATTTTCTTCCCACCGTCGACCGCGAAGAACGACCCGCCACCGCCGTTCTCAACGCACGACCCAACTCCGTCGTTCTTCAAGTTCCGGCGGCGACCATTCGTTCTCCACCGTCGTCCTCCACCTCCGGCCAAAACTTAGGGTTCCGGCAACCCATTTCCGGCCCAGAACGACCCCAATTCCGGCTCTGGTACCGATCTCCCCCATTTTTGCGTTTTTTCAGTTGTTTTCAGAGTTGCTTTCTTTAGTTCCTTGCTGTGATTTGTGATTTTTTGCTATTGGGTTTCCGGTTATAAAATGCCTTCAGAATGGGATGTCTATGAATTCAAATAATTATCATTGCTGATTGTACCGACCGGAGAAGGCGAAGAAGAAGAAGAAGAAGAAGAAACTCTCCTAGGTAATCCACTTTCTCTCTGTCTCTCTGTCTCTCTCTCTCTCTCTCTCTCTCTCTCTCTCTCTCTCTCTCTCTCTCTCTCTCTCTCTATCTTTACAGTTTGGTTCTTTGGTTTCGTTGTTTAGTAATCTATCTATACGGGTCGGTGTGTATCGTCAGTACGTACAGCTAGGATTTTCTGTGTAGGTGTGGGAATGTGTGAGATCGGGTTTTGTGGTGATGTTTGGTTGGTGAGAAAGGTTGTTGAAAGCGAGAGAAAATGGAAATTGTTGCTGAAATTGGAGTTGTCTATGCTGTTTTTTGGTTCTCTAGAAATGGCAACGAAATTCAAGAGTGAGAGTAAACGTGGAAATTGTTGCTGAAATTGGAGTTGTCTATGCTGTTTTTTGGTTCTCTAGAAATGGCAACGAAATTCAAGAGTGAGAGTAAACGTGGAAATTGTTGCTGAAATTGGAGTTGTCTATGCTGTTTTTTGGGCCTCTAGAAATGGCAACGAAATTCAAGAGTGAGAGTAAACGTGAGTCAGGTGGTAGTTGTCATTTAACTCTGATCGGAAATTGTTGCGGAATTTGGTGACATACTTAGTTGCTGATTTTCCATCCTTTTCCTTTGGTTTTTCCACCAACCAACTGGGGCATTAAATTAATCATTGATTTATTTATTCTTCTGCATGTGATGAAAATTTATATGAAATGTGATGGGTGCCAAAAATTAATTATTCAATGTAACTAATACTTGCTCAAATGAACAAGTATTCTGAAGCAAAAGAAAAAGAAAAAATAAACCAAAAGTCACGGACACCCTTCCTTATTTTCTAATCTCCCTCCCTTAAAAACCAACTGCTTTCCTTTTGCAAACTCTGCTGATTAATAAGGAAATTTAGGCTTCTTTTTTAAAAAGAACAAAAAATAAAGTTGAGCTTCATAGATTTTTCTTTTCTCCCCTAAGGCTACAGTTATAAAATTTCCCAATCATATCATTCTTAAATATCCACCTGCATTGAGGGGTTAAATTTTTTTTAAAAAAAAAAACCTGCAAAGCTTTTCAAATGATATTCTGTCAAAATAAATGGACTTGGTAAAATGCTCAAACATGATATGCTGCTTCTTTTGTATCTTTCTGTATTTATGGGTATTGCAATTGATTTCATTCCTCTGCTAAGCTAAAGAATTTTTTTTCTATTCCTATGATATGTCATAGAAGTTTGCTCATATTGTCTTGTTTTTTGAATTTTCAATTGAAGCACTACTCCTTGGATATTAATGGAGGTCATTTAGACAATTCATTTTTCATTAAATTTTGAACGTTGTTGATCTTGTGTTGCTTAAACGCATTTGAAATGGGGGATATATCAAAACACAAGATTGGATATTGTTTGTGGTTTTTTGATTTTTTTATTCCCCCCCCCCCATTTAATTAGTAACCTGATATTGTTCTTATTTATTGAGTGCTATGTTTCTTTTCTTGAGTGCTTATATTGTAATTATGAACTAAATGATAATGCATTGATATATATAGTTATTTGTTACAGAAACTTTTAAATGGATTTATCAGAATTGGACTTAATTTCACAACACGAAGATGATTGTTCATTGACAAATATTGAACTTGATGATGTTGTGCCCATCGAAATGGACCCTCAAAATGGTATGTTGGACACTTCATGCTTACCTTTAATTTTTGTAACATTATAAATGTTATTATTTATAGTTGGGTTCTTTACACCATATTTATTTATTTATTTTCATTTTGTGATAGATGGAAATGAAATTGTTGCTAATGACCAATTGAATGATGGTGTGGATAATTGTCGGTCCAAGGCCAAGCTCATAGATGGAGATAAAGTTGTTGAGGAGCCTAAGAATGGTATGCTATTTGGCTCCATAGAGGAAGTCGTTGACTATTATAGGAATTATGGAAAGCAAGCGGGTTTTGGTGTGACACAAAAGAAGAAGTTTTGTTTCTTCCCATGTCAATTGAGTTGGTTTGGTGCTCAGAGGGTCCATCCCAAGCAAGTTTTAGTTCCCTACCACATCCACTCAATTCTTAACAGTAATTTCCTAGTTTTAGGTCTCTAAAACTTACAAAACTCAGTTAAAGAGACCAGCCAAAATCACCCAACAACTAACCAAAAGACCAAAGAAACTGCAGGAACAATTCAATTTAAGACCAAAAGACAACACTTAAGTTTAACATACATTTAGGATATTCGTACAAACAGAAAAAAGTCTCTTACAACTGAATTGTTTTCATAATTTCATTTTAACATCAAGTTAGTATGTCTAGGTTCACTATAACTACAAAAATAAAAGGCTAACAGCAAAATGACAACTAACAACAAAACACGAAACATCTTCTCGTTACGTTGCGCTAATTGTTCCTTATATTTTTTTCAATCAATTCCTCAACTTTCTCCTCCATTTCTTTCAAATGTTGCGCTAATTGTTCATTGCATTTTTTTTCAATTAATTCCTCAACTTTGTCATTGTCAGCCTGTCTTCTCTCCTCCATCTCTTTCAGATATTGCGCTAATCCCTTCTCGTATGCAGACATCTTCTTATCAGCCCATTCAAAAAAATCACAATCACCGGCTTTCTGCATGAAAAAAACAAGGGTCAACAAAAATGTCATGAACTACTAACGACGAAATATAACACAAAGCTAATTTCAAAATATAACAAAAATTACCTTGTAGTTATTACATCCATACCACTTTTTAGCGGGATTGGATGTGGTCCAAGAGTACCTTAGACGTGCAGGAATTCCACACTTACATAACGGATGACCGCTTGACAAATCACTTGTTGTAGACATTTACTTGTGCCTAAATTCAGAAGCACATGACATGAGAATTTTCTATATATTGAATTGGGAGGCTAAATATATGTTACTCAAACAAGAAATATACAATCATAACCTTTAGATAAGTGACAAGCTCAGATTCCACCAAAATCCATCTAACATAATAAAAAGAAAAAAATCCTCAAATTTTACCAATCTTCTATGCATGCGGTTATTAACGAATAACTAGGAGGATCAGAAAATTAAATAAAGAAATAATGAAGCACAAGCACACAAAAACTGATCATATGAAAATCATTTTTTTTTTCTTTAAGATAAGATCATTCCATAATGCTGGACATGTCAAGTACATAAGAGAATATTTGTCAGAAGAAATCATTGAAAAGGATGGGACAAAATTACCGTATCAAGTCTATGCAGTTATACAACATTACAACCATGATCAGCTTGCATAAAAAAGATAAGAGGATGGATGAATTATGTGCTTTTGACTTGTGCAATTAGAGACAGAACAGAAAACATACTTGGCATAGGATGCTTTGAAGTCCAAAGATTTAAACAGTACATGTGGAGCGAATTTAATAAGAACAAAAAGGTGGCATGGACTTACCCTATACATCTTCTATCATTCTAACAAATTGTTCACCTTACATAATTTCAATTCTGAAAAGCTCAACCTTCCAGATTGAACACCAGAAAATTAATTAATTAATAAAAGACCATAAACGGTTTGCTCTACAAGAAAAGTGTTAGCCATGACCATACAATTCTTTTACAACTTGACACGTACTATATTGAAGAATGTTAATTTTTTTTTTAGTATTGACATAACTCCAATCACATGTTGACACGTGTGATTGTAAAAAAAAATATTATTAAGTGTTGCATTCCACTTTTTACAGGAGAGCCACACATAAAACTGAGAACACATCAGCAACCATAACTCATTGTGTCTCGAGGAAAGTCTGAGAGAACAGATTTGCAGTGTCCATAAGCACCCTAAATTGCTAGGCCCATGTTAAAAGTCTGTACAACAAGTTTATATTCCTAAACCAACTTCTTTCACAAACTATTCAGATTGAAGGCAAATACAATAAGAACAACTTGATGCATGTGATTTAAGATGACCAATTAAATTTTATAATAATAGTAATAAGAAAAACGGCTATGAGTCTGGGCATTTGGAAAAGAAGCTGAGCCAATGAGTATAAGATATCATATGCACAGATGCAATTGTGTGCATGAACATCTCCAATCTTTTTCAGTTATGATTCAACTGCTTTTATTTGTTTGCTAAAGTGCTATAATTATCTCCTAAAATGTTTTCGTCAGACCATAATATATTCAACGAGCAAACATGCTAAAAGGTGTTAAAACTACTGTTTTACAGCATTATTGCTTTTTCTTTGCACAATGTGAGTCATTTGTTATCTATTTTGACTAGGTACGCAATATACAAAACTCTAACCCTCCATCACTGATAGCAAAACGCAGAAGATTTCCAAAATGCAACTCTGACTGAAAATTGAAGAAATTTAAGATACATAGAGTAAGGAATTGGCTTGTTAAACAAAAATAATGATGAAAATCATATGGAGACTTGGCATACATGACCATGAATAACTTGACTCAGCACAAACTCTCAGATACACCAGCATTGAACTCTCAGATACAATCTAGGTTTCACAATCCACATAACACAAAAAACCACAAATCACAGCAAGGAACTAAAAAATCATAGAAAGACCATCAAACAATCAAAAAACCACAAACAATTTCCAACAAATCGGGTACTCCACATGCTTCAAGAAGTTATTAATGAAGAAAAATTTGATCCGAGCTTAAGGATGTCATTCACAGTGCCAGTTAAACAATCAATCTCCTTTACAACAGCAGCCGTGCCTATAGGTTGTTGTGGATGAAGGTTGTTCCACAATGATGTCTACAAAAATTTATATATCATACATTTAATCTGTTGTATGACACAAAGAAGAAGTATATCTTACATCCAAGGGCAAAGAGAAGTCAAATTTATAAACATCTTTCTTATCCTTTGAGACAGACAAGCATTCAGGGCAATTCTTTAGATGGCTTGCTCATCCCAAAGGATTAGGACCACCTTTTACATCTAACTCCCAAATATCAGCAGTATTAGCAGTGAAATGGTCTACAAAGTTTGGATAAGAGAGGCTTGAAAGAAAACTTTAGCAAGTCCATTAAGCCTACTTGATATCTAATTCATAATCCCACATACAGCGTGAACTCAAGATCCAATCTGGATGTGTGAATCAGCAAATCCAAATCGAAAAAAAAAAAAATTTATTTAAATCATCATCCAAAGATGGGGGAGGGAATCAAAAAATAAAAAAACCACAAAAAACCATAAACAATATCCACAAAATTATAATCTCTGGGTGAAAGAGCAATTGAACAGATTAGAAAATAAGGGAGGGTGTCTGTGACTTTTGGTTTTTTTTTTTTCTTTTTCTTCTTCTTTGGGGGAGGGGTTAGTTCCAATGATATAGGTTTCTTTTGCTTCAGAATACTTGTTCATTTGAGCAAGTATTAGTTACATTCAAGGGTGAGTTTGGGCAACATTACAACATCAAATGCAAGTTCATCCACATTTCACACTTATGCAACACCAAAAGAGGGGAGGAATGATGTACTTGTCAGTTTGTCATTGATGAACCCAAAAGAGAATAAAAATTAAAGTGCCCTAATTTGAGGTAGACTACAATTTTATCAGCAATGATAATTATTTGAATTCATATACTTCCATACGAATATGCCAAAAACATTAAATTAAACAAAAGTGAAAAAGCAAGCAACTTTCCCAATTCTAAATTCAGTGATTCCCAAAAGGAAAAAGAGGAATTTAAACGCAGCACTGTGAGAGATTACCTGGAAAGGAAATGAGCTGAACCGAGCTCGATGAGATCCCCAATCAACGCAAAAATCTGCTCCCCCAGTTCAAGGATCTAGAAGCTCAAGCTTTTGGGTATTGGCTTCTGAAGCTTCATGTTCCATAGGGGTTTTTCGGTTTACAATCAATGTTTCACAATCCACATAACACAAACATTTAAGAAGGCATTTTATAACCGGAAACCCAATAGCAAAAAACCACAAATCACAGCAAAGAACTAAAGAAAGCAACTCTGAAAATAACTGAAAAAACGCAAAAATGGGGGAGATCGATACCAGAGCCAGAAATGGGTTGCCGGAACCCTAAGTTTTGGCCGGAGGTGGAGAACGAATGGTCGAATGGTCGCCGCTGGAACTGGAAGAACGACGGAGTTGGGTCGTGCGTTGAGAACGACGGTGCCGGGTCGTGCGTTGAGAACGGCGGTGGCGGGTCGTTCTGGGCCGGAAAGGGGTCGCCGGAACCCTAAGTTTTGGCCGGAGGTGGAGAACGAATGGTCGCCGCCAGAACTGGAACAACGACGGAGTTGGGTCGTTCTGGGCCGGAAATGGGTCGATGGAACCCTAAGTTTTGGCCGTGCGTGGAGAACGGCGCGGCCGGGTTGTGCGTTGAGAACGGCGGTGGCGGGTCGTGCGTGGAGAACGGCGGTGGCGGGTCGTTCTTCGTGGTCGACGGTGGGAAGAAAATGGGCAGATGGAGAGAGGGAGGGAAAAAATGGGGGGAAGCTCTTAACTGAAATGAAGAAAATGGGAATAGATATCGACCATTTGTTTTCAAAATTTGAATTTTTTTTTTTTTTTTTTTCTTGAAAAAAAAAAAAAAAAACAGTAAAACTAAAATGGCCCTTTCCTACGGGCAGGGGCCGGTAAGATGCCCCTGCCTATCAAAGAAACAAACCTTCTGTTAGGCGTTTCATCAAACGTGCTCGGCGCTACCTGTATCGTCTAGAACTCATCCCATCAAAGAACTCGATGGAGCCGTATTTGACCAATACACCTCGATAAAGTATTTTTCTCAAAAAGACATTGAAATTGTTCAATTTGATTAGTCTTCGAAGAGAAACAAAACGTCATGGAATCAATGAAAGTGAGAGGTTGGATTGGTGCAAGGACTAATGAGCCTTTACATGTCCGTTTCTTATAATGATATATAACAACCCACGGATCAGTATCATTGACTGACCATTAAAGTTTATCGGGTTAATTAGTCCTCTATGGTGACTGAAGATTTGGTCTATCAGTGATTGCCTGAGAATATCCTTCTTTATATTAAAACTTTATCAAACAACTAAACAAGCTTCTTTGGACGTTCCAATGTTCAAGTCTTTGATTCTAGTCGTTCTTTTCTTCTTCCCATTTTACACGTCCATTGACACCTTAACACTAAACCAATCCATCAAGGACGGCCAATCTTTGGTGTCCAAAGAGAAGAAATTCGAGTTAGGCTTCTTCAGCCCCAGCAACTCTAGATATCGGTATCTGGGTATTTGGTTTTTCAATGTGCCAGAACAAAATAAGGTGTGGGTTGCGAACAGGAATGATCCAATCAATGATTCCTCTGGAGTTCTCTCAATCAACCAGAACGGAAACCTTGTCCTCTACGACAGTTATAACCGTTCTCTATGGTCTACAAATGTTTCTGTCCCAGCGACAACCTCCACTGTAGCTCAGCTTCTAGATTCAGGAAACCTGGAATTGGTCGAGGGAGATAACAGGAGGGTGTTATGGCAAAGCTCTGACGATCCTACAGATACTTTGCTTCCAAACATTAAGTTTGGGTCCAATAAGAAAACAGGGCTGGACACTTTCTTAAGATCATGGAAGTCACAAGATGATCCCGGAACAGGGGATTGCCTCTATAAGCTAAATCCTACCGGCTCCCCACAGTTCTACTTGTATAAGGGCACGGCCCTGCATCGGCGGAGTTGGCCATGGCCATGGTTGTTATCAGTATACAGAACAAGGACTGATTCACTTGAATACAATATCAATATTGTTTACAATCAAGACGAGACATCTAACTCCTACTTTTTCGATGACCCCTCGATTATTACGAGATCATTCCTTAACAACTCTGGATCGATCCAGGTACTTATCTGGGATGATGATGTTCGTCAATGGAGGGAAATCTGGTCAGCACCTAGATACCGGTGTGAGAAGTATGGACTATGCGGTCCAAATGGTATATGTATGGACTATGAGTGTGGGTGTTTGCCAGGATATGAACCCAAGAATCATAGGGATTGGTATCTTAGAAATGGTTCTGAGGGGTGCGTGAGGAACCCGCTGGGGTTGTCTATGTGCGGGAATGGAGAAGGGTTTGTGAAGGTGGTAGGTTTGAAGGTTCCCGATACATCGAATGCTGATTGGGTGGGCATGAGTATGAGCAGTGCAGAGTGCGAGAAGGCGTGCTTGAACAATTGCAGTTGCACAGCTTATGTCAGCGTGGATCTCAATGGGACGGGGACTGGTTGCTTGGCATATTATGGTGAATTGATGGACAGTTCAGTGGATGATGATAACGGGTGGGAGCTAAATGTTCGTGTGGATGCGACTGAGTTAGGTATTCTTTTCTTGCATTCTTTTCATGCATTCTTTTCATATTTTTTTTTTTTTTTTTGTCTTTTCACTTCTTTGATGAAGGCTTACTTTTTTCCCTTCAGCCAAGTATAAAACGAAATCCAAAGGTTTTCTTGCCAAGAATCGGAAGGTGGTTATTGCAGTATTATCTGTTGCTGCGCTCTTGTTTCTGGTATCTTTGCTAGCCTGTCTCTGGTTAATGAAGAGGAGGAAAACAAAAGGTAAATAAAATCACTTCCATTGTGTGTGTATGTGCTCAACTACGAACCAAAGGGGTGACTAAGCCGGCCCTCCTTTTTTTTTTTTCAATTTTTTTTTTAAATTAAATATTGGACAGAAAAATAAACGGAGTTATCAAGTCTGTTTTTTCCTAAAACTCAAATACCATCTGTGATACGAATTGAAACTGTTACCGAAAAAATAAAGTTTTCAAAAAGTATTTAACCCTAAAATTTTTACAACTATCATTTGTACTAATTAAGCATGTGCTTGCATGATTGGCCAGGGAGAAGGAGACAGTTCGCACTGTTTAATGATGTTACTACTAGTTCACCAACCTTTCAAGATACTGCGAAGCTTGATGAAACTTGTAGAAAACCAAATGTACAATTTTTTGATGTGAGCACCATAATTGCGGCCACAGACAATTTCTTCCCGGCTAAAAGGCTTGGACAAGGTGGTTTTGGCCCGGTCTATAAGGTAAGTTTAGTTTTTTTCCGTTATACACGATATGATGATAAGCATCTTAGAATTGTCAACTTATATTAAATGTAAATTGGTGTTAAGTCCCCATTATAAATGTTTAATAAATGCAGGGTCAACTAGCCAATGGAAAAGAAATAGCGGTGAAAACACTTTCAAAAAGTTCAAAACAGGGAATAGAAGAATTTAAGAACGAAGTTAAGCTGATTGCAAAACTTCAGCATAGGAATCTTGTAAGGCTTTTTGGTTGTTGCATCCACAAAGAAGAGAAGATGTTGATCTATGAATATATGCCAAACAAAAGCCTAGACTTTTTCATCTTCGGTAAATTTGATATTTTAGCATGCAACTGTTTTTCAATATGTATTAATTATTGATGGAAGCTCAATTTCATGTTTCGATTAAGACGAAATAAGAAGGAAATTGCTAGATTGGAGGAAGCGATTTGAAATTATTTCTGGAATTGCTCGAGGAGTCTTATATCTTCACCAAGATTCAAGGCTAAAAATCATCCACAGAGATCTAAAAGCGAGTAACGTACTACTGGATGCAGCAATGAATCCAAAAATTTCTGATTTTGGGTTGGCTAGAATGTTTGGAGATGATCAAAGTGAAGCAAATACAAGAAACGTTGTTGGCACATAGTATGTCTCTCTCTCTCTCTCTGTGTGTGTGTTAGAATAATATAAATTAAATTATTAAATTCATATATATTTTTTATAAGCTTAAGCTTTTGAGATCAGTGATGACTTAATACTCATCACACACATAAACGTACAATATAAATGCTAATTAAAAGCAAAACTTAGAGAAGCATCAATTTTTTATTTTTTATTTTTTTGGTGCAATTGCAGTGGATACATGTCTCCAGAGTATGCAATGGAAGGATTATATTCTATAAAATTAGATGTCTTCAGCTATGGTGTCTTGACACTAGAGATAATTAGTGGCAAGAGAAACAATTATCATCACGTTGGAAGTCCCAGCCTAAATTTGATTGGACATGTAAGTAAAACATATTATCACACTTGATTACGATTCAAGTCATGAACCTCTCTAACATAATACTCTTCAATTTTTGCAGGTATGGGACATATGGATGGAAGGAAAAGCCTTGGAAATAGTCGATTCATTATTGGGTCAGGAATATCCTGCTCTAGAAGTTTTGAGATGTATTCAAATTGGGCTCTTATGCGTGCAAGAACAAGCCACAGATCGGCCAACCATGCTTGAAATTCTCTTCATGCTTGGAAATGAAGCAACTGCTCCATCTCCTAAGAAGCCAGCATTTATCAACAGAACCATAAATTATGGTATGGATTCCTCAGGTTCTAAAGGAGCACCTGCTTCTCTATATGAGATGACCATCACCGTGCTTGAAGGTCGTTGAAGTCTTCTCTCATGATCACGGGTCACCTACACTAGCCACATTTCTTTTCTCCACCATCACGGGTCACCCCTCCATCAGTTTCCGCTCCCACGAGTGCATGCCATGCGTTGTCGAGGTGTGAGTGGATTGCACGCGATGTCTCCCCTTTTGGTTCCATTCGGTATATATCTGAAAGTCCTCTATCCCTGCTCTTCAGCTCTCTCTTTTAGTTGACCCATTTTGGTGCAAAGAAAATTACAAGTTCTTGGGTGGGCTCCTTTACTTCTTGTTCGGTTATCTCTTAGTCTTACTAGTTCCTTCAGAACCTGGCATAAAATTAATAATTTTTTGGGAGCTTTTAACTACGAGTAATTCTAAAAGTCACTCTTGTGTCATTCTTACGTCTCTCCAAGAATGGTGTGGCTATTAAAATCATCAATGAGCCTGTGATTGATCACTATTAAATCTTACAGGCTCTTCATAGTTCTTCTTGTTATAGGGATTGGGCCCTTTGCACCTTGGGGGAGACAGAGACAATGAGAGAGAAGAAAAGAAATGAATAAAAAAACAAAAGAAAAAATTAAAAATAATATTTTATTGTTATATGGAAGATAAAAGGAAGCTATTGTGGGGTGTTTTATTTAGGGAAACAAAAAATAGTTTTATTCTCTATATTTAGAGAAAATGGTTAGGGCATCTCTGGCAGATGCTCTATTTTAGCCAAAAAGTTAAATTTAACTATTTTTTGCATTTTTTCTTCTCCAGCAGATTAGTTACTTTAACCATTTTTTCTTAACAGTGAACAGTAAATAGTCAACAATGGCTATTCACTGTTCAACACTACAAACATTTTTTATTAATATTTTCTCACTCTTCCACTCTCCCTGTTCGTCCCAACACTACAACCCCCAAGTTCTCACTCTCCCATTTTTCCAGCACCGAAAGCGCAGTGTCCCTCCTCTCCTCAAACCCACTTCCGGCCATGGTTGTTGCCCCGCATGTCTTGTAGAGCAACTCCATGCCTGAAATCTGAGTAAACCTAGAAACCTCATAGAGAATGGAGCAGCCAAGGAGCTGGACGTACTCTCGCGGCTATGGTTTTGCACAAACTTTCGGTCAAGATTGGTACAGAAAATCAGAGAGAGAAGAAGGAGAAGTGGCAGGTTTTTTATGGGGGGTTATGAAAAGTGGGTTTTGGTGAAACTGAGGGAAGGATCTCTCATCACATCAATGGGTTGTGTTTGATTCTTTGAATTCTGCAGCTTTTTTGCTGGGAAGGGTTTGGATTTCAGATTTGGGAAGGGTTGCCCTTTGGCAACTGCGCTTGGGGTTTGGGGGAAACCGGAGAGTGAGAGGGAGAAGTGAAAAAAAATAAAAAATAAAGAAAAAGATTAAAAAAATAATATTTTAAGAAAATGAAGAATGGAATAGAGATTATTGTTGGAGTATTTTTAAGATAGCCAGTGGTTAAAGTAGGGATTGGTACTTTTTGAGTAGCTATTTTAACTCCAACTGCTGGAGATGGCCTTAGGAAGTTACTGTAAATGCTCTAATACTTGAATATATGCAATTGTCTATATGCGTGGTAGAAGGTTGTAGGGTGCCTTGATGCTGCACTTAGCACTTAGCGTTACTCTTTGCAGCAATCAATCGTTCTTTTTTTCTTTTTCTTTTTCTTTTTTTTTTTTTTTTTTTGAGTAAACTCAACTTTAAGATTAAATTAAGTAATCATTACTAACAATTATAATCTAAGTTAGTTATAAATTTAATCTAACGGTCAATATTTAGTGTATGTTAATATCGAATTGTCAAATTTTAATGTTTGTCCGTTAATAAAGACATTAAAACTACTAAATTGAACTTTATATAACCCACTTACTTCAGACAAGTTTTATACACCGGAATTTTCCTTTCTTATATCTCTCATAAAATCCTTATTGAACCTCTTTTAATTCCGAAATTGAGCAGATTTGGTTGAAGATAGATAGTGCCAATCGGATGAAGGATTTTATTTGCTAAAATTGAATTGCTTTCAATTGAGTATTTTCTCCTCCAAAGTTAGTCCTTATTTAGACTCAGGTTCTTTTATTTCTCTAAGTAATAGGGAAGAAGAAGATGTGTAATTTCAACTCTGAACCTTTGAGAAATTTTATTGTATAACTCTGCGGAGTTTAATGGCTTTTTCAAGCCTTCTTGGCTTGTGTTTTCTTTTGATCAAAAGACAAAGAAGCACAAGTTTTTTTCAACTCGTTCAAAGGGACCCCAAGCACATTGCTCGTGTTAAGACTGTTAAGTCCAGTCCTCTCACGCAAATTTTAGTTGAAAATCCTGACTCAAGACCTCATGATTCGTTAACCAAACGGGCCAGCGACTGGACGGAAGTGGCAAGGATGAATCGGACAACTTTAAAACGTGCGATTTAAAAACTTTACTGCCCCAATAAACTGATTCAGTCTCATATACCCAGTTATTGCAAAATATTCTCAATAGTTAATAGATTGGTTTATTTAATTTCTACAAGCCCATCTACATATATTAATAGTTTTAGCTGAGGCCCATCAAGAGACAAAAGTTAAAGCCCATCCAAGAATAATTCACAAGAAGCTAAAATTATCTCGAGAGCATCAAATCAAGAGATACTCGGATCGAGAACGTCAAATCCCAAGATACTTAGATCGCTCGGATCTCGGGTAGGCCGGGAAAAAATCTCGAAATCAGGGAATTAGTTCCCACCTTATCCAAATTAAACAGGTGAAATCACATCCATAAATAGGTGCATATTACTAGGTATTCTTCAAATGATTTATTGATTAAAAAGGCTTGATATAAATTCTCCCCAAAGACTGACTTAAGCATCGGAGTGGGGCCAGCTGGCACCCCAGCAAGCTCCTTTGGACTCGTTATAAAAATAAATATGGTCCTTATCCAAGCCGTATAATATATCAAGATCGAGCATGGGTCCCAACTTTGGCATTAAAAGACTCCAATCCGTCTTTTTGTGTAGCTTTCATTGATACACATCGATCCAATTACGTAACAAAATTGTACTGAAACTACTCTTTCAATTACTTAGCAAAATGCTTAAAGTAATCGGGAGATAGATATTGAAAATAACTTGCAAATTAGTTACTCTTTTGCAAAAGAATTTAAAATTAAGACTGCTTTTATTATGCAATAACCGATGTGAATTAACTAATTTTCTTCTAAATTATAACTTTGGATATATACTTAGTTTAGTTAGGAACAAATCCTGTTATATATATATATATATGTATATACGCTAATTCACTATGTTAATATTAGGATCAAGGAATATTGTCTTCTTTAAGTTTGAATAAGAGGACCATTCCCATCTGCTCAAACGTGGCGTGGTGAGGAGCATAATCAACCTTGAAATAACTCACAATTCTTTTGTAGATTTTAAAAAATTCTAAGACTTTGTTGCACATAAAAACCAATGAAAAAGAAAAAGAGAGAAAAAAATAAGAAGAAAAAAAGAAGAAGAAAAAAGATAAGAAAACTAGGGAAGAAAGGAGAAAAGAGAAAGAAAGGGGAAGGGATCGAGGAGAATGGAGACAAGCTCCATACTTCCTCCCTCAGTCACTCACCAAGGAGAAGAAGGATCTCACAAGATGGGGAAAATATGGCTGATTCACTGCTGACTCAAATTTGGTCGCGAAAATTAATTTCACGTGTTGTAATTTTGAGGATAGAACTTAGAAGCACTATATATGGTACTCAACAATATTTATAATTTTACAGACCAATTTTTCAAATCTAGGGATCAAATAGTTCAACTGATGAGAGCAGACTGCAACAAGTTTAGGGCACGGAAATGATGATCATGAGAGAAGACTTCAACGACCTTCAGGCATGGTCATGGTCATCTCATTTAGAGAAGAAGGTGCTCCTTTAGAACCTGAGGAATCCTGACCAGAATTTGTGGTTCTGTTGATAAATGCTGGCTTCTTAGGAGATGGAACAGTTGCTTTGTTTCCAAGCATGAAAACAATTTCAAGCATGGTTGGCCGATCTGTGGCTTGTTCTTGCACACATAAGAGCCCTATTTGAATACATCTCAAAACTTCTTGAGTTGGATATTCTTGACCCAATAACGAATCGACTATTTCCAAAACTTTTCCTTCCATCCATAAGTCCCATACCTGCAAAAGTTGAAGAGTATTATGTTAGAGAAGTTCATCACTGAATCATAATGAAGAGTGATAATATATTTTGCTTACATATCCAATCAAATTTAGGTTGGCACTTCCAACGTGATGATAATTGTTTCTCTTGCCGCTAATTATCTCTAGTGTCAAGACACCATAGCTGAAGACATCTGATTTTATAGAATATAACCCTTCCATTGCATATTCTGGAAACATGTATCCACTGCAATTGCACCAAAAAAATAAATAAATAAATTTGAAGCTCGTCTAAGTTTTGCTTTTAATTAGCATTGTACGTTCATGTGTGTGCAAAATGTTAAATCACTACTAATTCCAAAATATATATAAAAAAAAAAAACTTATAAGAAGAGATGAATTTAATAATTTAATTTATATAATTGTAACAGAGAGAAAGAGAGAGAGACATACTACGTGCCAACAACTTTTCTTGTATTTGCTTCATTTTGATCATCACCAAACATTCTAGCCAACCCAAAATCTGAAATTTTTTGATTCATTTCCGCATCCAGTAGTACGTTACTCGCTTTTAGATCTCTGTGGATGATTCTTAGCCTTGAATCTTGGTGAAGATATAAGACTCCTCGAGCAATTCCATAAATAATTTCAAATCGCTTCCTCCAATCTAGCAATTTCCTTCCTATTTCGTCTAAATCGAAACATCAAACATGAATTTAAGCTTCAATCAATAATTAATACATATTGAAAACAGTTGCATGCAAAAATATCAAATTTACCGAAGATGAAAAAGTCTAGGCTTTTGTTTGGCATGTATTCATAGATCAACATCCTCTCTTGTCTGTTGATGCAAAAATTACAACCAAAAAGCTTCACAAGATTCCTATGCTGGAGTTTTGCAATCAGGTTAACTTCGTTTTTAAATTCTTCTGTGCCTTGTTTTGAACTTCTTGAGAGTGTTTTCACTGCTATTTCCTGTCCATTGGCTAGTTGACCCTGCATTTATTATAAATTTATAATGGGGACTTACACCAATTAACATATATTATTTGATTTTTTTTTCTTCATTATATATATTTTTTTCATTATATATATATATATATATATATATGTAAAACTTGCAGTGAAATGAGTAGTGCTATAAGGCACATTTTCATCACACTATTAGCAGACTTTTTGTGCCTACGTGGCATATGGTGTGGTGAGATGAATTATAAAAGCTTCTCAAACTAATTCATCTCACCACACCATATACCACATAGACACAAAATTTTGCCAATATTATGATGAAACTGTGCCTTATTGCACTACTTTATCATGTATCACAGGAAGAAACTAAACTTATTAATTACCTTATAGACCGGGCCAAAACCACCTTGTCCAAGCCTATTAGCCGGGGAGAAATTGTCTGTGGCAACAATTATGGTGCTCAGATCGAAAAATTGTACATCTAGTTTTCTACCAGTTTCATCAACCTTCTTAGAATCTTGGAAGGATGGTGAACTAGTAGTAACATCATTAAACAACGCGAACTGTCTTCTGTTCCCTGTCCAATCATGCAAGCACATGCTTAATTACAATTTACAATATACAAATGATGGTTGTAAAAATTTTAAGCAATTATTTATATATGAAGCCTATTCAAATGCAGAGAAAATTAGGATTAAAAACAAAAAAAGCTATCGTCCTTCTTAATTTACATGAAAACTGAAAATATGATTGAATATGGAACCCTTAAAATACATGACCTACTCAATTAAATTTTTTTTTTCTTTTTCTTTATGGTTAATACAAAGATGGGAGAAGGATAATTAAGGATGATGTTCCTTTTCAATATCCAGTCATAAATTAAGAAGACGAAATGAGGTTTCAGAAGGAAAAAGAAATCGCTGGCTAATTTTTTACGAGGTTAAGAGGTGAGAAAATGAGGTTTTCTAAGAGTTTTCTTTACATGTAAAAAAGATAATGATATTTAAGAAAGCTGCTGCTAATGCTTTAAGAAATTAAGAGTTTATATATATATATAAACTCTTAATTTCTTAAAGCATTAGCAGCAACTTCACTGTTCCCTGCAAATTATTCATCTAAATCAACTTCATTTTAGAATTCTTCTACTCTTTGTCTGGAATATCTTGATAGTCTTTTTATTGCAATTTCCTTCTAATTATCTAAGAGACCCTAAATTTAAGTACAAATTTCATTTAGTCATAATGCATTGAAACAAATCTAGTGCATTAACACACACATATGAACTGAAGTTACTCAAATTTTGGGAAACTTTCAAGGAGACTACCTTATAAACAGGGGCGGAGTTAGGATTTAGGATTTGGAGGGGCCAAATTGAAAAAAAAAATTTGGGGGGGCTAAAACTAAAAAAATAAAAAATAAAAATTTAGGGGTAAAATTTTAATTTTTTTTTTTTTTTTTGGGAGAAACCCCTGGCCTTGGGGCCTGGGACCCCCAAGGCCAGGGGTAGCTCCGCCCCTGCTTATAAACTGGGCCAAAACTACCTTCTCCAAGCTTGTTAGCAACAGAGAAATTATCGGTGGCTGCAACTATGATATTTAGATCAAAGAATGGCAAATCTGAATTTCTTGTACTCTCATTAAACTCCCTGCTTTCATGAAGGTATGTTGAAGTTGAGGTAACACTAAATAGATTTTTGCTTTCCCTGCTTTCTGTCGTCAAACACAGTTACAAATATTATTTCATGGTGCTAAGTTTTTGCAATGATGAATATATACCTACACAAAAAGCTCCCTAACGAAACTGATCGAGGAAATACAAGTAGAATTCAAGCTTATAGTTTTCATTTGTTATCATTGGTAGGTTTATAGTTCTTTTGGTAATTGAATAATTATGAATGTAAAAATTAACTCAGAATTTTGTCTTGCCTCCTCAGTTACCAAACTAATTCTTTTTTAATATCTGATTATTGGTCACCTTGGCAGCATTCATTACCAGCCTTTAAATCAAAGAAATAGGTTAATAGAAACAAGAAATAAAAACTGCTTCAAATAAATTAAAGAGTGTAAAACAAGTTTACTTACCTGTTTTCTTCCTCATTACCAGCCAATACACAATGGAGACTAAAAGAAGCAACGTTACAGCAACAGAAACCACAAGAACTACCAGCATCCTCTTGTTCCGAATAAGGCCATTTTTCTTTGAATATTGAGCTAAAATAAAAAAATAAATGTAAGAAACTTATATTAATTAAATGATTAAATTCATCATTTTGTATTAGTTTAAGTTTTTAAGATGTTATGTGATTTAACATGGTATCAGAATGAACGTCTTAAGTTCATTGGAACTTGAGCCAACAATCAGATAACATTTATTCTTTTCTATCGATTTAAATTCAGATAACATTTTTCAATTCAACAATCAGTGACAAAAGAAAAAGCTATAAATGTGAAGAATACCTAATGTAGCAGCATCCACACGTACAAACAAATCTTATCCCCCATTGGCAAACGTTCTGATGTCCACCAAGACCCCGTGCCATGACAAGCACCCGATCCCACCCCTTGTCTCATTTGCACTGGTGTAAGCCGTACAAGAACAGTTCCTCAAGCACTCCTGCTCACATTCCTTCAAACTCAAACTCCGGCTCTAATTGGAGCCGTTTTTACAAAAATGGCTAGAAATTAATTAGAGCCGTTTTAAAAAAGCGGCTCTAATTAGAGTCCTTTTTATTAAAACATCTCTAATTAGAGCCGCAAAAACGGCTCTTAATGGAGCCGTTTTAATTAAAAATGGCTCAAATTAGAGCCGTTTTATTAAAACGTTTTTTTTTGTAGTGCCAACATTTATAATTTTACAAATTAATTTTTCAAATGTAGGGATCAAGTAGTTCAACTGATGAGAGCAGACTACAACAAGTTTAGGACACGGAAATGATCATGAGAGAAGACTTCAACGAACTTCAGGCATGGTGATGGTCATTTCATTTAGAGAAGCATGTGCTCCTTTAGAACCTGAGGAATCCTGACCAGAATTTGTTGACCTGTTGATAAATGTTGGCTTCTTAGGAGATGGAACAGTTGCTTCATTTCCAAGCATGAAAACAATTTCAAGCATGGTTGGCCGATCTGTGGCTTGTTCTTGCACACAAAAGAGTCCTATTTGAATACATCTCAAAACTTCTTAAGCAGGATATTCCTGACCCAATAATGAGTCGACTATTTCCAAGGCTTTTCCTTCCATCCATAAGTCACATACTTGCAAAAATTGAAGAGTATTATGTTAGAGAAGTTCATCACTGAATCGTAATGAAGAGTGATAATATATTTTGCTTACATATCCAATCAAATTTAGGCCGGCACTTCCAACGTGATCACAATTGTTTCTCTTGCCATTAATTATCTCTAGTGTCAAGACACCATAGCTGAATACATATGATTTTATAGAATATAACCCTTCCATTGCATACTCTAGAGACATGTATCCACGGCAAAAATAAAAAATTGAAGCTCATCTAAGTTTTGCTTTTTAATTAGCATTGTACGTACATGTGTGTGCAAAATGTTAAATCACTACTGATTCCAAAAACAAAACAAAAAAAGCTTATAAGAAGATATGAATTTAAAAATTTAATTTATATAATTGTAACACATAGAGAGAGACATACTATGTGCCAACAACTTTTCTTGTATTTGCTTCATTTTTATCATCACCAAACATTCTAGCCAACTCAAAATCTGCAATTTTTTGATTCATTTCCGCATCCAGTAGTACGTTACTCGCTTTTAGATCTCGGTGGATGATTTTTAGCCTTGAATCTTTGTGAAAATATAAGACTCCTCGAGCAGTTCCAAAAATAATTTCAAATCGCTTCCTCCAATCTAGCAATTTCCTTCTTATTTCGTCTGAATCAAAACATCAAACATGAATTTAAGCTTCAATCAATAATTAATACATATTGAAAACAGTTGCATGCTAAAATATCAAATTTACCAGAGATGAAAAAGTCTAGGCCTTTGTTTGACATGTATTCATAGATCAACATCCTCTCTTGTCTGTTGATGCAAAAATTACAACAAAAAAGCTTCACAAGATTCTTATGCTGGGGTTTTGCAATCAGGTTAACTTCGTTTTTAAATTCTTCTGTGCCCTGTTTTGAACTTCTTGAGAGTGTTTTCACTGCTATTTCCTGTCCATTGGCTAGTTGACCCTGCATTTATTATAAATTTATAATGGGGACTTACACCAATTAACATATATTATTTGATCTTTTTTCATTATATATATATATATATATATATAAAACTTGTAGTGAAATAGGAATAGTAATATTGGTAAATATTTACATTTAATATAAGTTGACAATTCTGAGATTCTTATCATCATATCATGTATAACGGGAAGAAATCACCTTGTCCAAGCCTATTAGCCGGGGAGAAATTGTCTGTGGCAGCAATTATGGTGCTTAGATCGAAAAATTGTACATCTAGTTTTCTACCAGTTTCATCGACCTTCTTAGAATCTTGAAAGGATGGTGAACTAGTAGTAACATCATTAAACAACGTGAACTGTCTTCTGTTCCCTGTCCAATCATACAAGCACATGCTTAATTACAATTTACAATGTACAAATGATCGTTGTAAAAATTTTAAGCAATTATTTATATATGAAGCCTATTCAACTGCAAATAAAATTAGGATTAAAAACAAAAAAAGCTATCGTCCTTTTTAATTTACATGAAAATTGAAAATACGATTGAATATGGAATACATGACCTACTCAATTCAACTTTTTTTCTTTTTTCTTTTTCTTTATGGTTAAGACAAAGATGGGAGAAGGATAATTAAGGATGATGTTCCTTTTCAATATCCAGTCATAAATTAAGAAGACGAATTAAATGAGAGATGAGAAGGAAAAAGAAATGGCTAACTTTTTACGAGGTTAAGAGGTGAGGAAATGAGGTTTTCTAAGAGTTTTCTTTACATGTTAGGAAGATAATGAGATTTAGGAAAACTGCTGCTAGTGCTTTAAGAAATTAAGATTTTTTTTTTTTTTTAATATATATATATGGCTTGTGTCTTCTATAATGATTAATTAATGATATCTATGACCATCAAAATCTTGTTCTAGCTATCATGTTATTTTCTGATTTCCAACCAAATATAGATATGTTCCTAGATTCCTTACAATTTATCAAAAGTACTTGTATTAGTTCACCAACAGGCAGCTTGAGATGGACGAAAAAAGAAAACACTGCAAAATAAAATAAAAATAAAAATTAGTATAAAATAAAATGACAAAAATTTCCTACAAACCGATTTGTAGGAAATTTATTACAACCCACATATAAGATTGACATGTGTTCCTTGGCATGTGAGAAACACATGTTATTTAAATATCACGAGCATGTAATAACCCGTGCAATGCACGGATTGTTTTTTAATTGTTTACTATTATTATTATTTCCAGATTTAATTAACAAAAAACAATTACTTAATAATAACCAACCTTTTTTCTAAATTGTTAAACAAATTATATTTCTCTGGTTCTAATGAAATCTTGAAACCTAATGTCGTCCATCGATTAAGCACATAAACAATTTGTATTACACAAAGTAAAAAAAATAAAAAATAAAAAATGGAACCATAGAAAATATAAACAAAAAAAAATGAAAAATACTAATATAATAGAATAGAGTTATCTTTTCTGTACACTTTTCCGGTTCATATGAAACCTTGAAAGTCAATGTTGTCTATCAATTAAGCACGTTAACAATGTGCATTACACAGGAAAAAAAAAAAAAAACAATTTAGTGAACAACGTAAACTAAAAATCGTCATACCTAGTACGAAAAACAGCAATTAATGTAAACTCTCTCTCACCATGGTTTCCTGGAATTCAACGTAAAATGTAGAAAAGAGAAAAAAAAAAATAAAAAAAAAATAAGCAGTTTGAACAAAAGAAAATAATATAAATTAGAAAATAGGGACAAAAAAAATGCAAACGAAAGAACAAAATCACAGGAAATAAAGTAAAAAAAAAAATGTAAAATGATAACCACTAACATAACAGAAAATAACTTCTTCTTCTTCTTTTTTTTTTTTTTTTTTTTAATATATACTTTTCCCAGTTCCAATGAAATTTATAAGTATAGGAAGAAGTCTCACTACAAAAATTTAAGTAAATTGTGACCAATGTTTAGTGGCCTTTCAGGCACCCTGAAAGGCCACTAAACATTAGTGACATAGGGTTAGTGGCGTTTTTAGAAGGCCACAAATGAGTCAGTCAGTATTTCTGACTTTGTGGCGTGTTAGCCAATGACACGCCACAAATTTGTGGCGTGTCAGAGGGACACGCCACTAATATATATAGTGGCGTGTCAGAGGCACACGCCACTATATATTATAGTGGCGTGTCCCTCTGACACGCCACTAATTGTGGTATTTTTTTTAAAAAAAAAAACCTAAAATCCTGCAATCCAAAAATCTTAAAATCCTGTAATCCGAAATTTGGTATTGGCTTACAACAATTCCATCAATCCATAATCAACACAATTGCAACAATTTGAATTTTTATCAACAATCACAACTAAAAAAAAAATTATTCCAAAAGTTTCACTAAACATATATACATAACATAGATTCATAATACTCGAACTAAAACTTACAACAAATAAAATATACAATATTATCAATCTTTGTCCTAAATTAATCCCAAAAAGTCATTCCAAAAGTTTCAATAAAAATATGTCATAAATTCATAACAATCAAAACAAAGGTTTCAATAAACAAAATATATAATCAATCTTTGTCATAGATTGATAACAAAACTGGAGCAAAAAAAGGCAAGTACATATTTGCCAACTAAAATAAACCTAAATGTTACCCAATATCAATCGTCAGCAAGATTTTCATGATCGGGTAACTACATAGCATTTTCCGTAGGATCTGTTAATGATAAAACAAATATAGTATGTTAGCAAACAATATGATCAAATTATATAAAGTCCTAAGCAGTTAACAAAGTGTGAATTTAAACAGACGTAATCATACCACGAAAAAAAAAAACCCATTAATTATTACCTGATCTGCTATCAACAGATGACACATTCATATGATGTGCAGAATTTTTGTCTGGCACTATATTATCATGAGAGACTCCAGGCACGGATACTGATTGGCGCCACAATGACTCCATTTGGCTAAAACGGGACATAATATGAGATTGTGCTGTCAACACCTCATCCATTTGTAACTTGTGTCGTGCCCGCTCACCCTCAAGTACTCTCTCGATCTCAGAAGCTTGTCTTGCCCGCTCAGCCTCGAGTGCTCTCTCCATCTCAGAACTGTGTCGTGCCCTCTCAACCTCGAGTGCTCTCTTCATCTCAGAAACAAACATTTCTTGCGAAAAGACGGCGTGCCCTTGATTTTGTGAATGCGGTTGTGATGGTGTATGGTAAGAGCGTATGGACCCTCGCATAGGCCAAATATTTGGTCCAACCTACCTAACTCTGCCGGCGTACTCCGGCTTGTTGCCAAGCGCCTGGGCATACGCATCGTCATGTCTCCAACGTACCGTTCCTTGTGTTACGCTTGACGATGCGGCAGAGTCGGTTGGCATTAGCATCGCCATCCTTTCCTGCATGTAGTATTAAATGTTGGTGCGTCAAACTAATGTGCATCGTAAATAAATAATTACACATATAAGTAAAACAATATATGAAAGATGAATAACATACACATCTCTCTTTTACTATATCATTTGGATAGCTTTCATCCTTCTTCGTGTGAGTTTTTATGTACGCTTGTGCTCGCGTAGGAGGAGTGCCATCCTTGACAGTCTCCCAAAAGAATAAATCATTATAACAAATGTTTACATATATAAAATGTTTACATTTATATGTATGGAATAAATTGGTGCACATACTTCTTCGTGTGACAACCTCGCATAGCTTTTGGTCCCCATGCAATGAGGAGTATTTTGCAATGCTCGTAATTGCTTCATATGGTCAGCATACTCCTACACAATTAACATTCTTATTATGTAAACACTAACACAACTAAATGAAATTAATGAAACTACACCAAATAGTAATATAATTCATGACTAACCTGATACTCTTCGTCACACCATTTATTCAACAACGCATCCACGTCCTCAGGGCGGTAGTTGGAGAGTCTTCTTGCCCCTACTCTTGCCCGTACCGTCTCAGGAGTATCGCCCCGTTGAATGCCTAATTTAACTTTTGTACTGTGTCTCAAATTCTTGAGCTTTACACCCATATCCCGAAACGCATCTCGTTTTACTTTTTGTAAATCATAATTTGGTGGGATGTAAAAGTCCACCTACACAAGTTGGAAGAAGATAAATAAAAATTTTTTTAAAAAAAGTTTGACGGTACGTAAAAGTCTACTTACCATCAGGGCTTCCCATATATCCTCCTTTGTACGAGCCGGTACATGCGCCCAATCGTCCCGTAAATGCACATAGTTTCCGCTCCTTATTAGCTTCCCGGTTTGCCGTCTAAATTTATTGGCGCTAAATCCTACGGGTTGCCAGCCTGGATTATAATCCATCACGACCCTCTTTCCTGCGGGGATCTCCCATGCCTTGTGCGGGTCCATAATGGTCATAACTTTAAAACAAGTGCTGCCATCCGGATTAGTACCTATAACATTAATAGATATTGATGTTAATTATTTTGAAACGAATATAAAATGCAAAACAATAAATACGTATATATCCTTTAAATTTATAAAAATATGTACTTACTTATCGTCCGGATCTGATTCACGTTCAGCACTTGTGTAGCAAGCTCATCCTCAGGCTGTGCATCATGTAGGCCCTCCGCGGACTGTGCATCATGTAGGCCCTCCGCGGACTATCTATCATGTAGGCCCTCCGGAGCTTGTGTCTCATTATAGTCTGAAAGATGTGTCTCAGTATCATGAGAACTCGACATGCTGTAGTCGAACAGCCGCGCCACGTGACCAGGGGAACACGCCTCTAATTGGCTCACTGTCTGCTGCATTTGAGGTAGATGACCAAATGTATTATCTTCGATGTTGTATTGGTATCCTGAGTGATCATCTGCGAATACTGGTCTATACCCTGCCTCTGTATGCGTAGGGTCGCTCTCTGTGTGCGTAGGCTCGCTAGATCTCGATCCTTGGCCCTTATTCCGCTTCATAACATTTGGGATTCTATAACTCATTGTACTCTGCAAAATAAATCACTTATTTATACAAATATATATCAACTATATGCACCACAGTATTTAAATGAGTCACATATTTAACAATCAATCAATGTAGAAATAAATATTTTAAAATATCAAATAGATTTATTTTTTTTACACATACACTAGGACCGGATCTAAGTCAGGTCGGATGTGATCGAAGTCATCTCGTAGATCATGATCATTATTACTGGTCAATAGGAGCGGCTCGCACTCGTGGTAGTTAGCACATGCATCATCATGCCCTTCATCACCAACATCGTATACGTTCCTAGGTTTAGTTCTTACAGCGCAAGCCCAACCTGGGTCCCGTTCATCTTCAACGTAAAAAACTTGGTCAACTTGTGTGGTTAGCACGTACGGCTCATCGGTGATCAACTTTCCCGTGTGTACAAGTTTTTTGAAATTGACAAGCACTAGCCCATACTCATTCACCTTGTACCCTATGTCCCTCGTGGTGTCCGCCCAATCACATTTGAACAAAACGTACTTGGTCCTATCGTAGTACTCGACCTCAATTATTTCTGTTAACTTCCCGTAGTACATTTCGCCATCAACGGTCGGCACACACACACCGCTATTCTGAGTCCTCTTTCCCGCATCATGTGCTCGAGTGCGAAACAGTTTTCCATTTACAACATATCTATTATATCTTATAGCTGTCTCTTTCGGCCCTCTACAATGCATCACCAATTTGTCACCTATTCCTTCCTACCTCGATCGTCCAATCGATCGACCTACGAGTATATTATGTACAATGTAAAACGCACAAAGTTAGTTTGGTTAGTTTATATGATGTATAAGTTCAACATTTAATAATTAAACATGATGATAATTCGTACATATTCACGGTACCAATCGCAGAACTGTTCATGATGTTGAGCTTCTAATTGATCATCCGTAGTTCGCCCCCTATTATGTGATCGCCTAAGCGTATCCATGTGCATCCTGCAATTGGAAATTAGTCGCATTATTATTCATCCTAAGGCTATAACATAATTAAACATACATATTGATGTAACACAACTTACGCTCGAAGCTGAAGGAACTCGTCAGAGTTCTTCGTAATATATCGATGAATCTGTGTCAATGTGATATGGTCGAGGATGACTCGTGTTCCCGCCCCCTTTGAACCATCAGGATTTCTTTGGATTTTGTTGTGAAATATTGGTACGTTATCTAGATACCTCGAGCAAAACGTCATCAACTCGGTCGCTATATAGCCTTCCGCAATGCAGCCCTCAGGAGCTGCTTTATTGCGTACACTAGATTTAAACCCCCCAAGGCTCCTACATAGGAACACCATTCAAGTAGTGCTAGTTAGCAATTGTATTCTAATATCGTAAAAATTAAAATGATTATTAAGCATGCACAAATATTACCTCTCTGCTGGATACATCCACCTATACTGTACAGGTCCCCCAAGTCGACATTCACGGACAAGATGCACGACCACATGAATCATGCTAGTAAAAAAACCGGGGGGGAATATCTGTTCCAGCTTGCACAAAGTGACACAGACGTCACCCTCTAGTCGGTCCATATCCTCTTGTGTTAAGTTTGTAGAGCATATCCCCCTGAAGAATGCAGACATCTCAACAAGAGGTCTAACTACGTTATTTGGCAGTGATCCGCGCAATGCAATAGGGAGAAGTTGTTGCATCAATATATGGCTGTCATGACTCTTTAAGCCCGATATTGTACATTCTTTAAGTTTTACACAACGAGAAACGTTAGAAGCATATCCGTCGGGCACCCTCACATTTCGAATCACTTTCAAAAAATGAGTTTTATCATCTCTGGACATCGTGTGGCATGCTGCGGGCATATAGGTTCTACAATTATCGGCCGTGAACGGATGAAGTTTATGTCTCAAACCCATTTCCATCAAGTCTGTGCGAGCTGCGACGTCATCCTTTGTCTTACCTGGGATGTCAAGAATTGTGCCAAGTATATTGTCCATCACATTTTTCTCTATGTGCATAACATCAAGGTTGTGCCGCAATAAATTATCTTTCCAGTACGGCAACCTAAAAAAAATATTTTTCTTCTTCCAAATTACATTTTCAGTCGATGTTTCTCCCTTCTTCCGCTTATTCCTTTTTTTCTTTTTATCCTTGTTTGCCATGCCCGCGCTCTCATCCCCAAATACCATACCCTATAATTGTCCCAGAATTTCTTCTCCACTTTGCACATGGGGGGCACATTCTAATTCTTGGGTTCCGTCAAATGTTTTTTTGTTTCGCCTCCACGGATGATCCATAGGCAAGTATCGTCTATGTCCCATATAACAATGTTTTTTACCGTGTTTTAACCGTTTAGACTGTATTGAATGCATACAGCAAGGACATGCAAACTCACCCTTGTTAGGCCATCCGGACAAATCTGCGTACGCCGGGAAGTCATTTATTGTCCACATCAACTGCGCTCACATCACAAAATTATTTTTCTTCGAGACATCAAATGTGCGTACCCCTACATTCCAGAGTTCTTGTAACTCCTTAATCAATGGCTGAAGGTAAACATCTATATCCATTCCAGGTGAACTTGGGCCCGGGATAATCAGAGATAATATGAATGATGTTTGTTTCATGCACATCCAAGGAGGCAAGTTGTATGGAACAAGCAGTACTGGCCAAGTGCTATGGGAAGTGCTCATGTTCCCAAATGGATTAAATCCATATGAGGTTAGACCAAGTCTGATGTTCCTGCTATCGGTCGAAAATTCTGGATGTAAGAGATCGAATGATTTCCATGCTTCATCGTCAGCCGGATGCCTCAGCACGCCATCTTTAGTGCGGCCTTCTACATGCCATCTCATGTGGGGCGCTGTATGTTCCGACATAAAAAGCCGTTGTAGCCGGGGGATGAGTGGAAACCACCGCAATACTTTCACCGGACGTTTCTTTCTCGACGATATGGGTTGACCATCCTCGTCCAAATAAATTTCATCCTTCCACTTAGATTCTCCACAAACGATGCATGATTCTAATTCTTGATTGTTCTTCCAGAATAACATACAATCATTACGACATGCAGGAATCTTCTCATAACCAAGCCCTATGTCACTAAGAAATTTTTTCGCCTCATATGTATTAGCTGGCAAAGTGTCATCACATGCAGGCAGCAACTGGATGATGAACTCAAGGAAATCTGAGAAAATCTTGTTGCTAAGTCCACCAACGCATTTCAAGTTGTACAAATGTACAGTAGCACTCAGCTTGCTATGTTTAGTACCCCCATGAAGTGGTTTCTTCGACTTTTTGAGCATGTCGTAGTACTTCTGAGCGTTTCCTTCAGCTGATTCTCCATTCCACCTAATTTCTTCACCTCTCATAGCCACCCTGTTCTGTGCTTCCACTAGCCACATCTGCGGCTGAGCGATTCAAGTAAGAACCTGCAACAGGACCCCGAACATGCTTCTCACCGTGCCAAAACCATGTAGTGTATGTAGTCATTATTCCCTTACCCCCTGTCAAGTGGGCAAGTACGACATCGGGCTGGTGACACTGGTTATTTCAACACGACTTACAAGGGCAGTGTATATTTCCACTGGGGATTCTACAGTTACTAACTGCGAAGTTAACAAACAATCTACACCCATCTCTATATTCCCTCGTACCCCTAGACTTTGTCATTCAAGTCTTGTCCATCTTCTTCTCTACGTACAATACAAAATAGTAACAAAATAAAGTAAACAACATATAAATTTTCAAATGGTAATTTTGAAGATTATAATTAACTTTTCTAAAATTTTACATATAAATTTTGATAAAAATAAAAATTTCAACAAAAAAGCTATTTAAAATAGAAATTATTTACCCACTAAAATGTGAATTTCTATTTAAGAGGTCGCACTATTGCCCTCTGCAATTTTAAATAAAAAATTTGTTTTTGTTATTATATCTAACTACTTTTCACAAGCACCAAATATTTGTCCAAATATCAAGCTCTTTAACTAAATTTTATTTTATTTTTTTATTGGTTTTAGTTGGTTGAAACTAACTCCATGAAAGAGTTAGATAGGTTTAATAGTTGAGTTGGAATGGAAATCCAACTTGTTAGGATTAGCTTATTTAATATTTACGATTATAGCATATTTGAATTTGAATATTCAAACTTACCTTTGTTATCATTTTAGGTATTACCTATTTGTATTTCTATTTAAAAGACCATTTGATCATTTAATGAAAGGCGAATTAGAGAAATTGCAGTGTTTTTCTACCCTATGTTGTAGGGAGAATTGTGGTGTTCTTACCTAAGTGAAGAATTGTATTTTCTCCTACCCAAACAAAAAAAACCTAAGAGATGTCTTTTTCCCACAAATCCTAAACAATTTTCTGCTTCTTGTTCCTCAAACTTTCCATTTTGCTCCCAAGAACTAAATCTTAATTTTTTTAGCCACTCGTCACTCGAAACGAACACAACTCAGAAAGAGAACTAAAATAAACACACATTGACATATAATCAAATAACTTGAATTTATTTATTCCCAAGGCAGAAGCAACGCAATTACTTTCAAAGCATATACATATATATATTTATGCTGATGCATGTGCTATAAAAGTAGCAAAAATATTGATGATATTTGGAATTCACAAATTTAAAATTCACAAATTCAAAAATATTGATGATATTTGCTATAAAGTAGCAAAAATATTGATAATATTTCTGTCTTATTGAATTTTTTTTTTTTGATGAATAAGTAAGCAATATTATTAACAATTACGAATCACCAAAAGTGAACAAAGTAACAACAATACAACCAAAGCTAGCTATATCTCAATAGCAACAAAACCAACAGAACAAAAGAAACAAAAACACCAAAACCAACAAACAAGCTAAACTGGAACTAATGCAAAAATATTGATAATATTTCTGTCTTATTGAAATTTTTAGGCAGCCTCAAATCGAAATTCTACACAAATTTGTCTATTTCATTTCTCAAGTTCAATTATTTATTTATTTTTAAATTTTATCAATAAATAAATAATTGTAGAAAAAAATAGGAAAATGATTTTACCTTACACGGCGTCGGAGGTCGGGGGCAGCTGGGTTGCTTGTGGCCGGCGTCGGAGGTCGGGGGCGGCAGGGGTTGTTGGTGGCCGGCGAGCTACAGATGAGAGAGAGAGATTGAGAGAGAGCTTGAGAGAGAGCTAGAGAGAGAGAGAGCTTGAGAGAGAGCTAGAGAGAGAGAGCAAAAGAGAGAGCTATAGAGAAAGAGAGAGAGAGAGAGAGAGAGAGAGAGAGAAGGAGATGCATACCAGTCGGAGCTGAAGTGGCCGACGTCCGGCGATAGAGAGACGGAGACACAGAGAGAGAGAGAGAGAGTAGAGTGAGAGAGGGACACAGGAGAGAGAGGGAGTACAGTGAGAGAGGGAAGAAACAAAGGAGAGAGGAAGAACCGCGCGGGAGTGCGCGGTTCTAGGAAATTTAGTGGCGTGTCATAAATGACACGCCACAATTTTACTGGCGTGTCATTTATGACACGCCACAATTTAATGGCGTGTCGGTCAGACACGCCACAAAATTGTGGCGTGTCAGTCCGACAGGCCACAAAATTGTGGCGTGTCAGACCGACACGCCACAATTTTGTGGCGTGTCTGACTGACACGCCATTAAATTACTGGCGTGTCTGACTGACACGCCACAATTTTACTGGCGTGCTAAATTAAACACGCCACTAATAATTTTAGTGAGGTGTTTTAATTCAACACGCCACTAATTAGTGAGGTGTCAAAAAATAATTTACTGCAGACACGCCATTAAATGTCCTATTTTTTGTAGTGTCTCGTCAAATAGAGATTTTTTCTTTCGGCTATCCTTCTTATATGTAGTATAAAAGAAACTACTTTTTGAAAAGAAATTAAAAACAATATTTTTTTTTTATAAGTAGAAATTAAAAATAATATATAAATTATGAGAAAAGTACACATATCCCCCTCAAACTACCACTCAATTGTCAATGTACCCCAAAAACTATCAATTGTATCAATATACTCCCTCAAACTACCAAAAAATGTCAATGTCCCACTTAAAACCAAGAAAAAAACAAAAATGACCCTAAATTTTTTTGAATAAGACAAAAATGTTTTTATAAATTCGAAAAAAAAAATAAGTAAAACTAAAAGAAAAAAGTAAAAAAAAATTAAAAAAGAACGATTTTTTTTTTAAAAAAAAAAAACCGAAAAAATATCTGAAAAATATAAAAATAATTTTTTAAAAGAAAAAGAAAAAGAAAAACCAGTTCTTTTATTAAATTAAAAAACCTTAAAAAAAAATATAAATTTTTTTTTAAAAAAAAAAAACCAAAAAATAACTGAAAGTTATATAAATAATTTTTTTTTAAAAAAAAAACCAAAAGAAGAACCAGTTGTTAATTATTATTTTTTTGCATAAATTTTTGTTATTTTATATTTTGAAATAATTTTTTTTAGTTTTTCTTTTATTTTAATAATTTTATGAATGGTGTTTTTGTCATTAGGGGGACATTGACATTTTTTGGTAGTTTAGGGGGGGGACATTGACACAATTGGTAGTTTGGGGGGACATTGACAATGTGGTAGTAGTTTGAGGGGGTTATGTGTACTTTTCCCATAAATTATCAATGCAAAAATAAGGACAGAAAATCGAATCAGAAAAACAAAAGCACATAAAATAAATACAAACAAAAATATTATTTACAATTCTATTATTCGGTGCTTGAACACAGCCTCTGCAAACTTAAAAGCCAAACTACAAAAGCAAATAAAGAAAATTTATATCTTTAAAAAAAGAAAAATTTTAATTTACGTGGTTGTATATATATATACGCACATAAAAGAAACTACTTTTAGAACAAAAATTAAAAATGATATATAAATTAGAACTGAAAATAATAACAAAAAGAAGAAACAGTGGAACAGAACCACAGTTAATAAAAAGACAAATTGAAAATGAAAAAATACTAATACAATAAAAAAAATTTGTCTTTTTGTATACTTTCCTCTATTTCAATAAATTCATAGCATTTTGGAGATATGATTATATTGTGGGCATTGCCTGATGGATATATATATAATCCAATGCAATGCGAACGAAAGCAAACAAAAAACATCACATATGCATGTATGGGTACCATAAATTTTGCTATCGATCGGCACAAACAAAAACCACTATATGTTCATGAGAGTTGCAAATCAATTGCTGATTCATTGTTTCATGCATCATCTTAAGACTGAAATAAGATCAAGTAAAGTAAAAAATCAACACTTAATACATGAATTCTGGAAAATTGCAGAAAGACATTCATTAACCTCTATTTTCTTTGGTTTCTACATATGGTGCTGAATATTTGTTTAAAAACTGCTATTATTTTGTTGTTTGCAGACTTGCCTTAAAAATGGGATGCTAATATATGCAAGACACACAAAATAAAATAAAATAAAATGTACAAACGGTTATTTTGTTGTTTGCCAAAAACTAACTTCAACTTTTCACTAATGGCCTCAACATTTCACTAAGAGCGACGCATGGGAGGAGGGGAAAATGTCACATGTGAAACAAAGTGTTTTTCCCTTCAAAAAAACATTAACGGATACTTGTCAAATTTTTAAGCAACCACTTGTCATAATTATAGGCACTACTCTTATTGATTCCCCTATTAAATATGATACAGTTATTTACTAGAAAAAAAAAATAAAAAAAAAATAAAAACTTCCTTTATAATGTTATTAAATGCACAGTTTAACTTTAAAAAGATACTTGACTGCATTTTAAAAAATCACTTGTCACAATATTATGCAATGCTCTAAGTGATTCTCCAATTATATATATGCCATGTAACCCTTTGGCTGTCTCGTAGAACCAAAACAAGATTTCTAAAATCTAAGAGCTGAGCCGCCATAGAAATGTTCGTGGATGAGACTGAAGCGTTTGTAGACCAGATAGGAGTGCTTCGGTTTTTGCTGTTGAGGACGAGGTTTCCATGGCTGTTAATGGAGAGGATGCCGGAGGTATCATTGAGAGGGCTGTCTCTGTTTGCTACCCACACAACGGTTTGTTCAGGAACTTTGTACTACCATATTCCGACGTAGCGGGGGCTAGAGTTTCTAGGGCTGAAAAACCCAAGTGCAAAGGCTTTTCCTTTCGATACTAGGATGTCATCGTCTTTAATGGACTCGTTCGGCGAAATGGTGTCAAGGGAAATGCAAAATCGGAAAACAAGTAGGGAGAGAAGAAACCATGTATTCAGTAACTCTTTAGTTGGATTCATGGTGGTTTTTCCGATGAAGGGTATAGGTCAAAATATGTTGCTATGTGTCTTGTGGGACACACGTGTACAATATGATAATTTTGACTTGAACGAGAGCATTGAACCTGCTTCAAATTCCAAAGGCTGTGCAAATTTTACGTACAATGAACTTCGTCGGGCCCAACAACCGACGACTCTTTCAAAAAAGGATGCGCTCATGAGGCCACGACTACCTGTGAAGACAGCAGCAGCTTTCGACCCGAACTGGAAAAGGCTTGAAAGACAAATTCCGAGTTCCTTAGTACGATCAGTTCACTAATTAATTAGAAAACTGAGGAACTACGTACTCTAGGACTATATTTCATACCGATGGGCCTTCAAAGGCCCAATTTTTTAAAAAGCCCAAGGAGACTTAAAAGACGTACACACCAACTTAGTGGAAGGCCCAAACACACACTAAAGCTACCACACTGCTAGAGGTACACGATCGATCTCCATACACACGCAGCTTACACGTCCCAGATGAATTCCCTTACGTTTTTATCTAGCTTTTTTTACTAATCGTACTGTTAGAATAGTTCTGTCCGGAGACGTGTTGATCTTCAAGAGCCTTCAACTTGCAAGAAAGAAAACTGCGTCTGTGGGTATTGGACTCGGCCCATATTTGGCAGATCGGGATATTTTTCTGACACTTACCATCCCTCTCAGTTAGGGCTTGACTGATTTGGGCGTCAAAGTGTCTCTATTTTTTAGATAGGAGGGCTTTCTAACTACGCTTTTCTTATTATGTAGATGCAAGTAAAACCCCGGCCCTTCCTAAAGGGCGACTTGAAGTAAGTGTGAATGTTCTTTGCATCAACAAACCTTTGTTAGAGTTTGGATCCAACCAAGATTTTCCCAAGTGTCAAACTGAGAGCTGGTGACATTGGGGACCCAGATGGCTGGCTCCTTATTAGAATATGTGGGTCTGTCTTGATTGTTTAGTGTTTAATTAATAGCCTGCCAAGAATGACTTGATCATAGCCATCTGCTTTACAATCTAAAACTTAAGCCTCAGAAGATCTTTTGCGTTGTAGAACTTTGTTAATTAGTGAGATAATTAACTGGAAGCTTGCCAAGAGTGATTTGCGTTAAACCATACAAGGTAATAGAAAGTTGATAAAAATTCTTTCAAATTGACATGTGTCCTTAAAACATGTGATTTTCACGTATAAGAATCACAAACTCTAAAAATACATGAGTAGTAGTTTATACCTAATTATATTCACATGGTAATGGTTTTATATTATATTCATATATAAAAGAGAAATATATGTATCAGTGTACAATTGATTTACCGGAAATTAAGCTCAAGCTGTAATAGCATATTGGTGCACTAACCTAACAACATGTGGTTAGCGAGCATTAATCATAGTAATTGTTACTTCATTTACAGAACAAGCACCTTCACTAATTGATCTATCTTTACTGTTGTAAGTGCTCTTCAGAATAAATGCAGGTTGTTTTGGATAAGAAAGATGTGTGTCATTACCCAACATAAAAACAACTGTTGACATGGTCGGTCTATCTATTGCATATTCTTGCACGCACAAAAGACCAATTTGAATACATCTCAAAACTTCTTTAGCATATTGGTCACCCAGTGATGAATCAACTATTTCCATGGCTTTATCTTCTCTCCATAGGTCCCAAACCTACAAACAACATATTCATCATATATATTAGTTTTAAAAAAAAATAGCAGGCCGATTTGATAAACCCTTTGCCCATGTTCTTACAAGTCCAATCAAGTTTGAGGATGGACCATCATGATAATAAGCACTGTTCTTTTTGCCAGTAATGAGCTCTAGCATCAAAACCCCAAAGCTATATACATCAGACTTCACTGAAAATAGCCCTTGCATTGCATACTCCGGTGACATATATCCACTGCAGTAACAAAATAAAATGATCAAAGATAGCTTTATGTTTGTGCATTAACGTGGCATATAAACTTTCCAAGAATACAATAGGAAAAAGAATTACAAAGGTTTGCTTAAAAACCACACTTTGATTTGTACTTTTAAGACTAATAATGGAAGGTACCTAATAGGATGGAAACTATCTTTATTTTGTAATGCACTTACTATGTTCCAACGACGCGATTTGTATTTGCTTCACTTTGGTCCCCTCCAACAATTTTAGCCATACCGAAATCAGCAATTTTTGGATTCATTGCATTGTCAAGTAGAATATTGCTGGCCTTTAAGTCTCTGTGGATAATTCTTAATCTTGAGTCTTGATGAAGATATAAAAGCCCTCGAGCAACCCCACAAATAATCTCGAAGCGTTTTCCCCAATCTAACAATGACCTTTTTGTTTTGTCTGAATGAAGAGATGACAACTTAGAATATATATACGCTTATGTATTTTTGCTACATACTAAGAATTAATTCATATGTTTGTAGTTAGAGGACCATTTTCGGGTGATACTGCAAGAAGTTTATGTGAAAAGTAGACATACGTACCAAAAATGAAAAAGTCCAGGCTTTTGTTTGGCAAGTACTCATAGATTAACATCTTCTCTTCTCCCTGAACGCAATAACCTAGAATCCTCACAAGGTTCCTGTGTTGGAGTTTAGCAATTATTCCAACTTCATTTTTGAATTCTTCTACTCCTTGTCCCGAATACCTTGATAGTCTTTTTACTGCAATTTCCTTCTGATTATCTAAGAGACCCTGAAATTTAAGTACAAATTTCATTTAGTCATAGTGCATAGAAACAAATCTAGTGCATTAACACACACATATGAACTGAAGTTACTCAAATTTTGGGACATTTTTAAGGAGACTACCTTATAAACTGGGCCAAAACCACCTTCTCCAAGCTTGTTAGCAACAGAGAAATTATCTGTGGCTGCAACTATGATATTTAGATCAAAGAATGGCAAATCTGAATTTCTTGTACTCTCATTAAACTCCCTGCTTTCATGAAGGTATGTTGAAGTTGAGGTAACACTAAACAGATTTTTGATTTCCCTGCTTTCTGTCGTCAAACACAGTTACAAATATTATTTCAGGGTGCTAATATAAGTTTTTGCAATGATGAATACCTACACAAAATGCTCCCTAACGAAACTCAGAAAATACAAGTAGAATTCAAGCTTATAATTTTCATTTGTTATCATTGGTAGGTTTATAGTTCTTTTGGCAATTGAATAATTATGAATGTAAAAATTAATTCAGACTTTTTTCTTGCCTAGTTACCAAACTAATTCTTTTTTAATATCTGATTATTACCAGCCTTAGAATCAAAGAAATAGGTGAATAGAAACAAGAAATAAACGCTGCTTCAAATAAATTAAAGAGTGTAAAACAAGTTTACTTACCTGTTTTCTTCCTCATTACCAGCCAATACACAATGGAGACTAAAAGAAGTAACGTTACAGCAACAGAAACCACAAGAACTACCAGCACCCTCTTGTTCCGAATAAGGCCATTTTTCTTTGAATATTGAGCTAAAATAAAAAATAAATGTAAGAAACTTATATTAATTAAATGATTAAATTCATCATTTCGTATTAGTTTAAGTTTTTAAGATATTAGGTGATTTAACATGGTATCAGAACAGACGTCTTGAGTTTATTGGAGCTTGAGCCAATGCATACGTAAAGTGTTAAATATTAATTAAATTATTAAATTCAGATAACATTTTCCAATTCAACAAATAGTGACAAAAGAAAAAGCTATAAATGTGAAGAATACCTAATGCAACTGCATCCACACGTACAAACAAATCTTGTCCCGCATTGGCAAACGTTCTGATGTCCACCAAGTCCCCGTGCCATGACAAGCACCCGATCCCACCCCTTGTCTCATCTGCACTGGTGTAAGCCGTACAAGAACAGTTCCTCAAGCACTCCTGCTCACATTCCTTCAAACTCAAACTCATGTCCACACGTGCATGTGAAGTATCCGGCAACTTCACATGTCGCAGCTTCACAAACCCTTCTCCACTGTGGCACGCGGATACTCCTTGACTCCTCCCGCATCCGCCCGACCCGTCTCTCAAGTACCATTCACTGGTCGAATTGGGTTCAAATCCGGGTAAGCATGTGCACTGGAACTTGGTGGGATTGTATGGGTCGCAGTAACCATTTGGACCGCACTCTCCATACGTATCACACAACTCTTTCGGAGTATACCAAAACATGACCCATCTACTCTCGTGCCACGTGGACCGAGAAGCGACTCCTGGTTCGTTCATCACCAGTCTAGTGAAAATTCTTGGGTCGGTTAAAGTATACACATACGTGACCTCATCCTGATTATCCACATAACTAACGTTGAAAATAAAATGCTGAATATTCATTTCAGGTATACCGGTCCATCTTTGGCCAGTCCAAGGTCCGCCCCGCCACAATGGAGATCCACCCTTGTTTAAGAACAATTGTGGGTACCCAGTTGGGTCAATCTCAAATGAGCAGTTGCCGGATGCCGGGTCATCTTCGGACTTCCAAGATGTTAGGTGCCGGTTTAATCCGGTTCGCCGGTCCAGCCCAAATTTCATGGACGCGAGCAGAGTATTCGTGGGATAGTCAAAGCTCTGCCATGTAACCCTTTGGCTGTCTCGTAGAACCAAAACAAGATTTCCAGAATCTAAGAGCTGAGCCGCCATAGAATTGTTTGTGGATGAGACTGAAGTGTTTGTAGACCAAATAGGAGTGCTTCGGTTTTTGCTGTTGAGGACGAGGTTTCCATGGCTGTTGATGGAGAGGACTCCAGAGGTATCATTGAGAGGGTTGTCTCTGTTTGCTACCCACACAACGGTTTTTTCAGGAACTTTGTTATACCATATTCCTACGTAGCGGCGGCTAGAGTTTCTAGGGCTGAAAAACCCAAGGGCGAAAGTTTCTCCTTTCGAAACTAGGATGTCACCGTCTTTAACGGTCTCGTTCGGCGAAATGGTGTCAAGGGAAATGCAAAATCGGAAAACAAGTAAGGAGAGAAGCAACGACGTATTCAATAGCTCTTTGGCAGGATTCATGGTGGTTTTTCTGATGAAGATTAATTATGGGTTGGTTGGCTAATGAGAATGCTTTGTGTCGGTGTTGGGGTTAAGAAAAATCAAGAATCAAACTCAACTTGAATAGGGGGACATTGAAGTCGAGATCTTATGAGTACAAAAATCTGGGAGGTAGGTGAGGTTTTTAATTAGTAGGGAAGTGTTAGAAAAAGACTCGTCACACAGGTGGACTCACCCATACGAGAGGGGTGGTGTGTAAATTGTGTGTAACAAATGTTTTTATATCATTTCCCTAATTAGTAAGGTGCAAGAGGGAGGAAATAGCTAAAAAGACATTCAACTTTCTAACCAACTGGACAAGCCTGTACGTTTAAGGATGATCTTTTAGTATTGTCATGTCAGCATCACATTTTCCTAAATTTAACAGCAGATTATAGTTTTTACATCTCATTTTGAAATTCAGGCTAACAAATTTATTGATATATTTGAAATTTGATTGTATGGAAATGTGTAAAGAATTGTGTGTATTATTATTATTATTATTATTTTACAAGTTTGCCCCCTTTCGGTCCATTTTTGTGTGTAAAATGAGTTTTCATTAGAAAAATAAAAAGCTATTACTAAGAATAAAAAAATGTGTACAAACGGTAATAGAACTTGAATAGTAATCAAACTTACTAAAACACCTAATAATACAATTTTAAATTACTATTTTCTCGTTTCTCAAACTCAAGTCTTTCTCTTTTTATCTTTTTTTTTTTTTTTTTTTTTTTTAAAAAAAAAAAGCGCTCTTTCTTTCTATTTTGCTCGCACTCACGCAGGAAATCCCAAACATTTTTTCAAAAATCAATAATATGCACGGATAATTATATTCCTGTCATTATCACTATTTTGCTCGAGCGACCCTCGAGCAATAGTCAATTAGCAAACCTCTTGAAACGTTCTTCCTCCTCTCAAAACTTTCATGAAGCTATGGGCAATCTAATCTACATACAAGGGTGGAACCAGAATATCAATAGAGTGGCAAAACTAATTAAAACAAAAACTTTTCATGCAAGTGGTAATTAAAAACAAAATTTTAAAGGGTTTATTCCATTAAAAAAAAAAAAAAACCTATAATTTGAAGGAATTTTTAAAATTTTGGTCGAGTTACTGCCCCTTGTGTCCTCATTAATTTGCACAAGGGATACAACTATTTAATTACGTAGGATGGTATTAATGAGTACTGTGAATTATTTTTATTGTTACCACATCTAATGAAGAAGCTCCTCCTTCAGCTTGCTGTTACCGAGTGTAAAATGTTGTAAAATTAATTTTGATGGTGCAAAATATTTTGTTAATACTAAATAATATTAATCAAAAAAATTAACAGTAAGATAAATAGAACACAAAAAAAAAAAAAAAAAAATTAGAGGTAAGAAAGATCTTAAAAAAATGTTATAAAATCATGTAAAAACGTTTTTTTAAAGGTTGATTTTGTGGCTCTCGGACTATTTAACACGGTGCAATTAGGTGATCTTTTGAACCTTCTAAGATTAGATTATAACGTTGATCTTCGTTAATAATATAATTTAAAATATGAAAATTAAATGAAGAACCTTTTAATCAAAATGGATGAAGGACAACATTATTTCACCCTCTGTGTCACTCACTATGGAATTGTTTGAAAATTAGTGTGTTTAATTAACACTGTATGCTTTTTCTTTTTCTTTTTTCTTTTTTTCTTTTGAGAGGAACACCGTATGCTTTTGGAGCCAAAGAAGTGATAATAAAAAAATATTATGTGAACTCTGTATAGACGTGTGACGTGAGGTGATATTTTTTTTTCTTTATTTTCTAAATGAATAATTGCACCACTGGTTCCTGAGGTATGTCATAATTACAAATCACTCTCTATGGTTTAAAAAGTTTATGGGAGGTCTTTGTGGTAAACTATATTTACAAATTGATCCATTGAGTCAAATTCTGTTAAAATTTTTGACAGATTCTGTTAAATGACACGTCAACGCCACATTAAACCAATAAGATGGCAACACGTGTTCATCTGAATAAAAAATATAAATTTAGTAAAAAATAAATAAATAAACTTATTTTTTACAAAAAAGAAAAAAAAAAAAAAAAAAAAAAGAAAGAAGGGGTGGCCTACCACCCCCAGAGGTGGCCTTCAGGTCATTCTTGGACCTTTAGGGAGTGGCCTGATGGCCACCCCAGAGGTGGCCTGGGGTGGCAACGCGCCACCCTCGACGGCCACTAGGGGTGACGCATGGCCACCTCCATTGGCTGGGGGTGGGGGGGTGGCCCAACCACCACTTTCTTTTTTGTTTTGTTTTTTTTTTTTTAAAAAAAATAATAATAAGTTTATTTATTTGTTTTTTTAATAAATTTATATTTTTTTATTCAGATGGACATGTGTCGCCATCTTATTGGTTTGATGTGGCGCTAACTTGACATTTAACAGAATCTGTCAAAATTTTTAACGGAATTTGACTCCATTGATCGATTTGTAATTATAGTTTATCACAAGGACATCTCATAAATTTTTTAAACCATACAGAATGATTTATAATTATGGCATACCCCAAAGATCAATGGTGCAACTGTCCATTTTCTAAATCTCAAGAGAATCCAAAGGTCTTGAAAGTCATTTATAACTAACGGTCAAAATCATTTGTTCATAAATATATTAATGATCAAATGGTATAACTGACATTTTTCCTTTTTAAAACTCATGTAACGAAAAACGGTAAATAAACAAATGAAGCAATAAATAATTTCAAATATATATATATATATATATAAACGTACAATTGATGTGCAAAAAGTATTACTCAAAACACATTGGGTTGTTTGAAATAGATTCTGGCCCTGTTTGACAACCCCTTCCCTCAAATATGAGAAGAGTTTTTTTTTTTTAGTGATAATAAAAAGTAATTGATGTGATATAAAGTAAAAAAAATTTAGGTGATTCCCTCACAACCTCTCCCACACAACCCCCACAAAACCCCTTTCACATTGTGTGAGTTCCATACATATGGGTGGGACTCACACAATGCTTCACACAATGCGAGAGAGGGTTGTGTGGGAGTTATGTGGGGGTTATAAGGGAAACATTACTCAATATATAATTTATACATAAAAGTGGAAAACAATTATATTTTATTAATTTTTTTTATTTAAATAGTAATAAAAAATTATTGATGTGATATAAAAAGTGAAAAAAAAATAGAAAGTTTTGAAGTTAATGTCTTTTTTTAAAAAAATGAAAAAAAAAAAAAAAAAAAAAGGAGGGGGGGGGGAGAGTTGTGAAACAGAGCCCGAACATTTTACCAGACTGAATAGTTGACTGTTTCCGACTGCCCATGTCCGCCAATGTCAGTGAATAACTGCCGATAGACATCGTTGGCCGGTCGGCGACACATATTCTTGCACGCATAAAGTTATGGGCAAGGTCAATTATTAAATATATGATAAATTCTTATTAAATTTTGATATAATAATAATTTTAAAAAATATATTAATTTTGATAGGACTCAAAAAGAACATAAATTCTCCTTATAACGTTACTCGTTGAACTGATCAGAGCATACTACAAGAAGTTTAAGGAACGGAACTGATGAGAGTAGACTTCATCAACCTTCAGGCATGGTAATGGTCATCTCATTTAGAGAAGCAGGTGCTCCTTTAGAACCTGAGGAATCCAGAACGTATTAATGGGTCTGTTGATAAATGCTGGCTTGTTAGGAGATGGAACAGCTGCTTCATTTCGAATTTTTCAAGCATGAAGACAATTTCAAGCATGGTTGACTGATCTGTGGTTTAATTGTTCTTGCACACATAAGAGCCTTATTTGGATACATATCAAAACTTAATGAGCAAGATATTCCTGACCCAATAATGAATTGACTATTTCCAAGGCTCTTCCTTCTGTCCATAAGTCCAAGACCTACAAAAATTGAAGAGTTTTTGAAAAAAAAATTTATGAGCTTAGCTTTTGAAATAAAAAATAGATTATAAAACATAATAATAATAATATCAAAATGTATTCATTAAGGTATAATACGCAAAATATTTAACTTAAATGTGAGATAAGTTGACGGACACAAAGTTCGAACTCAGAACTTTTTGCTCTAATATCATGTTAAGTATTCAACGCTTATCCCAAAAAATTTAAAACTTATAAAAAAATTTTAATAATTTAATCAATACTTTAACGTTAGTTGCGGACTTATTCCATTCCACTACTTTGGAAGATGCAAATGACCCCTTCTTCTACTTTCTTAGTAATAACTTAATTAGTACTTTAACGTTAGCTGTGGACTTCTTCTACCGCGCGACTTTGGAAGATGCCAGATGGTCCCCTGCCTTCTTCTGCTTCCTTAATCATGTAGCTTGTGTTAGCGGATTTGACCTCGTGGCACTGAGTTGCTATCATGGACAATTGGATATTAACTGCTTTGTAGAAGATGTGTCAATTTGTTGCTGAAACCGAGTGTGATCGGTACGTATCTAATATCAGCCACATTATTTCAACTACTCCCACCACTATCATCACTCTGTTCACTCACAATAGGTGATGGGGACGCGAGTTAATGGCAATTTGAGGACTTCATGCTAATTCAATTTGACAATTTGTGAGGGGCGTGGATTTGAACGCAAAAGAGCTCTCTGATTCTTGTGGGATCTTTTTTCTTTTTCTTTTCTATTTCTTTTTTTCAAGTGGGAAAAAGGAGAAGAAGAAAATATTGTAAATGAGCGTCTTTACTACTCTTAGACTCATTTGATTTGCGAAATGACCATTCCATTAGGAAAAGAAATAGTTATTCTTAAAAATAAAAGGTGGTGGAATGGAATGACTATTCCTATTCTTTTATTTGGTAATAATTCACACATCTTAATTGGAATTCAAAAAAGAATTACTAAAAAAAACCCTACATTATATTATTTATTTTTTTAAAAAAAAATCAAATTAAAAAAAAAAATTGAAATAAACTGGTGAGTGGTCGGCCACCCACCGTTAAACCGGAGGTGGTCGTAGCCACCCCCAATTGGCCTTCGGGGGTGGCCTGTGCCACCCCCACTTGCTTCAGGGGTAGTCGCACCACTCCTGAAACGCCTCAGTGGTCCCCTCGAGACATTCCAGGGGTGGTGCGACCACCCCTGGCCCTCCACAGTGGCTGGCCGACCACCCATTGGGGTGGTCGGCCAACCACTTTGGGGTTTAGATTTACTTTTTTTTTTCTTTTTTTTTAAAAAAAATATATTTTAAAGAAAATAAAAAATATGTTTTTTTTTTAAATGTCGTCTTTACCCCGAGGAATAGCTATTCCTCTCATTTTTTGAGAGAAATATGTACTCCTCTTAGTAAGGGAATAGCTATTCCATGGAATATACCCTTACCAAACTAAAGAATTGTTATTCCTATGGAATAACCATTCCATTCCAGTGGCCTATTCTACGAATCAAACGATGTCTTAATCTTTAAAGCAGAAAGAAAATGGGAGCTTTCGAGAATGCTTCCAAACACCAAATAGAAAGCAATCCAATTAGTAACCAAAGTGCGATCGAGAGTTGAATCGTAAATTTGGTTTCAATTCAAGGAGATTGTGATGTAAAATTAAGTTGCTGAATTAGCTAAAAGTCATGACGCGCGCAATTCAATTTGGACTAATTGGCATTAAAAGGACCATTCCCATGCCATCTGCTGAAACGTGCAGGCGTGGTGATCGAGTAGCATAACCTTGAAATTACTCACGATTTTTCTATAGATTTTAAAAAGTTCTAAGACTTTGTTGCAGAAAAATACCAATGAAAAAAAAGAAAGAAAAAGAAAGAAAGAAAAAAGATAAGAAAACTAGGGAAGGAAGGAGAAAAGAGAAAGAAAGGGATTGGGAGGAGAATGAAGACAAGCTCCATATTAGGGAATATATTTCCCATATTGAAAGGAAATATATTATATTAATATTATACGTTACTTTGTTGATTGTAATTAATTAGGTTGGATGGTACGGTAATCATATCAATCAATTTTTTTTTTCCATTCTTACTTATATCAATTTTGTGGACGTAAGTCATAGATCGAACCATGTAAAATCTTTTGTGTTCTTAGTTTATTATTTCCGCATTTTATCTTTAGTTTTCCATTCAATTATATATGTTTTCTTTCACTCCATACTTCCTCCCTCAGCTATTCATCAACGAGAAGAAGGATCTCACAAGGTAGAATAATTCATTTTTATACTTCTCAAAACTTAAATAAGGCGTAGTATATGGTTGATTTATTGTTGACTCAAATTTGGCCGTGAAAATTAATTTCACGTCTTGAAATTTGAAGGATAGAACTTAGAAGCACTATATATGGTACTCACATTACAAAAAACAGGTGTTTTGAGTCGTTTTTTTGAGCCGTTTTATGGCCTTAAAACGGCTCAAAATGTTTTGTGCCCCTTTTTTGAGCCGTTTTCAAAATGGCTCAACATATTGCGTATTAAAGTCTTGGTTTGAGCTGTTTTGGACTAAAACAGCTCTAATTATTAGTCATTTTGGAAAAAAAAAAAACGGATCAAACCGGTTTGAGCCGTTTTGGACCAAAACAACTCTTAATAATTGGAGCCGTTTTAAAGAACCTAAAACAGCTCTAATTTTTTTAAAAAAAAAAATCCATTAATTTCTTTAGAGCCGTTAGGGTCCCTAAAACGACTCTAAATAAAAAAATTTACAAAAAAAATATTTTTTTTAGAGTCGTTTTAGGGACTCTAAAACGACTCTAAATAAAAAGAAATTAAAAAAATATATATCAAAATCCCTTTTCAGTACACTATATACATCCGATCAAAATAACCCCAAATCAGAATACCCATCAACAAAGGTCACAAACCAAACCCACAAATACTCATCTAAATTTATCACAACATCAAGACCATTAGGTTACTAACATTACCACAACCCACAATACACAACTTGCTGGAACACCACACCACCAGAAAACCGTCAAAGCATAATCACATTCACAGCTAAGTCCATCAAGAACCCAAAAACAGAGAAACATCCAGTTAATACCAAGAATAGTGCGAGCAAACCTGCATTGGTAGCATTGTTTATTGCAACTGTTGGAATTGGGACACCCATTGGCATCTGCATAATCGTAAAAGAGAAGAAAAAAAAATTAGGACTTTCTGCCTAATAATTGAAAATAAATAAATAAATAAAAAGAATCAATGAAAAAAAAAAGAAAAAAAAAAAAGAGAAATAGTTATCAAATATGAACTGGGAGATCACAAATAAAGCAACATATTTTACAAGAGTTATTTATCTAGAGGATTTTCGTAGAAAATCAACCGGAAATCATGTCTCAGGCCGCTGGAAATTTCACTAGAAGCCTCCCCTGGTTCTGTTGTCGTCGACCCCTTGTCCAACCACCGGAAATCGCTCCTAATCGCTCGAAATCGGCTTCTGGCTGGGTGTCTTGAGACCCACGGTTGGGTCTCAAGAGACGGTGGTCGTAGAGAGAGAGAGAGAGAGAGAGAGAGAGAGGAAGAAGGAAGAAGAAGAACAAGAAAGAAGAAAGAAAGGGGGAGTAATTACCTTTTCCCCCATCAATTACCAGCCATTGTCAACATGCCCCCATGAACTGACACATCGACTGTGACGTCCCACATCGCCCGGGAATGAGGATGTGCTTATATGTATAAATGCACCCTTTATGACACAACACGTTTTAAAGCCGTGATGGTTATGACACGACTATGGCCTAGTGTTTGTCAACTTCAATCACCTCGTCCACAGGGGAGAACTGATTACTGACGAGCCTTACGTTCTTACATATCAGGTAGACCAAGTATTTTTTGTTGAAGATGGAAGGAATCCAAATTGGGTTTGTGTCGTGAGGACTAGACCACGCAACGTGTATGACGTTGGTCAGGGGGAAGGGAGTAATGATGCAGGTACTTCATATCAGGAGTGCGTACTACTCGTATTAGCAACTGCTGACCTGCATGATATAAATGACGAATTTGAGCACGACAGGCCCAACATTGATCCGATTGAAGCTCCCGTTATACAATGATTGCTATATTCACTGTTGGTACAATTCGCATCCACTCAATTTTATTTTTATTTTTGCATATATCTCATTATTTAATTTGCATATTCATTAGTAATATATAAAATACAAATTTTAATTAATTTGTCTACATTTGTTCGCAGGTATAGATGGACCAGAGACCCCCTCCTTGTGCACATCGGGCACCACGCCTACCCGTGCCCCCCACGACCACGCCCACAGCTTCGGCTCCACTATATACTGCGGGGTGGCCCCACCACCCAGATGCCGCTTATAGACCATTGTTGTCGGGTACGGTGGCTGTGCCCACCTCAGATCGCGGGCAGACCAGCATAGCTGGATATTCGGGTTCTCCATATTCAGAGCCGCTGACATTCTCGCAGATGGGGATCACCCCACCAAGTCACGTGACTCGATGGTGGGTGCGAGAGGGTTATGATGGGCTGGGCCAACATGGTTATGCGTCGTACTTTCCGTATCCCTATACTGGACCTACGCCATGTGAATCAGATAGTGAGACACAGGATGATAGGTTTCCGCAAACACAGACGGGGGAGATGCAGATGTAGGGTATGGGGTTGAGACAGATGCCAGCACCGGTAGCGAGTCAGGGACCGGCTATGGGGTTGAGATAGTTGCCAGCATCGGCAGGGAACCAGGGCCCGATAGATTTTAGGGAGAGCCAGGTACCGCTATCTGGGGAGAGCCAGGTTCCGGTTTATGGTGAGAGTCAGATGCCAGATTTGGGGGGGAGCCAGATTCCCTATGAGGGGGACGTTGCGATGTTGGGTCTCGATCAGTTGGCCCCCGATAGCCCACATGATATGGTTTTAGATGACGATCAGCAGCCTCCTCCGGTGGACGGGGTTGGCGAGGAGAATGCAGGCGACCCAGCGACCCATCGCATACAGACTGACCAGATTCGGTTGATGGGTAAGTACATATTTATACATCATTAAAACTCATATAATGTTACTAATAATCAATATTAAGTTTGAAAAAAAATATAAATTGAATTTGAAATTTATTAATAAAATTAAGTTTTTTAGTGTTAAACATTTAAATGTTGTATATTTTTTTGATTAGGGTACAACCCATACGGGAGCATCTATTATGAGGTGGTTAGGGATCCCGATAGGAATTTGGTGCTCCTGAGGGGGAAGAAGATTGTGTTGCAGTACAATGCTGCAATACAACCCGTAGGATGAGCCTGCAATCGTTTTAGGCGTACTACGGGCATGCTTATCAGGAGCAGCTCCTACATACATATGCGGGACGAATGGGCGAAGGTAGATAAGAACATAAAGAAGGCTATGTGGGACACGTTGATGGTATGTTTATGAATCTAATTTATTTATTTATTTATAAGTTTTATTTATTTAAATTATACTTAAAATTTAGTTCTTGTTTAACTGTTAAAATTAATGCTTAAATTGAATGTGCAGGAGGAGTTTTATCTACCTGTATCTGTTGACGAGCGCAAGGCACAACACGAAGTGTGGGCTGATATTGGCGGTAAGCACCGATTGTGGAAGTCGAAGTTTAAAACCATGCTACATATTCAAGACGGTGACACACTCAAGATTATACGTGCGAGAGTGCCTGAGAAAGTTTTTGAGAAGTTTGACGTAGCAGATGTGGAGTACCTGCTGAGCGATTGGTGCACTGAGCAAAAAAGGATATGTAGATCTTTGATTGTATTACAAAATTGGTGCTCATTTTTAATAACAGTATATTTAATTTTATTACTACTTTAAATGTGTATATATATATAAATTTTTTTGAAATGTTCAATGCGTAGGCGACTTCTGAACGGATGAAGCGGCTGCGGGAGCAAAATGACCTCCCTTATTTTCTGGGCTCCAAAAGTTATGCCAGATTTAATCACGATGAGGTATAAACAGATATATGTATATGCTTTTCATAGTTGTTGCTAATTTTTTTTTTTAACACTATTTTCTCACTCTAGTGTTTGTTGTATATTTCAACTTGATGGCGACAGGCATGTACATCTGGCACGCCCCCCACTCGTGCCGAGTCGTTCGTGAAGACTCACACAAGGAAGGACGGAACTTACCTGAATGAACGTACACGAGTCTTATGCGTATGCTACTGATCTATTTTACTTATATTTCTAAGTTATGCGTGTGTTATGGCATTATTTAATACATGTGTACTTTACGTTGACGACGTACAGGAGAGGATGACGCAGGGTTTATCCAGTGATCATGCTGTCACGCAGAGCATCTTAGGAGACACGGTGCGTTGGGCACCGAACGACGCGTACGAACAGGCGGTTAGGAGGCCTGAGTATGCGGGGAGGGTTCGCCAGGTTGGGCCGAACGTTACTCCTGTTCGTGGGACGTGTTTCTCGTACAGGACTCGTTCACAAGGGGGACCATCCGAGGGCACATCTCAGGATTGGGTCGAGCATGCCCGGGAGATGGCAGAAATGCGGGAGATGCTATGTGCTGAGTGAGAGAGAAATGACGCCTTGGAACAGCGCATGCGACAGTTCGTGGCATTCATGTCCTTTATGGGAGTATCACATGGCACAGTAGGTGCTCAGCAGTCTTCACCTGCAAATGTAGGTAGTACTTCGTCTGTTAGTAGTGCATCTGCAGGTATGATTCATATTGTGTATACGACAAAATTATTTTCAATTTGTTTTCATTACTCGTTTATATTTACATTTACCTATATATACTTGAATTGTTTTTATTACTTGCAGGTAATGCGACAACGATTGGTCCGTTGTCGCCTACACGACGACTGCTGAGCCAGCACTCCCCTGTCACTGCACCATCCCCCGCTACACCATTCCGTGCGCAGCAATCGCCGGTTGGCGAGTACACGCCAACCACGATACCTCCTGATTCGGAGGGACACCCTCCAAATCTGTAGATATTTTGTGTAATTATTTTGTGTAATTATTTATTGTTAGTAATGAATATGTTTATTTTTTGTAATTATTTTTTGTTTGTAAATATTTGTGTAATTAACAAATACATTATTAATTATTGATTTGTGTAATTTGATTTTGTGATATTTTGGAGTAAAATAGATTTTGCGATATTTTAGGCCGGAAATAAGAAAATTACCAAGAAAAAAAAATGAATTAGATTAAAAAAGTAATTAACCCTAAAACTAAATTAAAAAACAAATTTAAAAAAGAAATAAATTAAATCAAATAAAAACACAATTAATAATTTAAAAAAGAATTAAATAAAAAATACAATCAATAATTTGAAAAAGAATTAAATAAAAAATTAAATTAAATAAGAAATTAATTTTAAAATTCTTTTTTTTAAAAAAAAAAAAAATTGCCACGTGTACTCTAATACACGTGGCAATTGTGCCACGTGTATTAGAGTTCACGTGGCAGACAGTCTGCCACGTGTACTAAATACACGCGGCTGACTGTCAGCCGCGTGTACTGTGATACACGTGGCCACCTGGACACGTGTATTGGAATACACGCTGCAAAATGTGCATTTAGTTACAACCGGATCTAACACGTGTCGCACACGTGTCCACTTACACGTGACCACCTGTTCGCCACGTGTATTGTGGTCGTACATGTGGCTAACTGCACGTGGCAAAATGCAGTTTTTTTTGTAGTGAGTGTAAATATGGTTTTTCTTTTCTATTTTTTTTTTAAAAAAAAATTCAAAAATAATGAATGATTTTATCTGGAAAGTGTAGTCTATTCCTTTAATTTATGAATGACTATTCTTCTCATTTTTTTGGAGGAATAGGTATTAAGGGAATAGTTATTATAACTATTTTAATGAATAGACTCCTACCATACAAAGTAATGACTATTCTATAAAAATAGTTATTCAATTCAAGAAGTCTATTTCGCGAACCAAACAAAACATTTAAAGCAAAAGAAGTGATGTCCCCAAGGGGTAGCTCAATCGGCTGGGGACTACGCCTCATGAAGCGGATGTCATTAGTTTGAATCCCCCTTCTTCCTCTTGTGTGGACATGTCAAAAAAAAAAGCAAAAGAAATGATAATAAAAAAAATATTTTGTGAACTCTATATAGACGTGTGACGTGAGGTATATATTTTTTTATTTTTTATTTTTCTAAATCTCAAGAGAATCCAAAGGTCTTGAAAGTGATTTATAACTAACGGTCAAAATCATTTGGTCATAAAAATATTAATGATCAAACGGTATAATTGACTTTTTTCCTTCTTAAAACTCACGTAACGAAAAACGGTAAATAAACAAATGAAGCATACTTAAAAATAAATAAAAATAAAAATAAAATAAAAGTAAAAATGAGGCATTGATGGCTGTGTTAAAAACAAAGAAAAAAAATGTTGTGTAATATTACAACATAAAACTCATTGGGTCGTTAAGGGACATAAATTTTCTACAAATTGATTTATAAGAAATTTTTTACGATCCATATATAAGATTGACATGTGTCCCTTGAAATATGAGAAACACATGCTATTTAAATAGCATGTGTTTCTTACATGCTTTTTCAATAGCATTAATAAAAAATATGCGTTTCTCACATGTTTAAAAGACACATTTTTTTTATACGTGAGTTATAATTTTTTTTCTTTTTTATAAATTAGTTTATAAAAAATTTCTGTCGGTTAAAAAGTAAATTCTGCCTTTTACGATTGAGATCGAATAGTTGACTGTTCTCGACTGCCGATGTCAGCGAATAACTACAGACATTGTTGGCTGGTCGGCGGCACATTCTTGCACGCATAAAGTTAAAACGTCAACTTCGATAGTTCTCAAAACTTTAAATAGTAGTATAAAGATGACTTAACAGTTGACACTTTACCCTAAAAATAAAATAAAAGTATATGGCTGATTCACTGCTGACTCAGATTTGGTCCCGAAAATTAATTTCATGGCTTGAAATTTGAAGGATATATAACTTAGAAGCACTTTATAATTTTACACACCAACTTTATCAAATCTAGGGATGAAATAGCTCTATTGGAGTAACGCTAAAAGCAAGAGTAATCTTCTTATTGAGCCATTCTAAAATTGATGTGGTTTTTATTAGATGTGTGATAAATTATTCTTGTATTTTGATCGAATAATGATTTTAAAAGATATATCAATTTCGATAGGACTCAAAGATAATATGAATTCTCCTTATACCATTACTCGTTACATTGATGAGAGCAGATTGCAACAAATTTAAGGAATGGAAATGATAAGAGTCTTCTTATTGAGCCATCCTAAAATTGATGTGGTTTTTATTAGATGTGTGATAAATTATTATTGTATTTTGATCCAATAATGATTTTAAAAGATATATTAATTTCGATAGGACTTAAAGAGAACATGAATTCTTCTTATAACATTACTCGTTAAACTGATGAGAGCAGATTGCAACAAATTTAAGAAATAGAATTGATGAAAGTAGACTTCATCGACCTTCAGGCATGGTCATCAAGTAATGGTCATCTCATTTAGAGAAGCAAGTGCTCCTTTAGAACCTAAGGAATCCTTACCAGAATTAATGGTTCTGTTGATAAATGCTAACTTGTTAGGAGATGGAACAGTTGCTTCATTTCCAAGCATGAAGACAATTTCAAGTATGGTTGATTGATCTGTGGTTTAATTGTTCTTGCACACATAAAGACACAAAAACTAACCAAAGCATCAGAAAATAACAAGGCTAAAGGTCTAACTAATGTAAATCAAGGGGTCCAAATACACAATATTTGGCACTCATCAGGCGCCCTACAAAATCTCTCCCTCACCCGTCCTGATATATCTTTTGCTATCAACAAAGTCTCACAATTTATGCATCGACCCACTTCCCTCCACCTACAAGCTGTCAAACGTATCCTTAGGTACCTCAAATCCACAATTTCTTATGGCCTACTCCTTCGTCACTCCTCATCCCACACCCTCCAAGCCTACTCCGATGTTGACTAGGCCCGTTACCTTAATGACAAAAAATCTACTGGGGGCTTTGTATTTTCCTCGGTCCTAATCTCATCTCTTGGTCCTCCCGCAAACAACGGACAGTTGCTCGATCCAGCACTGAATCTGAATACCGCACCCATGTTACAACTGCCGCCGAGCTCATTTGGCTCCAATCCATGCTCTACGACCTTGTCATTTTTCTTTCCTTTTCACACACCCTTTGGTGTGACAACATTGGAGCCACCTACCTATCCGCAAATCCGACCTTCCATGCTTGCACCAAACACATTGAAATTGATTTTCACTTCGTTTGTGACAAAGTCGCCTCCAAAACCTTGGCTTTCCACTTCTTCTCTAGCAAAGACAACCTCGTCGACATTTTTACCAAACCCACTGCCTCACCATATTTCTCTCTCATGCGCACCAAGCTCAATGTCATGTTCCCTATGTCTCGCTTGCGAGGCCGTAATGAACCATCAAAGGAAAACAACCAATAAGGAAATCACACCAACACACAACGGCTAGCAACCACACAAGGGAACGAAATCAACCCACAAAAAGCAACATCTCAAGAAGGAAACTCAATCAACACCACTGGCTAGCAATCTCAAGATGGAAATCAACACAACAGCCAGTAATATTATTTTTTGTCTAATCACATGATTTATTTCCATTTGTAAAATATCAAAAATGTGAATAAATACCAACTATCAATTGAATGAAAAGCAAAAAAAGATATTCTTCGAATGACCTCTTTTCCTCTATTCTATACAAAGGAGCTTGCTGGGAGTGCCAGCTTGCCCCTCTTCGATGCTTAAGTCAGTCTTTGGAGAGAACTTATATCAAGTCTTTTTAATCAATAAATCATATAAAGAATACCTGGTGGTGTGCACCTATTTATAGATGTGACTTCACCTACTTAATCCGGATAAGGTGGAAACTAATTCCTAGATTCCGAGATTTCTTTCCGGCCTTCTCGAGATTTGAACGATCCGAGTATCTTGGGATTTGACGTTCTAGATCCGAGTATCTCAAGATTTGATGCTCCCGAGATAATTCTGGCTTCTTGTGAATTATTCCTAAATGGGCTTTAACTTTTGTTTCTTGATGGGCCTCAGCTAAAACTGTTAATATATCTAAATGGGCTTGTAGGAATTAAATAAGCCAATCTATTAACTATTGGGAATATTTCCCAACAGTTGGGTATCTGAGACTGAATCAGTTTATTGGGGCCAATAAAGTTAATTTACTGCTGACTCAAATTTGGTCACGAAAATCAATTTCACGTCTTGAAATTTGAACGATAGAACATAGAAACACTAAGGTACTCAACATTTATAATTTTACAGATCAATTTTTCAAATCTAGGGATCATATAGTTCAACTGATGAGAGCAGACTACAACAAGTTTAGGGCACGTAAATGATGATCATGAGAGAAGACTTCAACGACCTTCAGGCATGGTGATGGTCATCTCATTTAGAGAAGCAGGTGCTCCTTTAGAACCTGAGGAATCCAGACCAGAATTTATGGGTTTGTTGATAAATGCTGGCTTCTTAGGAGATGGAACAATTGCTTCATTTCCAAGCATGAAGAGAATTTCAAGCATGGTTGGTCGATCTGTGGCTTGTTCTTGCACACATAAGAGCCCTATTTGAATACATCTCAAAACTTCTTGAGCAGGATATTCCTGACCCAATAATGAATCGACTATTTCCAAGGCTTTTTCTTCTATCCAAAAGTCCCATACCTGCAAAAATTGAAGAGTATTATGTTAGAGAAGTTCATGACTAAATCGTAATGAAGTGCGATGATATATTTTCTTACATGTCCAATCAAATTTAGGCTAGGACTTCCAACATGATGATAATTGTTTCTCTTGCCACTAATTATTTCTAGTGTCAAGACTCCATAACTGAAGACATCTGATTTTATAGAATATAGCCCTTCCATTGCATACTCTGGTGACATGTATCCACTGCAATTGCACAAAAAAAAAAAATTAATGCTTATCTAAGTTTTGCTTTTAATTAGCATTTATATTGTTCGTTTATGTGTGTGCTGAGTGTTAAGTCACTACTGATTCCAAAAACTTAAGCTTATAGGAAGATATGGATTTAATAATTTAATTTATATAATTCTAACAGAGAGAGACATACTATGTGCCAACAACTTTTCTTGTATTTGCTTCACTTTGATCATCACCAAACATTCTAGCTAACCCAAAATCTGAAATTTTTGGATTCATTGCTGCATCCAGTAGTACGTTACTCGCTTTTAGATCTCTGTGGATGATTTTTAGCCTTGAATCTTGGTGAAGATATAAGACTCCTCGAGCAATTCCAGAAATAATTTCAAATCGTTTCCTCCAATCTAGCAATTTCCTTCTTATTTCGTCTAAACCGAAACATGAAATTAAGTTTCCATCAATAATTAATACATATTGAAAACAGTTGCATGCTAAAATAACAAATTTTGCTCTCAGTGTTTCTTTATTTTATTTTATTATTTTTGTTTTTGAAAGTTGAAAATTAGTGGTGATTGAGGATAATGCATACGTACCGAAGATGAAAAAGTCTAGGCTTTTGTTTGGCATGTATTCATAGATCAACATCTTCTCTTTTTTGTGGATGCAACAACCAAAAAGCCTCACAAGATTCCTATGCTGGAGTTTTGCAATCAGCTTAACTTCATTCTTAAATTCTTCTGTGCCCTGTTTTGAACTTCTTGAGAGTGTTTTCACCGCTATTTCCTGTCCATTGGCTAGTTGACCCTGCATTAATTATAAATTTATAATGAGGACTTACACCAATTAACATAAATTATCTGATTAATTTTTTTATTTTATATATATATACATACACACACACTATTCATGTAGCCATGCATGCATGTAAACCATGTGAATCCCTCCATCAAATATTATTTTAGGTGCATTTTAAAGTATTATTTAAGTTATTAAATTCATTATTTTTTATCAGTTTAAAATTTTGATATAAGAGGTGGTTTAACATCAAGAAATCCGATTATTACAAATTTAAATAAAATAATATTATGAGAGCTTCTTCCCCATATTCGTACAATAAATTGTGATACTAGCTATGTATCAAGCTCAACCCTAACCTATATATATATATATAAAACTTGTAGTGACATAGGAATAGCAATATTGGTAAATATTTATGCACGGTTTGTTTCGACGTAAAATGTTTTTTATTGTAAAATATTTTTAACGAAATGATTTCCCTAAAAATATTTTTCGATGTTTGGCTTGTACGAAAAAATCACCAACGGCGATAAATCACTGGTGACAAGATTCCGTCACTAGCCAGCAGGATTCTAACCACTTTCACCAGATTTCAACTACTTTTGCTGGATTCTGGGGATAAAGGCCAGAATCCGGCGACAATGGCAAGATTCTGGCTAGTTTCTTCGGAATCCGGCCTAGTACCGCCAGACCAGTGAAACTAGCCAAAATTTGGCACAGTATAGCCGAGCGATCGGATACCAAAATTTGAGAACCTTCAATGGTAGATTCGGGCTACCAACAAATTTTGATGCCCGGCGGTGGCGGATTCTGACAAAAGTGCTTGCAAAAATGAAGAGTTTAAATCCAGAAAATGATTTACGGTTATTTTTTTATCTAAAAAAAATCGTAAATCGTTTTCTAAAAATGAAGGAGACTTTTACGGTCAAACTGAAAATAATTTTCGTTGACCATCATTTTGAGTTGCATCAAACGCTAAAAAATACAAAATATTTTTCAAAAAATATTTTACACCCAAACACAGACCATTACATTTAATATAAATTGACAAAACTTAACTTACCACCATATCATGTTTAACGGGAAGAAACTAAACTTACCTTGTAGACCGGGCCAAAGCCACCTTGTCCCAGCCTTTTAGCTGGGGAGAAATTGTCGGTGACAGCGATTATGGTGCTCAAATCAAAAAATTGTACATCTGGTTTTCTACTAGTTTCATCAAGCTTTGCAGTATCTTGAAAGGATGGTGAACTAGTAGTAACATCGTTAAACAATGCGAATTGTCTTCTGCTCCCTGTCCAATCATGCATGCAAGCACACGATGGTTGTAAAAATTTTAATCAATTATTTGTACATAAAGCCTATATTATATATTCAACTGTGGAGAAAATTAGAATTAAATATGATTGAATATGGAAACCCTAGAATACATGACCTACTCGATTCAACTCTTTTCTCTTTATGGTTAATTAATACAAAGATGGGAGAAGGATAATTAATGATGATATTCCTTAATTCTCAATATCTAGTCATAAATTGAGAAGACAAATTGAGGTAATTATGAGAATGCTTTTTGAGAAAAAAAAAAAAAAAAAAAGAAAAGACAGAAAAGAAAACAAGAAGTGGCTATTTTTTACGAGATTATGTGGTCAGAAAATGAGGTTTTTTAAGGGTTTTTCTTACATATAAAAAAATAATGAGATTTAGAGAAGTTACTGCTAATACTTTAAGAAATCACGCAAAAATTTAAACAAAAATTTCATAACACAATCACGCACCAATCGCATTTTACATGACTTTTGTTTTTTTATGGCTCGTGTCTTGTGTAATGATTAATTAATGATATCTATGACCGTCAAAATCTTGTTCTACCAATCATGTTATTTTCTCATTTCCAACCAAATATAGATCTGTTCCAGATTCCTTACAATTTATTAAAAGTACTTGTTTTAATTAGTTCACCCACAGGCAGCTTGAGATGGATGAAAAAAGAAAACTGTAAAATAAAATTAATAAAAAGAAAAACCATTATAAAATCTTGCTAACCTTTTCTCTTCCTCTTTATCAACCAGTGGGCAAAGAGTAGAACAAGAAATATTGAAGTAACAAGTATGGCCACCACCACAATTGCCAGCCTCCTCTTATTAGCAAAGAACCCCTCTGACTTCTTTCCTGTAGTGGAAGAAACTTCCATTGTTATGCAACAAAAGACTTAACTGTGCAAAGAATAATGCAAAAAGAAGATCATGGTAGGAAAAAGTTAGCTAAAAAATTACTCAGAAAATTATTGATGATCAGTACCTAACTCAAGCGCATCCACACGTACGTACAAGTTTTGGCCCCTTTCCTTAAACATTCTTGTATCTATCAAATCTCCATGCCATGTTATGCACCCTCCTTCCTCTTGAATATCCACACTTGCATAAGCCAAGCAAGAACAATCCTGCAAGCACACTTCTCTACAACCTCCGAAACTTACACTCAGGTTAACTCTTGCTACTGAAGTATCCGGAACCTTCACGCCGGGCACCCTCACGAAACCTTCACCGCTCCGGCATAGGGACGCCTCTCCACGCTTCCTCACGCACCCTGATGCATTTCTCAGGAACCCCGGTAGACAAGAGCACTTGGAATCGTTAGCAACGGTAAAATTGCAGTTACCGAACACACCACACTCGCCGTAAGTGTCGCACCCATCGGGATAGGGTACTGAGCCCAGAGGAAGCCAGGTTTTCTCTCCCTTCCGGAGCAAAGACCGCTGGAGTAATCCGGACTCGTTTAAGACTAACATTGATAAGATTACATTGTAGGGCGCGGCGATACTACTCCAGGCCGCGGTAGTCTCACTCTGGTTGTCCACCAAGCTGAAACTGAAGAGATTATTGGCTATCAAGGTGGGTACGCCGCTCCATCCAAGGCTAGTCCAATGACCGGAGCGCCACCGCAGAACGTCTTCGTTGTACAAGAACAACTGAGGGGTGCCGTTGGTGTGGATCTTGTACGACCAATTTCCAGTCCCCGGGTCATCTTTGGACTTCCAAGATGTTAGGACCCGGTTCAGACCCGTCCTCCAGTCAATCCCGATTTTCATTTGTGGAAGCTGGGTGTTTGTTGGATGGTCAAAGCTTTCCCATAGTACCTCCCTTCTTCCATTGTCACTGATCAAGGCTAGATTTCCCGAGTCCTCGAGCCGAGCGAGAGTACTAATGTTTCCTGATTCCGAGACAAGATTTGTGGACCAGATGGGTGTGCTCCGATTGCTGGCGTGGAGTACCAGGTTTCCATGAACATCAATTGAGAGAACTCCAGATTTGTCGTTAATAGGAGTGTCTCTGTTTGCAACCCACACCACGGGTTTTCCTGGAGGCCTATAATACCAAATCCCAACATAGCGGTGGGTGGACTTACCGGGAGTAAAGAAACCAAGCGCAAAGATTTCTCCTCTAGAGACTAAAACCGCACCAACGTCTGGTCCGTCTCTAATAATTTGGCCGGTAGTTATGGCGTCCAGTGATGTGCCAAACCGGAGGAGGAAGTGAAGCAACGTTTGCAGAAAGAGAAACCGCTTCGCACAATACACGATCATAGCAAGTGAGGTAGCAGGCAGACTTGATTGATGCAAGAAGTATATGATTCTCGAGTAATCCTACATATTCGAGTATTGGGGGTGGCTAAGTATCAACTGCAATTAATGTTGGTAGATAAATAGTAGAACAATTAATATTAAATGCATCTACCCATATTTCTCACTTTTTGCATGGCAAAGTCGTTGGTTTAGTTTATTATTGTAGAAAAACCCATGGATCCTAATCCAAATGTCAAATTCCACCCCTGGCCTTAAAAAAGTGATTTTAAGGAGACGACTTGATGAGATGAGAGATCGATCAGGAAGGGGAACAGATGACTATCTGCCGCGCGTAAGGGTAAGAGTAATGCTATTCGATCGTGATTCTACTACTATTAGACACAAATTAAAGAACTTAATTTACGCCAAATTCCTATTGAAATTATTCTCGTTTAGTAATATTAAGAATAATTGAGCATGCTTAATTTACCCACTTTTCATTATAATTGCCTTCCATCTTGCATGCGACAAACATATACCAAAATTAAAGCGGGTAGCTGGGAGGTGTAATGGAGGACCTGTAAGTTGGTGGCTCATTAATATTTGCCCTGCCTCTTAGACCCCGTTTGTTTTGACCTAGATTTTCTTTTTAGCTAAGTGTTTTTTTTTTTTTTTTTTTTTTTTGGTGATTGGAACAACCAAAAATCTCTGTCAAAAAGAAAAAGTTTCCGTTAACCAGAAAAACCTCATTTAAGTTGCATAAAATGGTTTTATTTAATTAATTAATTTATTTTTTAATTTCTGTAAATCGTTTTTTTAGTTTGAACTTCTGTTTCTTGCATGCACTTTTTCTTGCAGTTCATTTTCCGTTGCCGCCAGAGGTTGCCAAAATTCGTCGCTGATGGAGTTCATTGCTATCGCTGATTTTCTGTACGTGCCAAATGTCAAAAAGTGTTTTCAGCTGAAATCATTTTTCGCTGAAAATATTTTCCTACAAAAAACATTTTACATCCAAACAAATAAAGCCAAACTCTCACGGCACTTGTCCCACTGGAACCTCATCATCAAACTTTTGAAACTACAAAATATCGTCTCATGAATATATATACTACGCGTTTGGATTTTCAAATTGATCTTAAGGTGTGGATGATGTTCAAGATTTTCTGTTGACTCCAAGTCCCATACAATAATATCTTTATCTAAACGTCGGATCCATGCAAAGTTTCCCTCTACGCGGATTAGGTAAGATTCTAATTAACTTCATCAGCAGACATGATCCCAATGAATTGTTTGCACCTAAAAAGATTTGAACCTTAGATCTGATGGGGTCTTGGGGATGCCACAAATACCAAGACCCTAGCTTACCACTTAAGCCAACCCTTAGGGTTATTTTGACAAGTATCTAAACTTCAATCTTGAAGTTAATTCAATTTGTTTGCCCAAAAAAGGTGGTTTGGGCATCAATCAAAAGGGTTGATGAATATTGGAACCAAGCAGCTGTTATATACGCGATGGAATCTTTTCACCAAAGCTGGCGAGAAGTACTAAACAGATGCATGGCTGATGATCCTCCTATAGTTTGGGAAGAAATTATAAGGTGAGGAATAAATTTGGCCATTCTTTTGTAATCAGTCCATTTTCCCTAATCATCCAATCTATTCAATCATTCAATATTTCAATTCTATCTTACATATCACATTTCACCATTCTCTTCATCCCATAAACCATTCTTTTGTAAAGATCATACAATCCAGAAAACCCAATAGTAGAGAAGTGTTACATTTTATCTGTAAATTATGCAAACTGATCATCGAGGAGTAGTTTTGGTTGAGCTGATTTTTTGCAGCTAGTATCCAGTCTTTACTGGAGCGTGAGTTCTACTCAGATTTGGTGTTTTTAGTAAAGTTGATTCTTATTCATTAAAAAAAAAAAGTTTGAGCACTATTGTATTTTGAGTTTAGTTGGATAAAAATTAGATAGGAAATGATTCTATGTAAGAAAGTGCTACACACTCTCATGTACTAACTCTTTTATGTGGCTAGCAAAAATCACAATTAGATGAAATAACAAATGAAAATATATATAGTACCCAATGATGATTTTCATTGTTAGGTCAGGAAGTGATCAGCAATTGAAAGTATGTAAAACATTTCTCTTCTATTTATACAGAGAGAATATGGTCATTGGGACAATATGTCCGTTGAAAAATATGATCGATGGCAATTACTACTGCTGAAAAATATAATTATTGGCAAATACGATGATTTAAAAAATGACAGTTTGAAAAAAAAAAAAAAAAAATACCGTTAAAAAAAATACCGTCCTTAGAAAAAGAAAAGATATTTTTCATGGTATAGAGAAAAAGTAAATAACCAGATGTGAAGTGTATCCGATAAACCAATAACTAAAAATAAAAAATAAAAAAACGAAACTTTTAATTAGATATATTAAATAAAAATGTAGATATAGCCATTGAATGCTATTGCAATTAATAATATTGTTCAATGAATCCGTGCTACCACTATAGATAATCTGTATGACGACGTTAAATGCTCTTCCAATATATATTAATTGTTAGGAGAAAAGTTGCTTTCGTTTCTCTGCATGATTACTACTTGCAGATTGGTCCTTGCACAGCTAGACCCTAAATTTTGTTCATCTCAAAACTTCTTGACTAGGTACGTACCGAAACACAAGATTTTTTCTTTGAATTGGATTATGAAGAAATTTGTACGTACAATTTAATCTATAAAATTGATATTTGTTATTAAAACATGTGATTTTGTATAAAATTAACAAAGCATGTGGCATAACTAGTCTCGATTTTGATAGTGGCATTTTTTAAATAAATTGTCCTTGACTATTAACCCAAAGATAAGTCAAGAAATCAACCATATCCGACCCGGCCAACCCCTTTTATTTTGTCCTCGATCAAGACATTAATTATGGTTGATTTTAGAATGGCCACTTTAATTTTGTGGTTAAACGTCAGCGTCTAGCCAACTAAGATAATTTGCGCGCATTTACTGATATTTATAGCCATGAATGATGAACCCTAACGAATTCCATCACATGAAACCAAAACCCGAGATCAATCCCCCTGAGTCTTCATCATCGTTTAATCAATTGAGATTAAAGCACTTTGGCCGACTGTTATGACATAGAGTTGATGGCTGTGCTTGTTTTCTAACACTTCTCAATCTCTTCACGTATGGATAGACCTAGGCAGGGGCGGAACCAGAATTTAAGATGAGAGAGGACGAAACTTTAAGTGTAATAAATTAATTTTGAGAGGTCGAACTCCTAAAAAAAATTATAAATGTAAGAGGATTTTTAAAAATTTGTCAAAAAAATAAAATTTAGGAATTTTTTTTTTTTTTTTTTTAAGAAGCCTAAAAATAAATAAATAAAAACTTGCTGGATAACCTCGCCCTCCCAAGATTAAATTTTTAGTTTTGTCCCATCCTCACCTAACTGGCCATGGCAAGGCATATATGTCGGAGGCACACAACAAAAACAAAAATAAGTGAGGCCTAATTTTTTAGTTTTGTCCCATCCTCACCTCACTGGCCATGGCAAGGCATATATGTCATAGGCACACAACAAAAACAACGAGTAATGCTAGAGTTTATTCTAGTGTTTTTTTGGTGTCTATTTGAAAAGGCATAAATGTAATAAAAAATTACATCTATTTCCTTCTGGATGACATTGATGCAATTTTTTAATTTTTTTATTACATTTATGTCATTTCAGATGGACACCAAAAGAACACTAAAATAAGTTTTAACATTCCTCAAAAAACAGTAAAAACACATGAAAAGATCTCCAAACCCATAAATTAGCAGCTTCTTTGTCTTCTTCCCTATTACTTAGAGAAATAAAAGAACCTGAGTCTAAGTAAGGACTAACTTTGGAGGAGAAAATACTGAATTGAAAGCAAATCAATTTTAGCAAATAAAATCCTTCATCCGATTGGCACTTTCTATCTTCAACCAAATCTGCACAATTTCGGAATTAAAATAGGTTCAATAAGGATTTTGTGGGAGATATAAGAAGGGAAAATTCCGGAATAGGATTATCTCAATTTCAAATGAAATGGATACTATCAATTTTATGGTCATAATTTAAAGTTGATACATCTAATGGTATACATGATTTCACATTATTTAAATTTTTATAATATATCTTTTAGACTAATGGAGAATAAAACAAAAAACAAAGAAGAAAGGGAAAAGAAAAGCGAATAAGAAGAGGGTTAGAAGAATTAAAGGTCAGGTTTATTTGAGAGAGATTATGTTAGAAGAAAGGTTTAAAAAAAAAAAAAGCGGAAACTTAACTTGGATTGGTCCAAAATTGCAGGCTTAGAATGCAAGACAAAGCTTTTGATGTTGATATGCACAGAATAAATTATTTGCTGATCGGGGAAAATATAAATCCTTTATTTGAAATGTGTTAAATTTTCCTTTGAAAAAAACTCTAATTAATTAATTAAACCAAGAATTTTGAGTGGAAGGAGGACAATATTGCTCTGGCAATAAATTGTTGAAGTTGGAATTGGCTTCAATTGGGGCTAGGGCTTCTTGCGGATTACAATTGAGGAAGCCAATCGCAGCTTGGGCTTTAGCTAATAAGAAGAGAAAATTCCAGTGCGTATAAAACTGGTCTGAAGTAAGTGGGCTATATAAAGTTCAATTTAGTAGTTTTAATGTCTGTTTATTAGCAATTCTAGTGGGACCCATGAGATTTATATGCAGTAATTCTAGATTTCTGGAAGTTTGAATACCTGAGGTCTTCTTATGAGATGCTCGAGTCTGTTTCCCTAGTTGGCAAGAACCACAGATTCCTTTCCCGGTCTTCTCCATTTGGGCAGATCTTTAACAATGTCCTTGCCCGCAATCTTCAACATATCGGTGAAATTCAGATGCCCCAACCTTTGATGCCATAGTTCACTGTCATCTATGGTTGCCTTGTTGCAGAAAATTTGAGGATCTGTTGTGAGACCAGGAAGGCCATAGCAATAATCAGCAGTTCTTTCTCCCCCCATAAGTCATTTGTCACTGCTGTCAAATATATTACATTCCTTCTTGGAGAATTGCACCACCAAATCATTGTCACAAAATTGGCTGATGTTGAGGAGATTTGCCTTGAGCCCCTCCACATACAAAGCTTCCTGAGATGTTCTGAGACCTGGAATGTCGATGATTTCTTTTCCAATAACTCTGGATTGGCTCCCATCTCCATAGGTGATCCTTCCTCCTTTCCCCATCTGAACTTCTTTCAGTAGAGTCTTTTCACCTGTCATGTGTTTAGAACATCCACTATCCAAATACCGCAAACAAGTATCAAGAATTTTTAGGGCAGTATGAGAAACTAAACACAAATTATCTTCCTTTTTGACCCAGACTTGTTTGGAAGCTTTCCTTTTATTCACCAAGACAGATCTTTGTTCATTAGAGGAGAGGTAAGCTAACTTCTCACTAATGAGTTTAACTTGATCACTTAGCTTCCTAACTTGTTCTTCAAAACTTGGTTCAACTTTTCTAGGAGCATGAGATTTATTCAAAGGTTTTTGAGAACGAATATGAAAGCAATTGGGGCGAATATGACCATTTACACCGCAGTGGTGACATGTAGGTATAGAATGACTTGCTCCTTTATCTTGAATATGATTATGAGACATGATAGGTTTAATGAACATAGTTCTATGAACAGACATAGCATGAGAAATAGAAGCAACTTTATCCATACTCAAATCAGACATGATAGAAGTCAAAGAATAATAACACTCAAGAATTTAATCTTCTCAGAGTGCACCAAGCTCTGATACCAATTGAAAAATAAAAATTGACTTCTATAATAAAGACAAGTGTGTGTATGTGTGTGTGCAATGTGTTAACAAAAACAATGCGAAAATTAAATAACACAAAAATTTTTGTTAAAGAAGTGGAAAACTCAATATGAGAAAAACCACTCCGGGGGAGCCAAACCCAGGATATTCACTATTCAGAAGACAAGACTAGTTACAAAATAGTAGCACTCACATATCCCTGATGCAGTGGTCGTACCTTGTACTATAACGTGTAGCCTAACACGAACGCCTCCCAACCAGGTCTCCTACCTGAAGGGGTCTTCAATGGAATCCTTTATCTTAGGGCCAACCCCTAAGATAGATTTTAGTTTAAGCACAGCAACAGCAAACACATCAACAGCTTTAGAGAGATCAAATCAGCTGAATAACCTCACAAAATAGCTCTCTAAGCACTAGTGGAATTCAATACCGAATTCTTGCAATTCTCAAGCCTAAGGGCCTTTATTTATAGGCTGACAGTTCAAATGAGCATCTGGCTTGATAAAATTGGGCACCGTCCGGACGGTGGTCATAGGCCGTCCGGACGGACAACTGTGCGACCAAAATTTTGAAAATTTCGCTGAAGATCTTTCCTGTTTAAGAGCCGCGTCAAGACGGTGGTGCCCTGTCGTCCGGACGGTCGCACGTCCGCTGCAAGTAATTTCCATAAAGAGGCTTCGCGCGTCTGGACCATGCTGATGGTCGTCCGGATGGTTGATCTGATGCACGCAATTTTCATATTTGATACACGCGCATCTGGACCATGCTGACTGGCGTCCGGACGTCTGGATTTGAATTACGATACTTGCCTTATGGATGAGCGTGTCCGGATGGGAATCCACGTTGTCCGGATGATTGCAGCGATCTTCCCATATCGTGTTTGGAAAGAAATCCTGAAGCTTGATTGAACACTGAGAGTCATCCAGACGGGCTGTTGAAACGTCCGGACGGATGCTAGCTGGAGCAGTTCGAAGCTTCTCGACACAGAGGAAGGTCTGGACGAAAATCCACGTCGTCCGGACGGATGATGCTTTGGTAGATGAGCGTCTGGATGGATGATGCTTGGACAGTTGGGCGTCCGGACAGTATGTCACGTCGTCCGGACGGCTGGCAGGGAACCAATTTTTCTGACTTGCAAACTGTACAGAATCTTCTGGTCAACACTTTTGAATAACGGAGTCCCTGTTAAAAAGCATCATTACAAAGAAGTGATTTTGTCCAACATAATGCAGCCAATTACAAACTAGCATATTGTACAATACTCTCGGCTGTACAGACGAGCAGAAGGTTCAGTACCTCGCACTGCAGCTGACAAGAGAAGTTGGGAGATGGTGGAACGCGAGGAAAGTGCTACTTGGGGATGAAACGGTGATCACTTGGGAGATGTTTAAAGTAGAATACAACCGGCGCTTTTTCCCTCGATTCCAGAGACAACTTCGAGCAATAGAATTTCAAAACCTAGTTCAAGGTAACATGACCGTAGAACAGTATTCCACTAGATTTATGGAGTTAGCTAGGTTCGTAGCCAATCTCATCCCTGATAAAGAATCAAAGGTGGAATTATTTGAGAATGGTCTCAACCCTCGCATCAAGGAAAGGGTAATTTGTTTAGAAATAAAGGACTACGTCAGATTGGTAGAAGTGGCCTCGCTTACTGAAAGGGGAATACGAGAGTTAGCAGCAGCTTATGACTTGAAGAAATGTTTGAAGCAGCAGATGACATGGGCAGTCAAGAGACTAGCCATTGGACGCGGTTCCAAACTCACCATGGGTAAGAATTTCCCGCCAATAGCCAAAAATCAAAGAGCCTTTTGCAACAAATGTTCAAGGACCCATGAAGGGGATTGTAGGCAAGGAACGTCAACCTGCTTTAAATGTGGTAAGCCTAGACATGTTCTGAAGGATTGCCCAATGAATGCTGTTGGAGAAGCGAAACCCCAAGGAAGCGGGACTCAGGCACGGGTATACTCACCCATGCCTGGAGGCGTAGAAGAAGAAGAAGAAGATCAAGGTGAAGAAGGAAATGCGGATGTAGTAACACGTACCGTCCCTTTATCCTGTAAACTAGCAAGTACTCTTTTTGATTCGGGTGCAATGCATTCCTTCATATCATCTACATACGTTAAATTATGTAGCATGACCACTCAACCCTTGAAACAAAACATAACTGAATCGACACCTGCTGGATATGTAGTTACATGTAGAAAATTCATTAAGAACTGTCCCATCGTTATAGGAGATAGAGTTCTACCGGTAAACTTAGCAGTGTTTCAAATGTTAGGTTTCGATATCATTTTAGGAATGGATTGGTTGTCAAAATACTATGCTAACATTACTTGTAGAAAGAAAGAAGTTATTTTTTGCTCACCGAGTGAGGAAGAATTTAAATTTTGTGGATCCCGAGTATGAGCCACTCCACCTTTTCTTTCTGCCATTCAAGCGAGATGTAGCATTAGAAGTGGTGCGCAAGCATTTCTAGCTTACATCAAGGCCGAACCAGAAGGAAAACATAAGCTAGAAGATATACGTGTAGTGTGCGACTATCCAGATGTTTTCGTCGAGGTCACGACCGGATTGCCACCTAATCGAGAAATTGAGTTCACTATCGATCTGATGCCGGGAACTCAACCCATCATAAGGCACCATACCATATGGCGCCGTCTGAGTTAAAGGAGTTGAAGAAGCAACTAGAAGACTTAGTAGACCGGGGTTTTATACGCCCTAGCGTTTCACCATAGGGAGCGCCTGTTTTGTTTGTAAGGAAGAAGGATGGATCTCTGCATATGTGCATTGATTATCGCGAATTGAATAGGCCTAAACTGCATCCGTTCACTAGCGATGATGGTAAAACCTATATGCCCACGGCTTGCCACACAATGTCCAATGAAGAGAAAACAAATTTTCTGATGGTGATTCGAAATCTAAGGGTGCTTAAAGGATATGCATCAACCGTTTCTCGGTGTGTATGCCTTAAGGAACGTACCATATCGGGCTTGAAAAGCCATGACAGCCACATAATAATGCAACAACTTCTCCTTATTGCATTGTGCTGTCACTGCCAGATAATGTGGTTAGACCTCTTGTTGAGATGTCTGCATTCTTCAGGGGCATATTCTCAATAAATTTAACACAAGAGGATATGGACCGACTAGATTGTGACATTTGTGTCACTTTGAGCAGGACGGAATAAGTATTCCCCCACAATTTTTTTACCAGCATGGTTCATTTGGTCGTTCACCTTGTTCGCGAGTGTAGAGTTGGAGGCCCCATACAGTATAGGTGGACGTATTCGGCGAAGAGGTAAAATATCAATTTTTTATATTCATTATTTTAATTAGTTTCTATTTTTTTTATATATCACAATGACTAATTGGCTGTGATTGACTGATTTTAAAATGTATGAGCCTCGAGTTGTTCAAGTCTCGTGTGTGCAGTAAAGCAGCTCTTGAGGGCTGCATTGCGGAAGACTACATAGCAACCGAGTTGGTGACATTTTGCTCGAGGTATCTGGAAAACGCACCAACCTTTCATAACAGACCCCAACGAAATCCTGATGGTCCGAAGGGGGTGTGAACATTAGTCAGCCTCAACCGTACTCAGTTGAGCCAAATTCACCGATATATTACATTCAACTCTGACGAGTGTAGCCTGGAATGACGAATAATAGATAATGAATTTAAATTATAAATTGTAGGATGCACATGGATACTCTTAGGCAATCATACGATAGAGGGCAAACTACGGACGATCAGTTGGAAGCCCAACATCATCGGCAGTTCTTCATTTGGTACCGTGAATACGTACGAATAATTTAATGTTTAGCTATTACATGTTTAACTTTTGGCTTACCATTTTACGTAATATTACTTGTAGGTCGATAAATTGGACGATCAACGTAGAACGGAGATGACTGAGAAGCTGGTTATGCATTGTAAGGGCCTAAAGGAGACAGCAGTTAGGTACAACATTTACGTGGTTAACGACAAACTGTTTCGGACTGTTGCACATGATGTGGATAAGAGGACTTAGAACAATGGCGTGTGTGTGCCGACCGTTGATGGCTTAACGTACTACAGAAAGTTAACGGATATAATTGAAGTCGAGTACTATGACCGGACTAAGTACGTCATGTTCAAGGGTGATTGGGCGGACACCATGAGGGACAGAGGGTACAAGGTGGACGAGTATGGCATGGTACTTGTCAACTTCAATCGCCTTGTCCACAGGGGAGACCGGGAGACTGATGACTCGTACGTGCTAACTTCACAAGTTGACCAAGTATTTTACATCGAACATGAAAGGAACCTAGGTTGGGCTTGTGCCGTGCGGGTGACGGGTCTCATGATGCATCTGACACCTACCACGAGTGTGAGCCGTTCATATTAACCAGAATTAACAACAATGATCCGAGTGATGATTTTGACCACGCCCGACCAGACTCAGATCCAATCTTAGAGTAAGTGATTCGATAAACTTGACTGGTTTTCTCTTATTTATTTCTACATTGATTGGCAATTGTTAACAAATTGGTGAATCATTTATACATGTGGTAACAATTAATGTATGCATTAGGTAAGCGATAAAGTTATCGTGTTGTCAATCAATTAAAATCAATTCATGTTCATGTGCATTACGTATAAATATATAATATTAATTTGGGTGTGTTGTGTATTTCGCAGGTTACCTTGCACTTGACAGATATTCCATACCTTGTTTGAATGTTAGATCGTCTACTTGCAACGGTTTAAGTAATAATTAATTACTTTATATTTATATCCTTATTTTTTTTTTTTTAGTACTGATGACATTTCTTTATATTCCATGTGTTGCTCTTTAAGTGTTAGTTTTAATATGATATTATCGCATTTTTCTTTGCTGAGTTTGTTTGTTTTATCATTTTTAGGTAATATGGAGCATGTTGTTGCGCATCCGTTAGTAGCTGCTCATGTTTCGGCAGTGAGAAATTCAACTCATGCGCATCCATTAGTAGTTGTTTTATCATTGTGTTTCGTGTGTATTTTTTTTATGTATAATTGTTCATATATATATGAAAACACAAACATTGGTTATATATAATTGTTCATTATGTATAATTGTTCATATATATATATATGAAAACACAAACATTGGTTATATTATTTTCAACGATTGTAATTTTTGATGATTCATTCTCAATGTATATTGTTGTGCTTGTTCTTGAAAATTAAATATAAAATGTTGTTATTGTTGATGAATGAATAGATGGAAATGTACAATTTGTTGTGATTATAGGAGGATGGATATAAAAGTCAACTGCTAAAAAAATATTTGGGAGAGAAAAATCTGTAATTTTTTTTTTTGCTATTTAAAATATAGTAACATGTGAATATATATACGTTACTATATATAAAGTAACGTGAAAAATATCACGTTAGAAAATACAGTAACGAAAAATTTAGTTGTGCGTTACAACACTCACTAACATAACAACACTCACGTTATAAAACACAGTAACCTAAGTATGAGTTTTGTGTTACAACATTCACTAACCTAACAATATTCACGTTACAAAATACTGTAACGTAAAGATGAGTTATGCGTTACAACATACACTAACCTAACAAAATACACGTAACAACATACAGTAACTTGGGGATTAGTTCTGCGTTACAACATACACTAACCTAATAATATTCACGTTAGAACATATAGTAACGTGAGGATTAATTATGGGTTACAACATACACTAACCTAACAATATTCACGTTACAAATTACAGTAACGTTATAATAAATTCTGCGTAACAACATTCACTAACATAAAACTATTCCCGTTGCAATAATTCAGTAACGTGATAATTAATTCTGCGTTACAACACTTCAGTAACCTGTTTTTTGCACATTACAGAAACTCAGTCACGTGCAGTTTCATGGAACTCAATTCTAGTAACGTGATATATTTTTCAAGTTATTGGACAGTAACGCAATATTAAATTTACAGGCTACAATACACATTTTAGCAACCTAAGGGGTACTAACCTAAGCTTTGCGTTAGTGGGACCATGTTACTTGGTTCCAGTAACCTGAAAAACACATTTTCACGTTACTACCTTAGGTTAGTATTTCCATGTTTTTTTGTAGTGACGTCGTGTTCCCCATGTCTCGCTTGCGGGGGCATAATGAATCATCCAAGGAAAACAACCAACAAGGAAATCACACCAACACACAACGGCCAACAACCACACAAGGAAACCAAATCAACCCACAACAGGCAACATCTTAAGAAGGAAACTCAATCAACACCAACGGCTAGATATCGCAAGAAGGAAATCAACACAACAGCCAGCAATATTATTTTCTGTATAATCACATGATTTATTTCCATTTGCAAAATATCAAAAAATGTGTATAAATACCAATTATCAATAGAACGAAAAGCAACAAAAAAATTCTTTGAATGACCTCTTTTCCTCTATTCTAAACAAATGAGCTTGCTTGGAGTGCCAGCTTGCCCTCTCTGATGCTTAAGTCAGTCTTTGGAGAGAAATTATATCAAGTATTTTTAATTAATAAATCATATAAAGAATACCTGGTGATGTGCACCTATTTATAAATGTGACTTCACCTACTTAATCTGGATAAGGTGGGAACTGATTCCTCGATTATGAGATTTCTTTCTGGCCCACCCGAGATTCGGGCGATCCAAGTATCTTGGGATTTGACGTTCTCGATCTGAGTATCTCAGGATTTGATGCTCCCGAGATAATTCTAGCTTCTTGCAAATTATTCCTAAATGGGCTTTAACTTTTGTTTCTTGATGGGCCTCAACTAAAACAGTTAATATATGTAGATGAGCTTGTAGAAATTAAATAAGCCAATCTATTAACTATTGAGAATATTTCCCAACAGTTGGGAATATGAGACTGAATTAGTTTATTGGGGCCAGTAAAGTTAATTTATTGTTGACTCAAATTTGGTCGCGAAAATTAATTTCACGTCTTGAAATTTGAAGGATAGAACTTAAAAGCACTATGGTACTCAACATTTATAATTTTACAGACCAATTTTTCAAATTTAGGGATCATATAGTTCAACTGATGAGAGCAGACTGCAACAAGTTTACGGCATAGAAATGATGATCATGAGAGAAGACTTCAACGACCTTCAGGCATGGTGATGATCATCTCATTTAGAGAAACAGGTGCTCCTTTAGAACCTGATGAATCAGGACCAGAATTTATGGGTTTGTTGATAAATGCTGGCTTCTTAGGAGATGGAACAGTTGCTTCATTTCCAAGCATGAAGAGAATTTCAAGCATGGTTGGCCGATCTGTGGCTTGTTCTTGCACACATAAGAGCCCTATTTGAATACATCTCAAAACTTCTTGAGCAGGATATTCCTGACCCAATAATGAATCGACTACTTCCAAGGCTTTTCCTTCCATCCATAAGTCCCATACCTGCAAAAATTGAAGAGTATTATGTTAGAGAAGTTCATGACTAAATCGTAATGAAGTGTGATGATATATTTTCTTACATGTCCAATCAAATTCAGGCTGGGACTTCCAATGTGATGATAATTGTTTCTCTTGCCACTAATTATCTCTAGTGTCAAGACTCCATAGCTGAAGACATCTGATTTTATAGAATATAACCCTTCCATTGCATACTCTGGTGACATGTATCCACTGCAATTGCACAAAATATATATATATATATATATATGATGCTTGTCTAAAAATGATGCTTGTCTAAGTTTTGCTTTTAATTAGCATTTATAGTGTACGTTCATGTGTGTGCTGAGTGTTAAGTCACCACCGATCCCAAAAACTTAAGCTTATAGGAAGATATGAATTTAATAATTTAATTTATATAATTCTAACAGAGAGAGACATACTATGTGCCAACAACTTTTTTTGTATTTGCTTCACTTTGATCATCACCAAACATTCTAGCCAACCCAAAATCTGAAATTTTTGGATTCATTGTTGCATCCAATAGTACGTTACTTGCTTTTAGATCTCTGTGGATGATTTTTAGCCTTGAATCTTGATGAAGATATAAGACTCCTCGAGCAATTCCAGAAATAATTTCAAATCGCTTCCTCCAATCTAGCAATTTCCTTCTTATTTCGTCTAAACAAAACATGAAAACAATTGCATGCTAAAATATCAAATTGGGCTCTCAATTTTATTTTATTTTATTTTTAAGTTGAAAATGAGTGGTGATCAATTGAGGAGAATGCATACGTACCGAAGATGAAAAAGTCTAGGCTTTTGTTCGGCATGTATTCATAGATCAATATCTTCTCTTCTTTGTGGATGCAACAACCAAAAAGCCTCACAAGATTCCTATGCTGGAGTTTTGCAATTAGCTTAACTTCATTCTTAAATTCTTCTGTGCCTTGTTTTGAACTTCTTGAGAGTGTTTTCGCTGCTATTTCCTGTCCATTGGCTAGTTGACCCTGCGTTAATTAAAAATTTATAATAAGGACTTACACCAATTAACATATATTATCTGATTAATTTTTTATTATATATATATATACACACACACACACACACACTATTCATGTAGCCATGCATGCATGTAAATCATGTGAATCCCTCCATCAAATATTATTTTAGGTGCATTTTAAAGTATTATATAAGTTATTAAATTCATTATTTTTTTTATCAGCTTAAATTTTTGATATAAGTGGTGGTTTAACATCAAGAATGCCGATTATTACAAATTGAAATAAAATGATATTATGAGAGCTTCTTCCCCATATTTGTGCAATAAATTGTGATACGAGCTACGTATCAAGCTCAACCCTAACCTATATATATATATATAACTTGTAGCGAAATAGGAATAGTAATATTGGTAAATATTTATGCACGGTTTGTTTCGACGTAAAATATTTTTAACGAAATTATTTTTCAGAAAAAATGATTTTCCTAAAAATATTTTCTGGCGTTTAGCTTGTACAAAAAGATCACCAACGACGATAAATCCCCGGTGACAAGATTCCGTCAATAGCCGTCTAGATTCTAACCACTTTCACCAGATTCTTACTTTTGCTGAATTCCGGGGATAAGGGCCGGATTATCCCCGGAATCCGGCGACAATGGCAAGATTCTGGCAAGTTTCTTTGGAATCTGGCCTAGTACCGTCGGATTCCGAAGAAACTGGCCTAAATTTTGCACGGTACAGCCGAGCGACGGATACCAAAATTCGAGGACCTTCAGCGGTAGATTTGAGCTACCAACAAATTCCAAGGCTCGATGGTAGTAGATTCTGACAAACGTACCTGCAAGAATGAAGAGTTTAAATCTAGAAAATGATTTACGGTATTTTTTTTTAAAAAAAAAAAAACCGTAAATCGTTTTCTAAAAATTAAGGAGAGTTTTACGGTCAAACTGAAAATGGTTTTCGTTGACCATTATTTTGGGTTGCATCAAACACTAAAAAATACAAAATATTTTTCAAAAAATATTTTACTCCTAAACAAACAGAACATTACATTTAATATAAATTGACAATTCTAAGATGCTTATCACCATATCATGTGTAAGGCCTAGCAGGAAGAAACTAAACTTACCTTATAGACCGGGCCAAAACCACCTTGTCCAAGCCTTTTAGCCGGGGAGAAATTGTCTGTGGCAGCGATTATGGTGCTCAGATAAAAAAATTGTACATCTGGTTTTCTACCAGTTTCATCAAGCTTCGCAATATCTTGAAAGGATGGTGAACAACTAGTAACATCATTAAAGAATGCGAATTGTCTTATGCTCCCTGTCCAATCATGCAAGCACATGCTTAATTAGTACTAATGATGGTTGTAAAAATTTTAATCAATTATTTGTATATAAAGCCTATATTATATATTCAACTGCGGAGAAAATTAGGATTAAATATGATTGAATATGGAAACCCTAGAATACATGACCTACTCGATTCAACTTTTTTCTCTTTATGGTTAATTAATACAAAGATGGGAGAAGGATAATTAATGATGATATTCCTTAATTCTCAATATCTAGTCATAAATTAAGAAGACGAAATGAGGTAATGAGAATGCTTTTTGAGAAAAAAAGAAAAACAGAAAAAGGAAAAAAGAAGTGGTTCATTTTTTATGAGGTCAGGAAATGAGGTTTTTTAAGGGTTTTTCTTACATATAGAGAAGATAATGAAATTTAGAGAAGCTATTGCTAATACTTTAAGAAATCATACTACTATTCAAACAAAAATTTCACAACACAACCATCTACTAATCGCATTTTACATGACTTCCGTTTTTCTGATGGCTTTTGTCTTGTGTAGTGATTAATTAATATATCTAGGACCATCAAAATCGTGTTCTAGCTATAATGTTATTTTCTGATTTCCAACCAAATATAGATCTGTTCCAGATTCCTTACAATTTATTAAAAGTACTTGTATTAATTAGTTCACCCACAGGCAGCTTGAGATGGATGAAAAAAAGAAACTGCAAAATAAAATTAATAAAAAGAAAAACCATTATAAAATCTTGCTAACCTTTTCTCTTCCTCTTTATCAACCAGTGGGCAAAGAGTAGAACAAGAAATATTGAAGTAACAAGTATGGCCACCACCACAGTTGCCAGCCTCCTCTTATTAGCAAAGAACCCCTCTGACTTCTTTCCTGTAGTGGCCGGAAGAAACTTCCATTGTTATGCAACAAAACACGTAACTGTGCAAATAATAATGCGAAAAGAAGATCATGGTAGGAAAAAGTTAGCTCAAAAATTACCATCCACACGTACGTACAAGTTTTGGCCCCCTTCCTTAAACATTCTTGTATCTATCAAATCTCCATGCCATGTTATGCACCCTCGTTCCTCTTGAATATCCACACTTGCATAAGCCAAGCAAGAACAATTCTGCAAGCACACTTTTGGACAATCTCGAAAACTTACACTTGGATTATCTCTTGCTACTGAAGTATCCGGAACCTTCACGCCGGCCACCTTTATAAAAACGTCACCGCTCCGGCATAGGGAAGCCTCTCCACTCTTCCTCACGCACCGGCCGCCTGATGCATTTCTCAGGAACCCCGGTAGACAAGAGCACTTGGAATCGTTAGCAACGCTAAAATTGCAGTTACCGAACGCACCACACACGCCGTAAGTGTCGCACCCATCGGAATAAGGTACTGAGCCCAGAGGAATCCAGGTATTCTCTCCCTCCCGGAGCATAGACCGCTGGAGTAATCCGGACTCGTTTAAGACTAACATCGATAAGATTACATTGTAGCGCGTGGCGATGCTCCAGGCCTCGGTAGTCTCACTCTGGTTGTCCACCAAGCTGAAATTGAGGATAACAGTGCCTTCCCAGGTGGGTATGCCGCTCCATCCAAGGCCAGTAAAATGACCAGAGCGCCACTGCAGAACGTCTTCGTTGTACAAGAATAACTGAGGGGCGCCGTTGGTGTGGATCTTGTACGACCAATTTCCAGTCCCCGGGTCATCTCTGGACTTCCAAGATGTTAGGACCCGGTTCAGACCTGTCCTCCGGTCAATCCCGATTTTCATTTGTGGAAGCTGGGTGTTTGTTGGATGGTCAAAGCTTTCCCATAGTACCTCCCCTCTTCCATTGTCACTGATCAAGGCTAGATTTCCCGAGTCCTCGAGCCGAGCGAGAGTACTATTGTTTCCTGATTCCGAGACAAGATTTGTGGACCAGATGGGTGTGCTCCGATTGCTGGCGTGGAGTACCAGGTTTCCATGAACATCAATTGAGAGAACTCCAGAAGTGTCGTTAATAGGAGTGTCTCTGTTTGCAACCCACACCACGATTTTTTCTGGAAGCCTATTATACCAAATCCCAACATAGCGGTGGGTGGACTTACCGGGAGTAAAGAAACCAAGCGCAAAGATTTCTCCTCTAGAGACTAAAACCGCACCAACGTCTGGTCCGTCTCTAATAATTTGGCCGGTAGTTATGGCGTCCAGTGATGTGCCAAACCGGAGGAGGAAGTGAAGCAACGTTTGCAGAAAGAGAAACCGCTTCGCACAATACACGATCATAGCAAGTGAGGTAGCAGGCAGACTTGATTGATGCAAGAAGTATATGATTCTCGAGTAATCCTACATATTCGAGTATTGGGGGTGGCTAAGTATCAACTGCAATTAATGTTGGTAGATAAATAGTAGAACAATTAATATTAAATGCATCTACCCATATTTCTCACTTTTTGCATGGCAAAGTCGTTGGTTTAGTTTATTATTGTAGAAAAACCCATGGATCCTAATCCAAATGTCAAATTCCACCCCTGGCCTTAAAAAAGTGATTTTAAGGAGACGACTTGATGAGATGAGAGATCGATCAGGAAGGGGAACAGATGACTATCTGCCGCGCGTAAGGGTAAGAGTAAAGCTATTCGATCGTGATTCTACTACTATTAGACACAAAGAACTTAATTTTCGCCAAATTCCTATTGAAATTATTCTCGTTTAGTAATATTAAGAAGAGAAATGATCCTTACACTCATTTCTCACAACAGTCTCACAACAAGTTGATGTGACTGGTAATATTTTATTATTTTTTTACAAAAAGAAAACAAAACAAAACAAAAAAAATAATAAAATATTACCAGCCACGTCAGCTTGTTGTTGAGCTGTTGTGAGAAATGAGTGTAGGGATCATTTCTCTATTAAGAATAATTGAGCACGCTTAATTTACCCACTTTTCATTATAATTGCCTTCCATCTTGCATGCGACAAACATATACCAACATTAAAGCGGGTAGCTGGGAGGTGTACTGGAGGACCTGTAAGTTGGTGGCTCATTAATATTTGCCCGGCCTCTTAGGCCCCGTTTGTTTTGACCTAGTTTTTTTCTTTTTTATTTTTGGTGATTATAACGTCCAAAAATCTTTGTCAAAAAGAAAAAGTTTCCGTTAACCAGAAAACCTCATTTAAGTTGCATAAAATGGTTTTATTTAATTAATTAATAGATTTTTTAATTTCTGTAAATCATTTTTTGAGTTTGAACATCTGTTTCTTGCATGCACTTTTTCTTCCAGTTCATTTTCCGTTGCCGCCAGAGGTTGCCAGAATTCGTCGCCGATGGAGTTCATTGCTATCGCTGATTTTCCGTACGTGCCAAATGTCAAAAAATGTTTTTAGCTGAAATCATTTTTCTCTGAAAAATATTTTCCTACAAAAAACATTTTACATCCAAACAAATAAAGCCAAGCTCGCACGGCACTGGTCCCACTAGAACCTCATCGTCAAACTTTTGAAACTACCAAATATCATCTCATGAATATATACTATGCGTTTGGCTTTTCAAATCGATCTTAAGGTGTGGATGATGTCCAAGATTTTGTGTTGACTCCAAGTCCCATACAATAATATCTTTATCTAAACATCGGATCCATGCAAAGTTTCCCTCCACACGGATTAGTTAAGATTTCAATTAACTTCGTCGGCAGACATGATCTCAATGAATTGTTTGCACTTAAAAAAATTTGAACCTTAGATCTGATGGGGTTCTGGGGATGCCACAAATACCAAGACCCTAGCCTACCACTTAAGCCAACCCTTAGGATTATTTTGACAAGTATCTAAACTTCAATCTTGAAGTTAATTCAATTTGTTTGCCGAAAAAAAGGTGGTTTGGGTATCAATCAAAAGGGTTGATGAATATTGGAACCAAGCCGCTGTTATATACGCGCCGGAATCTTTTCACGAAAGTTGGTGAGAAGTACTAAACAGATGCATGGCTGATGATCCTCCTATAGTTTTGGAAGAAATTATAAGGTGAGGAATAAATTTGGCCATTCTTTTGTAATCAGTCCATTTTCCCTAATCATCCAATCTATTCAATCTATTCAATATTTCAATTCTATCTTACAGATTACATTTCACCATTCTCTTCATCCCATAAACCATTCTTTCGTATAGATCATACAATCCTGATAACTCAAAAATAGTAGAGAAGTGTTACATTTTATCTGTAAATTATGCAAACTGATCATCGAGGAGTTGTTTTGGTTGAGCTGATTTTTTGCAGCTAGTATCCAGTCTTTACTGGAGCGTGAGTTGTACTCAGATTTGGTGTTTTTAGTAAAGTTGATTCTTATTCATTAAAAAAAAAAAAGTTTGAGCACTATTGTAATTTGAGTTTAGTTGGATGAAAATTAGATAGGAAATGATTCTATGTAAGAAAGTGCTACACACACTACTAAAAAAAAGCATATTCTAGACGGTTTTAAACCGTCTAGAAATGCAAAAAAACCGTCTGAAATTGATTCTAGACGGTTTTTTCTAGACGGTTTAAAACCGTCTAGGAATATGTGTCGCTAATTAAAGTTCGGGACGGTTTGGGTCAAACCGTCCGCAATTCCAGACGGTTTGGCCCAAACCGTCTAGAACTGGTTCTGGACGGTTTTGGGCAAAACCGTCCATAAAATTTTGGACGGTTTAAACCAAAACCGTCCAGAATTTGTCTTCTTTTTTTTTTTCTTTTTTTTTTTAAAAATTATAATTATAATTATTATTTTAATATAATTATTGTTCTTATTTTTATTTTTATGTTCGGTGGGCGTAAATCAGCTCCGGTTCTACCGGAAATTCAATCGGAGAGACGTTCCACCGGTCCTTCTTCGGTCATTGCCGGTCTCCTTCGGATTCCACCGGTCCTTCTTCGGCTTCTCCGGTCACTGCCGGAAATCCATCGGTCAAACCCAAGAATCACAAAACAGAGGAAAAATCCTTCACAAATCAAACAATCTTTCACAATCCAAACCCAAAACAGAGGAAAAATCCTTCACAAATCAAACAATCCTTCACAATCCAAACCCAAGAATCACAATCCAAACTCAATACAACACAAAATTAATGCAAATCTAACCTAAGAATTTCACTTACCTAAAAAAAAAAAAATCAAACATCCATCCGGTGGCTTGGAGAAAGTGGTGTCGAGGAGGCCGGAAGGGGGAGAGAAAGAGAGAGGAAGGGAGAACCGGCCGGAAATCCACGTATTCCGGCCGGATCTGTCTCTGATCCGGACAGAGATTCGGTCGGGCGCGGGTATCGGTCGGATCCGGCCGGATATTTGACCTTCCGCTTCAGATCTGACCTCAGCAACGTGACCGACTCCGGCCGTGTCCAGATCTCGTCGTCCCGTTCCCATCGCCCGTCTCAGTCGCCGACTGCAGAGACAAGAAGAAGAACGAGAGGGAGAGGGAGAGAAGGGGTCGGACTAAAACAAAAGGGATCTGGGTCTTTCTTTTAAAAGAAAGAAAAAGAAAAAAAAATAAAGGAAAAAAATAAAAAGAAAACAGAAGAAAAAAAAGAAGTTCAGAGACGGTTTTAGGAAAACCGTATGGAAATTTCCAGACGGTTTTCCTAAAACCGTCCGGAAAAAATGAAAGAAAAAAAATTCAAACGGTTTTTTTTTAAACTGTCTATAAATTTAGTGACGGTTTTCCTTAAAACCGTCTGGAAATTTCCAGACGGTTTTTCTAAAACCGTCTGAAAAAAAAAAAGCAAAGAAAAAATTCAGACGTTTTTTTTAAACCGTCTGTAAATTTACAGACGGTTTTATTAAAACCGTCTGTAAATTTAAATTTATAGACGGTTTTGAAAAACTGTCTGAAAATTTACGGACGGTTTAAGTAAAACCGTCGTAATTTTTGATTTTACAGACGGTTTTCAAAAAACCGTCAGTAAATTTTATTTTTCTAGACGGTTTTTAAAACCGTCTAAAAAGAAACCGTCTAGAATATGCTTTTTTTTAGTAGTGACACTCTCATGTACTAACTCTTTTATGTGGCTAGCAAAAATCACAATTAGATGAAATAACAAATGAAAATATATATAGTACCCAATGATGATTTTCATTGTTAGGTCAGGAAGTGATCAGCAATTGAAAGTATGTAAAACATTTATCCTCTATTTATACAGAGAGAATATGGTCATTGGGACAATATGTCCGTTGAAAAATATGATCAATGGCAATTACTACTGCTGAAAAATATAATTATTGGCAAATACGATGATTTAAAAAATGACGGTTTGAAAAAAAAAAAAAACCGTTAAAAAAATACCGTCCTTAGAAAAAGAAAAGATATTTTTCATGGTATAGAGAAAAAGTAAATAACCAGATGTGAAGTGTATCTGATAAACCAATAACTAAAAATAAAAAATAAAAAAACAAAACTTTTAATTAAATATATTAAATAAAAATGTAGATATAGCCATCGAATGCTATTGCAATTAATAATATTGTTCAATGAATCCATGCTACCACTATAGATAATCTGTATGACGACGTTAAATGCTCTTCCAATATATATTAATTGTTAGGAGAAAAGTTGCTTTCGTTTCTCTGCATGATTACTACTTGCAGATTGGTCCTTGCACAGCTAGACCCTAAATTTTGTTCCTCTCAAAACTTCTTGACTAGGTACGTACCGAAACACAAGATTTTTTCTTTGAATTGGATTATATATGAAGAAATTTTTACGTACAATTTAATCTATAAAATTGATATTTGTTATTAAAACATGTGATTTTGTATAAAATTAACAAAGCATGTGGCATAACTAGTATCGATTTTGATAGTGGCATTTTTTAAATAAATTGTCCTTGACTATTAACCCAAAGATAAGTCAAGAAATCAACCATATCCGACCCGGCCAACCCCTTTTATTTTGTCCTCGATGAAGACATTAATTATGGTTGATTTTAGAATGGCCACTTTAATTTTGTGGTTAAACGTCAGCGTCTAGCCAACTAAGATAATTTGCGCGCGTTTACTGATATTTATAGCCATGAATGATGAACCCTAATGAATTCCATCACATGAAACCAAAACCCGAGATCAATCCCCCTGAGTCTTCATCATCGTTTAATCAATTGAGATTAAAGCACTTTGGCCGACTGTTATGACATAGAGTTGATGGCTGTTCTTGTTTTCTAACACTTCTCTCTTCACATAGGCAGGGCGGATGGCCATGGCCCCAACTGGAAAAATTTGTCAAAAAAAAAAAAATTAGGAATTTTTTTTTTTTAAAAAAAGAAGCCTAAAAATAAATAAATAAAAACTTGCTGCACAATCACGCCCTCCCAAGATTAAATTTTTAGTTTTGTCCCATCCTCATCACGTGTAGGTTCTAACTTCTTTTTAATAAAGTGAGGACTAATTTTTTAGACGTAATAAAAAAATTACATCTATGTCTTTCTAGATGATATGGATGCAATTTTTTAATTTTTTTACAACATTTATGTCATTCTATATAGGCACTAGAAGAATACTAGAAGGAGCTCTAACATTCTTCCTTTCTTTTGTTGTGTGCCTCCGACATGCCTTGCCATGGCTAGTGAAACATATGACTCAACATCTATGCATGAATCACCTATGTCCAGGACTCTATCTTCTCTCCATAGTTCCCAGACCTGTGTGGTTCGATCATATATAGCATTATTTGTAAAGGGTGTACGTGTTTCATAAAATGCAAATGGAAAATATTCTAGTTTTCTTGCCAAGGAAGAATGCTCCTGGTAAGAATGGTTGTTCTTCTTGCCACTTACAATCTCCAATAATATGACACCGAAGCTAAAAACATATGATTTTGTTGAGAATTCCCCAAATGCTGCATAATCCGGTGACATATAACCACTACATGTGAAACAGTATCAATTAGGTAATCTTAAAAATCAGTGCATGGGAAATTGGGAATTACAACATCAACGGTAATCTTGAAGTCTGCATTGTACTCACTATGTTCCAACAACTCTGATTGTCTTGTCTCGAATTTGGTATGCTTTGAATATGCGAGCCAAGCCGAAATCTGAAATTTTGGGGTTTATCTCAGCATCTAATAGAATATTACTTGGTTTAAGATCTCTATGGATAATTCTTAGTCTTGAGTCTTGATGAAGATACAAAATCCCATGAGCAATTCCCATGATGATTTCACAGCGTTTCCTCCAATTCAATGATGAACTTCTTGTATGATCTGCAACGGAATTTTGCTACAGTTGAAAATTGCAGTTTGATGCACTTTAATTTAAATTAAGCAAAATTTTGAGAAATCAGGCATACCAAAGATTAAGAAGTCCAAGCTTGTGTTGGGCATGTACTCATAAATTAGAATCTTTTCTTCCCCCTCAATGCAACAACCTAAAATTTTGACAAGATTCCTGTGTTGAAGTTTCGCAATCAACATGACTTCATTTTTGAATTCTTTTATTCCTTGTCCCGAACTCTTTGAGAACCTTTTAACAGCTATTTGTCGTCCGTTAGACAATTGACCCTAAAATCATCATTCAAATTAAGCTCAAACTACTTCTTCACTAAACACACTTTTACAATAAAAAAGACAAAAATTAGCTATAAGCTGGTTCATAACCAATTCAAACAAACCAGTCTAATAAAATCACATTAATTCTAGAAGCATGTGAGAAATTCATACTTTCTTATTAATACTATTAAAGCAACGTGTGAGAATATCATAGATATGGACAATATCATAGATGAATTGCGACTGTACCTAAAAAACAGAGCCAAAACCACATTCTCCAAGTTTGTTGGTCGGAGAGAAATTGTCAGTTGCAGCAACAATAGAGCTTAGATCGAAAACAAGTGCATCCGAAGAAGTGAAAAGACAAAAAAAAAAAATGAAAATTCACGAAAATGCAAGAAAAGAATACCTAACTCAGTCGCATCCGCACGAACATTTAGCTCCCACCCTTCATCTTCATCCCCTGTAAATAACCAGATGTAAAGGATATCTGATAAACCAACAACTAAAATTAAAAAAATAAAATAAAAGGAAACTTTTTTAATTAGATATTTTAAACAAAAATGTAGATAAAGCCATTGAATGCTCTTCCAATATTGTTCAATGAATCCGTGCTACTACTGTAGATAATCCGTATGACGTTAAATGCTCTTCCAATATTATTAGGAGAAAAGTTGCCTTCGTTTCTCTGCATGATTACTACTTGCAGATTGGTCCTTGCACAATTAGACCCTAAATTTTGTTCACCCCCAACATGTTTTGGGGGGAGTGTAATTGTTGTGCATTGGGAGTTTTTTTACCATTTTCCATTTTAGAATGGCCACTTTAATTTTGTGGTTAAATGTCATTGTATGGTCAAATAGGATAATTTGCGCGCATTTACTGTTATTTATAGCGATGAACCCTGATTAATTCCTTCACATATATTAAACAAAAACCTGAGACCATGCACCTTCGCCATTTACATATATTCCACAACATTGTCTTAAGTAGATAAGGGATCAAGCCCCCTGATTCTTCATCATCGTTTAATCAATTGAGATCAAAGCACTTTGGCCAACTGTTTTGAGATAGAGTTGATGGCTGTCCTCGTTTTCTAACCCTTCTCTCTTCACTATGGATGGATAGGCAGGAGTTGAACCCGGATTTGAGATAAGTGGGGATGAAACTTTAAGGGTAAGAAATTAATTTTGAAGGGTTGAACTCATAAAATAAAAAAAAATAAATAAATAAAAAAAAAAAAAATTGAGTTCTTCAAAAATTTTGAGGTTTTAAATAATTTTGGGGGGACTTCTGTCCCCCAATCCTAAGGGCAGTTCCGCCCCTGGACCTCCATGGCCCCAACCAGTAAAATTTGTTAAAAAGAAATTTTAGGGATTTTTTTTTTTTTTTTTCCAGGAAAAAAAAAAAAAAAAAAAAAAAAAAAAAAAAAAAAAACTTGCTGTACAACCCCAGCCTCCCAAGATTAAATTTTTAGTTTTGTCCCCTCCTCACTTGTAGGTTCAAACTTATTTTTAATAAGTGAGGCCTAATTTTTAGTTCATCCTCATTCCTCACCTCACTGGCCATGGCAAGAATATCATAAAACAAAGAGAATGACAGAAACAGAGAAGGAAGAGGAAGAAGGGAAGAACATAGATAACTTTAAGGACTACATTGTTGCTGATTACACTTCTTGTTCTGATTACAAATACATTAACATATAGGCTTTAACAAAGGTTAAAGACCAGAGCACAAAAACATAAATTAAAAGAGAAATACAAATGGGTATGGTCTTTTGAGCAAGGAGTGGTTAGGAATGGGTTGCTGCAGTATGGGAATGACTAATGACTTGTTGTAGAGAGATGATGATTCTGATCTGGTGTGATGCAGTGGTGAAATTTCTTGATGCAGAGGTTTATCCTCTAATATTTTCTCGCAAACTGATGGTAGGAACTTCCTTCAGTTTGACTGTTGCTCTTATTATTTTTTATTTTTTTTTAATAGCAATTAAACATAGAAATTACAACAAAAAGGTCTCAAAACAGCAAGCTTAAAAAAAAAAAAAAAAAAAAAAAAAAGGAAAAAAAGGAAAGAAAGAAAGTGAAATACTTAATAGAAATAAAGATACAAAAAGAAGTGAAAGGCATAAAAGAAACAATGATACAAAAAGAAGTGAAAGACATAAAAGAAACAAGCCAAATGGCTTTAAAATGAGCGTGGAACTTTGACATTTTCGCAAGCAATTGGGTCATTAATGGCCTAGAGGGAAAAAAAAAAGGCCAACAAAAGGTTGATATGAGCTCGGGCTCTGAACATTTATAACAAGCAAGACATTGGGCCAACAATAAGTCAAGAAAAGAGTCATCAAAGGGCTGATATAGGGCTCGAGACTTTAGACATTTGCCGCAAGCTAGACAATAGGCAGACATTCGGCTGAAACGATGAGGGCCAACTATGAGAGAAATCTCATTTTTAATTTCATAAACTGCTAGCATCGTTTGATGCTTTTGAGGACACACCGAAGGAGATGAGAAGAAATAAGAGAGAGTGAGAAAGAGAGGAAGACTTCTAGCATTTTTTATGCTTTTGGATTTGAGAAGATACAGACCAAAATAAAACAAAGAAAAAAAAAAAAGGAGAGCAAAGAAATGAAAAGAGAGAGGGAGACTGGGAACAGGGATAGGAAAGAAAAGGAGAAGAAAAAATAGAAAAGAAGAGGGGCACTGAGCTGCTGACAGGAAAATAAAGGAGAGGAAGACGTGTTAGGCGCAGGAGGGAGGGAGACCTGAAAATTTTTGGAGAGGGATACTTTCCTGGAAGACGTGCGTGAAGACTGAAAAACAGCTGGAGAGGGTATGGGCTAGGAGCTGCTGACTGACACGAGATGGGCTAGCTGCTACTGACTGACACGAGGGAAAGGGAAACGGTGGCGAGAAAGAGAGGTTTAGGAACCATTTTTGGTCTGAAAAAAGAAAAAAGAAAAAAAGTCTGCAGTAGGACGTGAAACACAGGGGAGGAGAGGACTTTTCCGTCCTTTTTTGTTACAAGCCGAGAGAAAGAGATAAGGAGAAGACTCATATATGAACGCAGCAGGGAGACTGGGCCGAGTTTTGGAGGAGCTGATGACAGCTCACGGGTTGACTTGACGAGGGAAGACATTTTTGAGGGAGTGAGGAACCTGGGTGGACTTGACGAGGTTGAAGAAAGAGAGTAAAGAGTGAGGTGTTTTACTTTCTGTGTGGCTGGACAAATAGAGGGGAAGATCATGTGTTTGACAGAATGACGCAGAGAAGGTGCAGAAAGAAAAAGAAGACGACGTTGGTCGATTTTGAAGGCTGTTTATTTTTTGTGTTTTTTTGTTTGAGAAAAGAGAGATTTTGGGAGAACAGTGGAGCGGTGAGGAGTGGTTGCTGCAGTAACTTGCTGTGGTGACTTGGAGCGGAAAGAACTCTTTCTGCAGAATTTGAGTGGAGGAACTGAATTGGCGTTGGCCATATTAGAAAAGAAGATTAAGACAGAAAAGAGATAGAAGAGAGGATCTTGAGGCTAAGGTGTTTGACAGAAGGCCTTGAAGAAAGGTCGGGCTGTTTGGGAAAAAAAAAAAAACTGGAAAAGGAGAGGATCTGAAGTGGCGTTTAGCCTTGAAGCTCTGATACCATATCATAAAATAAAAAGAATGACAGAAACAGAGAAGAAAGAGGAAGAAGGGAAGAACACAGATAACTTTAAGGACTACATTGTTGCTGATTACACTTTTTGTTCTGATTACAAATACATTAATATATAGGGTTTAACAAAGGTTAAAGACCAGAGCACAAAAACATAAACTAAAAGAGAAATAAAAATGGGTATGGTCTTCTGAACAAGGAGTGGTTAGGAGTGTTTAGGAATGGGTTGCTGTAGTATGGGAATGGCTGATGACTTGTTGCAGAGAGATGGTGCTTCTGATCTGGCGTGATGCAGTGGTGAAGAGATCTTGAAGTGGTGAAGTTTCTTCCTGCATAGGTTTATCCTCTAATTGAAGGAAAGGGTTAAAAGGGGGGAGAAGAAACGAATTCCCTCCTCCTAAAATAGGCTATCCTTGGCGGCTAGAGATATAACGCTTAACAATATTATTATTAGTAGTAATAACTGAAAAAGAAGAATAAATTACAATTTTCTATTGACCGGAAAACAGAAAAATGTTAATTAGTCCCCCAAATCCGTACGTATAGAAGAAATTCCAGTTTTTTTACCGAGCCTCAACCTTGGTTATTGTCACCTCATTTACAGAATGAGGTCCTTCCTCTGCGACTGAGTCCAAATCCTTGGAAGGTCTTCTGAAAATGAAAGCAGGCTGTTTAGGAGAAGGAAGAGCTGTATCGCTACTCAGCATGAGAACAACTTCCGACATTGTTGGTCGATCCATTACATCTTCTTGCACGCATAAGAGCCCGATTTGTATGCATCTCAACGCTTCATGGGAAACGTATGACTCAACATCTATGCATGAATCAACTATGTCCAGGACTCTGTCTGCTCTCCATAGTTCCCAGACCTGTGTGGTTCGATCATATATAGCATTATCTGTAAAGGGTGTACGTGTTTCATAAAATGCAAAAGGAAAATATTCTATTTTTCTGTTACTTACATGCCCTATCAAAGTCAGGGAAGAATGCTCCTGGTAAGAATGGTTGTTCTTCTTGCCACTTACAATCTCCAATAATATGACACCGAAGCTAAAAACATCCGATTTTGTTGAGAATTCCCCAAATGCTGCATATTCCGGTGACATATAACCACTACATGTAAAACAGTATCAATTATGTAATCTTAAAAATCAGTGCATGGGAACAACATCAACGGTAATCTTGAAGTCTGCATTGTACTTACTACGTTCCAACAACTCTGGTTGTCTTGTCTTGAATTTGGTCTACCTTGAATATGCGAGCCATGCCGAAATCTGAAATTTTGGGGTTCATCTCAGCATCTAATAGAATATTACTTGGTTTAAGATCCCTATGGATAATTCTAAGTCTTGAGTCTTGATGAAGATACAAAATCCCACGAGCAATCCCCATTATGATTTCATAGCGTTTCCTCCAATTCAGGGATGAACTTCTTGTATGATCTGCAACAGAATTTTGCTTCAGCAGTTTGATGCACTGTAAATATATAAAGCAAGATTTTGAGAAAGCAGACATACCAAAGATTAAGAAGTCCAAGCTTTTGTTGGGCATGTACTCATAAATCAGCATCTTTTCTTCCCCCTCAATGCAACAGCCTAAAATTTTGACAAGATTCCTGTGTTGAAGTTTCGCAATCAACATGACTTCATTTTTGAATTCTTTTATTCCTTGCCCTGAACTCTTTGAGAACCTTTTAACAGCTATTTGTCGTCCATTAGGCAATTGACCCTGAAATCATCACCCAAACTTAAGCTTACTCATAACTATTAAGCAATTAAGGTCAAATTACTCCTTGACTACAATAAAATGACAAAATTTAGCTACAAACCAATTCTTACAAACCAGCCTCATAAAGTGACATGTATTCTTAAAGCATGTGAGAAACATATACCTTTTTATTAATGCTATTAAAACAACATGTGAAAACACATAATAACTAATAGGACATGTCACTTTATGTTTGTAGGAATTGGTTACAAACCAGTTTGTAGGCAATTTTTCTCCTTAATGGATAATGAGCAAGGAACATAAATGTTCAAGATATCGACAATATCATAGAAGAATTTCAACTGTACCTTAAAAACAGAGCCAAAACCACCTTCTCCAAGTTTGTTGGTCGGAGAGAAATTGTCAGTTGCAGCAACTATAGAGCTTAGATCGAAAACAAGTGCATCCGGATGTCTATTACTTTCTGCCAGCTGATTTCGCTCCAATGAGCTTTTGGTACCAGTAAAACCTAATGATTGATTGTTCGATTTTCTCTTCTCTGTGGTAAAACACATTGGGAAATATTGCTTACTAGAAATTCGTAATTGAGCAAATACACACACACACTGGAAGTGACTTTATTTACCTTCTGTTTTCCTCCTCTTCATTAACCGGAGACAGGCTAGTAAAGATACCAGAAACAAGAGCGCAACAACAGATAATACTGCAATAACCAGCTTCCGATTCTTGGCAAAAAAACCTTTGGACTTCGTTTTAGACTTGGCTGAAGGGAAAAAAGTAAGCCTTCATCAAAGAAGTGAAAAGACCAAAAAAAAAAAAATGAAAATTCACGAAAATGCAAGAAAAGAATACCTAACTCAGTCGCATCCGCACGAACATTTAGCTCCCACCCTTCATCTTCATCCCCTGTACTGTCCATCAATTCACCATAATATGCCAAGCAACCAGTCCCCGTCCCATTAAGATCCACGCTGACATAAGCTGTGCAAGTGCAATTGTTCAAGCACGCCTTCTCGCACTCTGCTTTGCTCATACTCATGCTCACCCAATCAGCATTCGATGTATCAGGAACCTTCAAACCTGCCACCTTCACAAACCCTTCTCCATTCCCGCACATAGACAACCCCAGCTGGTTCCTCACACACCCCTCAGAACCATTTCTAAGATACCAATCCCTCTGATTCTTGGGTTCATATCCTGGCAAACACGCACACTCAAACCTATTTATATTGTCAGGACTACATACACTATTTGGACCGCATAGTCCGTACTTCTCGCACCGGTATCTAGGTGCTGACCAGATTTCGCTCCATTGACGACCATCATCATCCCACATAAGTAGCTGGATCGATCCAGAGTTATTAAGGAATAATCTTGTAATGATCGCGGGGTCATCGAAAAAGTAGGAGTAAGATGTCTCGTCTTGATTGTAAACAAAATTGATGTTGTAATCAATCGATCTTGTGTCTACTGATGAGCACCATGGCCATGGCCAACTCCGCCGATGCAGGGTCCCGCCCTTATACAAGCAGAACTGTGGGGAGCCAGTAGGATCTAGCTTATAGAGGCAATCCCCTGTTCCGGGGTCATCTTGTGACTTCCAAGATATTAAGACCGTGTCCAGCCCTGTTTTCTTATTCAACCCAAACTTAATGGCTGGAAGCAAAGTATCTGTAGGATCGTCAGAGCTTTGCCATAACACCCTCTTGTTATCTCCCTGGACCAATTCCAAGTTTCCTGAATCTTGAAGCTGAGCTAAAGTGGAGGTTGTTGCTGGGACAGAAACATTTGTAGACCATAGAGAACGGTTATAACTGTCGTAGAGGACAAGGTTTCCGTTCTGGTTGATTGAGAGAACTCCGGAGGAATCATTGATTGGATCATTCCTGTTCGCAACCCACACCTTATTTTGTTCTGGCACATTGAAAAACCAAATACCCAGATACCGATAGCTAGAGTTGCCGGGGCTGAAGAAGCCTAACTCGAATTTCTTCTCTTTGGACACCAAAGATTGGCCGTCCTTGATGGATTGGTTTAGTGTTAAGGTGTCAATGGACGTGCAAAATGGGAAGAAGAAAAGAACAACTAGAATCAAAGACTTGAACATTGGAACGTCCAAAGAATATTTTAAATTGATCATTGCGAAACAAATTTGTGAAAGAAGCTTGTTTGATAAAGTTTTGATATAAAGAAGGATATTCTCAGGCAATCACTGTTAGACCAGATTGATCCATGCATGCGAAGGATTAGAACGAGTCAAATAACATTGATATGCCTGCGAATTGAAAGTCATCTACCGATGTCTAAACACAAGGAGAATAAATAGGGCTGCGTTGAATTTCACCAAATCTTCTGTCGCCATATATAGAGCACTAATTAACCCGATAAACGTTAATGGGCAGTCAATGATATTGATCTGTGCGTGATTAATTATATACGATTATAGGAAACGGACATGTAAAGGCTCATTAGTCCTTTTACCAATCCAACCTCTCACTTTCATTGATTCCATCGCGTTCTGTTTCTCTTCGAAGACTAGTCAAATTGAACAATTTCAATATGCATGTTGTGAGAAAAATACTTAATTTATCGAGATGTATAGGTCAAATACGGCTCCATCGAGTTCTAGATGAAACAGTTAGAATTGATGAAACGCCTAAGAGAAGCTTTGTTTCTTCCATTGTTATGATTGCTGGGTATATGAGCTAGCTTGTGGGAGCACTCCCTAGTTCTGAATTATCAGTGCGTTTAACACTAGGATTTTGCATACTCAAAGTATGATTTTGAATCAAATTACAAAAAAATTTCGTTTAAACAAAAGAATGCGTTTTTAAAAATGCACGATTTTAAAAACTAAACTATAATATTATCAAAAACTTTTTTTGAATTACATATTTTTAAATTGAACGTTTTAAAGTTGTCGGATTCAATCTTTGCCACTTCCGTCCAGTCGCCGGCTTGGACATTTGATAGTCATATCCCCCGTTTGGTTAACGAATCATGAGGTCTTGGGTCTGGATTTTCAACTAAAATTTGCGTGTGTTGATGCCTTTGAACTCTTTATGATGATGATTGATGCCTTTGAACGAGTTGAAAATAACTTGTGCTAGCTTCTTTGTCTGTTTATTAACTGACAGACATTAAAATTTGACAATTCGATATTAACATACACTAAATATTGACCATTAGATTAAATTTATAATTAACTGTTATTTAATTAATTATAACCGTTCGAATATTCCTAGTGGGCTCTCTAAATTTTCTCTAAATTTTAGCTAAACAATCTACTTTTGTTATTTTATCTATAACTTTTAACAAACTTTATATACAAAACTCTCTAAATATATCTCTATTTCAACTAAATATTAATTTTTTATTAGTTTTAAGCAACTACTTCTAACAAATGAGGAGAGAGGAAAAGTGAAAAGTGAGATGAAAGGAGAGAGAAATGATAAAATATTTACTAGCTCATGAAATTTGTGAGCCAAATTTGGAGTGAAATTATGACAAGACACAAAATAGAGAAATTATAGAGAGTTTGTTGAAGTAAACATTTTTGAGTTTTTTACCAAATTTTGGTGAAAATTTTGAAATGGAGAGCACGTTATGGATGCTCTTAGATCATAATTGTTAGTAATAATTACTTAATTTAATCTTAAAGTTGAGTTTACTCAAAAAAAGAAGAAAAAAAAAAGGAAAAAGAAAAAAGAAAAAAAGATGATCGATTGCTCCAAAAGAGTAACGCTAAGCGCTAAGTGCAACATCTAGACACCCTAAAACCTACTACCACGCACAATTACACACGCATACAGACAATTGCATATATTCAAGTATTAGAGCATTTACAGCAACTTTCCAACCATTTTTTCTAAATGTAAAGAAGAAAATCACTTTTTGTTTCCTGAAGCAAAAACACTCAAAAATAGTTTCTCTTTATTGTCTCTATATCAATAAATTATTATTTTTAATTTTTTCTTTTCTCTCTCGTTGTCTCTTTCTCCCGCAAGGTGCAGCAGGCCCCATCCCTTCCGTTATTGTCCTAATTAACCCGATCAACGTTAATGGGCGGCAGCCAATGATATTGATCTGTGCGTGATTATATATCGTTATTGGAAACGGACATGTAAAGGCTCATTAGTCATTATACCAATCCAACCTCTCACTTTCATTGCTTCCATCACGTTCTGTTTCTCTTCGAAGACTAATCAAATTGAACAATTTCAATATGTCTTTGTGAGAAAAATACTTTATCGAGATGTATAGGTCAAATACGGCTCCACTGAGTTTTCTGATGGGATGAGTTCTAGATGATACCCTTAGCGCCGAGTATGTTTGACGAAACGACTAAGAGAAGGTTTTTTCTTGCATAAGTTGCATTGTAATGATAGCGGGTGTTAAAGATAGTTTCTGGAGAGAATTTATATCAACTCTGTTTAATCAATAAATCATATGAAGAATACCCGGTAGTGTGCACCTACTTACATATGTGACTTCACCTGTTTAATCAAGATAATGTGGGAACTAATTCCCCAATTTTGAGATTTCTTCCCGTCCTACCCGAGATTCGGGAGATCCGAATATCTTGGGATTTGATACTCTCGAGCTAATTCTGTCTTCTTGTGAATTATTCTTGGATGAGCTTTAACTTTTGTCTCTTGATGGGCCTTAGTTAAAACTGTTAATATATGTAGATGGGCTTGTAAGAATTAAATAAGCCAATCTATTAACTATTGAGAATATTTCCCAACAGCTAGGTATGTGAGACTGAATCAATTTATTGGGGCCAATAAAGTTAAACTTGTGGTAGCACTTCCTAGTTCTGAATTATAGTAAGTTCCGAGATCTATACCTCAAGAATACCAACGCATTCTTCTCCATTAAGCATCGCGAGTCAAGCAAAGACTGCGCTTGTGTGGACTTCAATGTGTCAATTTGTGGAACAAGATTAGCCGATCAAGAAAATGTTGGAAAACTGAAAACAAAACAGACAACAAAAGAACTTCATCCTTTGCAACAATTCGAAGCAGGTCCTTTTTCCAGCCTCGAGAAGGATCCTCGTGACGAAGGAAGCGAGCAGCAAAGCTGTCAACAGTCCTCATTATAACCTATGGCGAAAGTTGTACGCACAGTTTAAAGAGTAATTTTAAAAGTCATTTTTGTGTTATTTTTGGATCCCTCTAAGAATTATATGGTTTTAAAATCAGCACTTTCATCAAAATTCAATTGTGATTAATAAAAAGCTCAACGATGATTTTAAAAGTCACATCATTCTTGAAGGGGCGCAAGAATAACATAAGTGACTTCTAAAATTACTCACAGTTAAAGGCTCCCAAAAAATTCTTAATTGAGAAAATTATACAATTGTTAATGTTTCTCCAAACTACCAATTGTGTTAATGTTAATTCTCAAACTACCAAAAAATGTCAATGTCCCCCAAGACCAATAAAAAGACAAAAATGACCATAAATTTTTTTCAATAAGACAAAATGTCCTTATAAATTTGAAAAACCTAAAACTAAAAAAAAAAAAAAAAAAAAAAAAAAAAAAAAAAACTGAAAATTATGAAAAAAAAAAAAAAAAAGAAAAAACTGAAAATTATTATAAAAAAAAATTATTTTTTTATTTTTTTATTTTAAAAAAAAAGAAGAAGACGACAAACCAGTTTTTATTTTTTGTTTTTTTTCTAACTTTTTGTTATTTTAAATTTTTTAGTTTTTATTTTAAAAAAACAAAATTAATAATTTTATGAATGATATTTTTATCATTAGGAGGGACGTTGACATGTTTTGGTGGTTTAAAGGGGACATTGACAATAAGATGGTAGTTTGAAAAAGTTACGTGTACTTTTCTCATCTTAATTTTATGCCAGATTTTGAAGCAGCTAATTATAAGACTAAGAGATTAGGGGTGTGCAAAACCCGCAGCACCCGCCCCACCCCGCCCTGCAGATGACCGGATTTTCGAGATTTTTTGCGGGTTAGAATCCTAATTTGATAAATTTATGCGGGGCGGGGCGGGTTGAGGGTTTAGACTTTTAAAAAATGCGGGTCCCCGCCCCGCCCCGCCCCGCACTGCACAAAGGAGGAGAAAAAAAAAAAAAAAAGGGGGAAAGAAAGAAAACTAGAAGGCTAGAAGAGGGAATCTCTCTCTTTCTCTTCATCTTCTTCATTTTTTCCTTTTGTTTTAAATTGTTTTGGTTCACTGTTATATTTTTGCATGTTTACTAACCAATGGACTGTTATATTTTTGCATGTTTAGTTGTTTACTAACTAGTGGACTCATTTCATTGTGTGAGAAATACAATTTTTATGGTTCAATTTCATGGGATGTTAAAGTGTACACATTTTTATTATATTGTTATTTGAAATAATCTTTTCATTACTTTTGGAAAAGACAAGAAAATTGATGACATAGAATAGTGAAATATTATAGCTTTTTATTCTTTTCATTTATTCATTATGCTTTGTTGATGGGAGAAAATAGAAATCATGTTTCTTAGAATTTTATCTTATAATTAATAGGACTTTTAGTTTAAAAGGCTAATCCATGAAAAATGTTCTTGAATGGAAATATGAATTTAATTTTTTATTTAAAAAACCAGTATTTTTTTTGAATTTTTTATTTTTTACAAAATAAAATCAAAATTACGTAAATGCCACTCAAAATACCCGCCCCGCCCCGCAATCCCCGCAATCCCCGCCCCGCGCGAACCCGCCCCGCAGTGAACCGCCCCGCACAGTTACTCTTTAATAAGTGTGGTTTGCGGGTTGGAAATTTCCAACCCGCAAAGGTGCGGGGCGGGGCCAAAAAATGCGGAAACCCGCCCCACCCCGCCCATGCCCACCCCTATAAGAGATAGTCCATCCAAAAACTTGTAATTTTCTTTGCACCAAAGTCAAAAAGAAATTTCATTGCACCAAAATGGATCCACTAAAAGAGAGAGCTAGAGGAGCAGGGATAGAGGACTTTCAGATATATACCAAATGGAACCAAAAGGGGGAGACATCACGTACAGCCCACTCATGCCACGACAACGCATGGCATGCACTCGTGGGAGCAAAACCTGATGGAGGGGTGACCCGTGATGGTGGAGAAAAGTCGTGTGGTCAGTGTAGGTGACTCGTGATCATGAGAGAAGACTTCAACGACCTTCAGGCATGGTGATGGTCATCTCATATACCTGAAGGTGATGGTCATCTCATATAGAGAAGTAGGTGCTCCTTTAGAACCTGAGGAATCCTGACCAGAATTTATGGGTCTGTTGATAAATGCTGGCTTGTTAGGAGATGGAACAGTTGCTTCGTTTCCAAGCATGAAGAGAATTTCAAGCATGGTTGGCCTATCTGTGGCTTGTTCTTGCACACATAAGAGCCCTATTTGAATACATCTCAAAACTTCTTGAGCAGGATATTCCTGACCCAATAATGAATCGACTATTTCCAAGGCTTTTCCTTCCATCCATATGTCCCATACCTGCAAAAATTGAAGAGCATATATTATGTTAGAGAAGTCCATGACTGAATCGTAATGAAGTGTGATAATATGTTTTGCTTACATGTCCAATCAAATTTAAGCTAGGACTTCCAACGTGATGATAATTGTTTCTCTTGCCACTAATTATCTCTAGCGTCAAGACACCATAGCTAAAGACATCTGATTTTATAGAATATATCCCTTCCATTGCATACTCTGGAGACATGTATCCACTGCAATTGCACCAAAATTAAAATAAAAATAAAAATTGATGCTCGTCTAAGTTTTGCTTTTAGTTAGCATTGTACGTTCATGTGTGTGTAGACTGTTAAATCACCACCAATCCCAAAAAAATAAGCTTATTAGAAGAGATGAATTTAAGAATTTAATTTATATAATTCTAACAGAGAGATCGAGAGAGTCATACTATGTGCCAACAACTTTGCTTGTATTTGCTTCATTTTGATCATCACCAAACATTCTAGCCAACCCAAAATCAGAAATTTTTGGATTCATTGCTGCATCCAGTAGTACGTTACTCGCTTTTAGATCTCTGTGGATGATTTTTAGCCTTGAATCTTGGTGAAGATATAAGACTCCTCGAGCAATTCCAGAAATAATTTCAAATCGCTTCCTCCAATCTAGCAATTTCCTTCTTATTTCGTCTGAATCTAAACATGAAATTGAGCTTCCATCAATAATTAATACATATTGAAAAACAGTTGCATGCTAAAATATCAAATTTACCGAAGATGAAAAAGTCTAGGCTTTTGTTTGGCATGTATTCATAGATCAACATCTTCTCTTTTTTGTGAATGCAACAACCAAAAAGCCTCACAAGATTCCTATGTTGAAGTTTTGCAATTAGCTTAACTTCGTTCTTAAATTCTTCTATTCCCTGTTTTGAACTTCTTGAAAGTGTTTTCACCGCTATTTCTTTTCCATTGGCTAGTTGACCCTGCATTTATTATACATTTATAAAGGGGACTTAACACCAATTTACGTTTAATATAAGTTGACAATTCTAAGATGCTTATCATCATATCGTGTATAACAGGAAAAAACTAATTAAACTGACCTTATAGACCGGGCCAAAACCACCTTGTCCAAGCCTTTTAGCCGGGGAGAAATTGTCTGTGGCAGCAATGATGGTGCTCACATCAAAAAATTGTACATCTGGTTTTCTACCAGTTTCATCAAGCTTTGCAGTATCTTGAAAGGTTGGTGAACTAGTAGTAACATCATTAAACAGTGTGAACTGTCTTCTCCCTGGCCAATCATGCAAGCACATGCTTAATTAGTACAAATGATGGTTTTAAAAATTTTAGGGTTAAATACTTTTTGAAAACTTTATTTTTTGGGTAACAATTTCAATTCGTATCACAGATAGTATTTGAGTTTTAGGAAAAAACGGACTTCGTACGTCCGTTTATTTTTCTGTCCAATATTTAATTTAAAAAAAAATTGAAAAAAAAAAAGGAGGGCCGGCTTAGTCACCCCTATGGTTCGTAATTGAGCACATACACACAATGGAAGTGATTTTATTTACCTTTTGTTTTCCTCCTCTTCATTAACCAGAGACAGGCTAGCAAAGATACCAGAAACAAGAGCGCAGCAACAGATAATACTGCAATAACCACCTTCCGATTCTTGGCAAGAAAACCTTTGGACTTCGTTTTATACTTGGCTGAAGGGAAAAAAGTGATCAAAGAAGTAAAAAGACCAAAAAAAAAAAAAATGAAAATTCACGAAAATGCAAGAAAAGAATACCTAACTCAATCGCATCCACACGAACATTTAGCTCCCCCCCATCATCATCATCCACTGAACTGTCCATCAAGTCACCATAATATGTCAAGCAACCAGTCCCTGTCCCATTAAGATCCACGCTGACATAAGCTGTGCAATTGCAATTGTTCAAGCACGCCTTCTCGCACTCTGCACTGCTCATACTCATGCCCACCCAATCAGCATTCGATGTATCAGGAACCTTCAAACCTACCACCTTCACAAACCCTTCTCCATTCCCGCACATAGACAACCCCTGCTGGTTCCTCACACACCCCTCAGAACCATTTCTAAGATACCAATCCCTTTGATTCTTGGGTCCATATCCTGTCAAACACGCACACTCATAGTCCATACACATACCATTTGGACCGCATAGTCCATACTTCTCACACCGGTATCTAGGTGCTGACCAGATTTCCCTCCATTGAAGAACATCATCATTCCAGATAAGTAGCTGGATCGATCCAGAGTTGTTAAGGAATAATCTCGTAATGATCGAGGGGTCATCGAAAAAGTAGGAGTAAGACGTCTCGTCTTGATTGTAAACAAAATTCACATTGTATTCAAGTGAATCAACCGATGTTTTGTGTACTGATAACAACCATGGCCATGGCCAACTCCGCCGATGCAGGGCCGAGCCCTTATACAAGTAGAACTGTGGGGAGCCGGTAGGATTTAGCTGATAGAGGCAATCCCCTGTTCCGGGGTCATCTTGTGACTTCCAAGATCTTAAGACCGTGTCCAGCCCTGTTTTCTTATTCGACCCAAACTTAATGTTTGGAAGCAAAGTATCTGTAGGATCGTTAGAGCTTTGCCATAACACCCTCCTGTTGTCTTCCTCGACCAATTCCAGGTTTCCTGAATCTAGAAGCTGAGCTACTGTGGAGGTTGTCGCTGGGACAGAAACATTTGTAGACCATAGAGAACGGTTATAACTGTCGTAGAGGACAAGGTTTCCGTTCTGGCTGATTGAGAGAACTCCGGAGGAATCATTGATTGGATCATTCCTGTTGGCAACCCACACCTTATTTTGTTCTGGCACATTGAAAAACCAAATACCCAGATATCGATAGCTAGAGTTGCCGGGGCTGAAGAAGCCTAACTCGAATTTCTTCTCTTTGGACACCAAAGATTGGCCGTCCTTGATGGATTGGTTTAGTGTTAAGGTGTCAATGGACGCGCAAAATGGGAAGAAGAAAAGAACGACTAGAATCAAAGACTTGAACATTGGAACGTCCAAAGAATAGTTTAAATTGATAATTGCGAAACAAATTTGTGAAAGAAGCTTGTTTGATAAAGTTTTAATATAAAGAAGGATATTCTCAGGCAATCACTGTTAGATCGGATTAAATCGATTGATGCGAAGGATTAGAACGAGTCAAATAATATTAATTGATATGACTGCGAAAGTCGGCTACCGATGTCTAAACACACGACGATAATAACTAGGCCTGCGTTGAATTTAACCAAACCTTCAGTCACCATATAGGACTAATTAACCCAATAAACATTAATGGTCAGTCAACGAGAAACGGACACGTAAAGGCTCATTAGTCCTTGCACCTATCCAACCTCTCACTTTCATTGATTCCATGACGTTTTGATTTTCTTCGAAGACTAATCAAATTGAACAATTTCAATATGTCTTTGTGAGAAAAATACTTTATCGAGGTGTATTGGTCAAATACGGCTCCATCGAGTTCTCTGATGGGATGAGTTCTAGATGATACAGGTAGCGCCGAGCATGTTTGATTGAAACGCCTAACGGAAGGTTTGTTTCTTGCATTGTTATGAATCTCATGATTGCTGGGTATATGAGCTTGTGGGATCACTCCCTAGCTAGTTCCCAATTATCAGTGCGTTTGGCACCACAATTTTGCATACTTAAAATACAATTTTAGATCAAATTACAAAATTAAAAAAATCGTATGAGAGTTAGTAAACAAGAGAGTGCGTTTTAAGAAATGTATGATTTTAAAGTCTAAACTATAATTTTATCAAAAACTTAAACTGCATTTTTAAGAAGTACGTTATTGAATCACAGTTTTTTAAATTACACGTTTTAAAGTTGTCCAATTCAACCTTGCCACTTCCGTCCAGTTGCTGGCTTGGACGTTTGATAGTCATATCCCCCGTTTGGTTAGCGAAGCATGAGGTCTTGATTCTGGATTTTCAACAAAGATTTGCGTGAAACGACTGGAGTTAAGACGAGCAATGTGCATGCTTGGGGGTTCCTTTATGTCATTGAGGATGACTCATGTCTTTGAAGTTTGAAGTTTGAACGAGTTGAAAATAACTTGTGTTAGTAAGGAAGTTTAAAAAATATAAAATAAAAAAATAATAATAATAATTCTTGAGGTACGTTATTGTTGACAAAGTAGATTGCTTATGGTCTGTTTGGGTGTTGAATATGAATATTATTTAAATTTATTGCACGAATTACGAGATTTAACTTTGTGAGATAAATTTTAAAAAAATTTGAAAAAGTTTAATAAAATATGATTTATTTTTTAAAAAAATAGAATATTATTCCAACCAAACACATATTAAGAAACACGAACCAAAGCTTCTCTGTCTTTTGATCAAAAGAAAACACAACCCAAAGGCTTGAAAAAGCCAATAAACTCCACAGTATTATATTATAAAATTGGGATAACTTTATAAAAAAGTATCGAACTATAAGCTGTTTTGAGAAAAAGATACTCAACTATTGAAACGTCTCAAATTGGAGTATTACTGTTTCTCAAACATCTCACTTAAACATACTACGTTAGGATTTGCTGTTAAATCCTACCAAAAATTTCAAAATACGTCTTTTCTTTTTTTTTTTTAGGAAAAATAAAAGGTAAAATTTAGATGTTGGTAAGAATTTAACGAAATTTGCAAAAATACTCGTGCTTGAATCTTTAAAAAAATTTATAATTTTTTTAAAAAAAATAAACACATGAGTATTTTGAAAATTTTGACAAGATTTAACAGTAAATCCTAACGGGAATACCATTAAGTGAGACGTTTGGAAACTTAGATACCACAATTTGAAACGTTTGATAGTTCAGTATCATTTTCTCAAACCGGCCGATAATTCAATATATTTTTGTGAAGTTATTCCTATAAAATTTCTCAAAGATTCAATGTTGAAATTACACATATTCTCCTTCCATATTACTTAAGGAAATGAAATAAACGGAGTCGATCTATATAAGGACTAACTTTGGAGGAGAAAATACTGAATTGAAAGCAAATCATTTTCAGCAAATAAAATCCTTCATCCGATCTGCACTTTCTAGTTTCTAGTTTCTATCTTCAACCAAATCTGCTCAATTTCAGAATTAAAATAGGTTCAATAAGGATTTTGTGAGAGATATAAGAAGAGAAAATTTCATTGCGTTTAAAACGAATAATTTAATTATAAGTTTCTCATATGTTCTTTCAACAATGAGGTAAGTTTTAAAATCAATATTTGATCCAAATTCAGTAGTTATCAATCACAAGTCCAATAGTAATTTTAAAAGAGACAAAATTTTCCTACAAACTAATTTGTAAAAAAATTTATACAACCCACATATAAAAGTGGCATGTGTCATTTAAAATTGTGAGAAGCACATGCTATTAAACTGAGTAATTCTAGATGTCATACCCATATACCTCTTGTGTCCTTCTAAAAATGATATACCTTTTAAAATCACTTTTTGATTAAAATTGAATTTTGGTCAATTACAAGCTCAATGGTAATTTTAAAAGCCATCTTATTTTTAAAGGCATACAAAAGGGATATGGGTATGACTTCTAGAATTACTCTATTAAACCACCTCAGTTTTTAAGGAATACAAAAGCGATACAAGAGAAACTTCTAGCATTACCCGTCTAAAACGGGTTTGAAGTGGTCTATATAAAGTTCAATTTAGTAGTTTTAATTTCTGTTTATTAACATTAAAATTTGACAATTTAATATTAACATACATTGAATATTGATCGATAGATTAAATTTATAATTAACGGCTATTTAATTATAACCGTTAGATTATAATTGTTAGTAATGATTACTTAATTTAATATTAAACTTGAGTTTACTAAAAAAAAATGATTGATTGCTCCAAAGAGTAACCCCAAGTGCTAAGTGTAACCCTATTACCCTACAACCTACTACCATGCATAATTACACGGATTTGGATCCTCTCCAATTTTAATGAACCGGAGAGGAGCCGATCGATGACTCGGATCTTTTAAGGCAAAAAAAAAAACCACGTGGCTCAAGAAAAAAAAAAGACTTAAACCCATACACGTCCCGTCCTGCCGAAACTCCAAGAAGCAGACAATCTCTCTCTCTGGCTCTCATGGCGTCTCGTTCGTGCGACTTAAGCAAATCTTATGGTTATGTGCCTGTTCATAGACCGGTATTTTAGTCTGTTTCTAGGTTGGTATTTTTATGTTTTTAAAAGCCTACTTGTTTGGAGAGTTCTTTCAATGCCTCTTTCTTATCATTGTTTTGCAGCTCGGTCACAGGCGTAAATTAACTCCACAGCCATCACCCTTGTGCCTTAGATGCCCATTCCTTTACTTTTGAAGGATTTTTAGCCCATATCTTGCTGCAACACCATTTACAATTGGATGAAGGCTGTCCTCTGTCCTCCCTAGCCTAAACTGATCCCCACCCGGTTCCTGAACCTCCCGGTGTCCGTGGGTTTGCTGGAGATAGCCGAGGAAGAGTTTGGGTTTGGGTTTGGGTTTCAGGGAAATAGCGGTCTGGTTCTGCCCTGGGTTTTTCGTAGAAGTTTGGTTAAAATCAAACAACCAGAAAATTAAAATCAAACTCCACCCAAAAATGCCAATAATCCTCCAAGAAACCAGACAGGGGAGGGGAGGTTCCTATTTTTTGGCTTTGTTCGTGGTCCCTTCCAACTTAACTTATACGGTGCCAAAGAATAAAACTCACGATTTGCTTGAGCAGCACGAACGGGATTCCATGAGAGCCAGAGAGAGATGTCTGCTTATTAGGGGTGAAAATAACCGTCCGTAATAACCGTCCGCTAACCGCTAACCGTCCCTAACCGTTAACCGGATAACCGTTAAAACCGCCTAAAAACCGGTAACCGGTAACCGGTAACCGCCTTAAAAAGGCGGTTACCGGTTTTAAGAAAGCCGGTTACCGGTTATAACCGGTAACCGGCTTTCTTATTATATATATATATTTTTTTAAAATTTTTATATATAAAACGGCGCCGTTTTGGTGTTTAACACCGAAACGGCGCCGTTTCTATTCGGTCTAAACCGTCTAAAGGCATAAGCCATTAACCAAACCCTAGTTCCCAATTTCCCATTGCTATACTCTCCTCGTCTCCCGACTCCCTACTCTCACGAGTCTCACTGCGCCGTGCGCCACTGCGCCGCCTCCCTACCTCAGCCCTCAATCCCTACCTCACTGCGCCTACCTCAGCCCACTGAGTCTCACTGCGCCGTGCGCCACTGCGCCGTCTCCCGACTCCCTTCTCGCAAGTCGCAACACTCTGCCACTCGCCGAGACGCCGACCTCTCTCCTCCACTCGCCGGCCTCTCTCTCCGCCACTCGCCAAAGCCACCATCGACCTCTATCCGCTACTCTCCGTCCTCTCTACGACTTTGATAGTAAGCTTTATTTCTTCTTCTATCATTAGACTTAATAGGCTGTATTTCACTATTTTGGGTTTCTGTTATGATTATATGTTTGATTTGTTATTTTGTTTGATTTATTTTAGTTTCAGTTATAAATTTTTCTGTTGTGACAAATTTCCACCAATGATGTTTTTTTTTTTTTTGGTTTCTTTTCTGTTTTTCTAGTTGCATTTCAGTGTTTATTGTTATGTTTTATAGGTTTTGTGGGTTTAAATCTCCTTATGCCACTATGGTTTGATCTTGATGTGGAGATTTGTGTAATCGGAGCTTTTGTCTTCTCATATTCGAATCCTTTAATCTCCTTATGCCACTATGGTTTGATCTTGATATGGTTTGATCTTGATGTGGAGATTTCCTCAACAATGTCAAAGAATATGCAGAACAGATAGAATCTTTTAATAACTAATTCTAATTCTATCCACTTTTTTTTTTTTTTAATAAGTATTGGCCCAAATATTTTCATATCCTTGGGACTGATTTGGTTTTTCATATTCAAACATTATAATTTATTTAGCTTAAGCTATCCCCTATAGGTTTCGATTTTCAGCCTCAATCAAAATACATCAAATCTGGAATTTCAAAAATTATAGTTATGTTTCCTCGATTTTGGCCCGCTGTGATTTATACATAATTAGATCAACGAATGGTTGGCACCATTGGAAAATAACTTGAAAATGAAGAATATAGTGTTCTTGCCTTCAAATTTATTGCATATGGACTTTTTGATTCAAATAGCCTTCTCATTACGACCCAAAAACCCAATTGCAATATTAATTTTTTGATTTTCTTTGATCAAAGCACTACTGATCAATCAACAAATATTTGCAAGGTCTAAATAAAATAGGACCATAGTCAATTAGATCATCTAATTGAAGAAATTGAATCTTACACCTTTTAGACACAACAATCTTCGTTAAGAAACGAAATTAAAATATTTTCGTGCGGTATATTTATTTGTACTTTGTTTACCGAAGACAGTTTGAGGATATATTTTTATTTTCATCTTTCATGTCAAATTACAGCTAGCTATTAAATCTAGATTAGTTTGAGATGAGATTTACTTTTTTTTAGGTGTGATTGAGTGATTCATCTTTCCTTTGGTTATTAAATAAATTTTATTGTTTATCTAATAACAGATGACAGACACTTTGAGTGATGCAACCACCCCTATTATGGTAGATGACAATTCTGAAACACCTTCCACTGCAAATGTTGAAAGCCCCACACCTTCCCAACAGTCACAATCTAAAAAACCACCTGTGAATCAATCCATTGTGTGGAGTCACTTTAAAAAAGTGGAACCGATCGATAAGGAAAACCCTAAAGCTATGTGCAACTATTGCAATAGGTTAATAGGGTGTTATTATAAGAGGAATGGCACTTCAGCCATGATGCACCACCTTACCTATAATTGCCCAGACTCTCCACTTAAGAAATCAAAAGATTCAAGACTACCCAAAAACCAAACAATGTTGCAAATGTCATTCAAGAAACCGGTAGAAGGTGGTAGTGGTAACCAAATTGGATTCATGAAGTATGATTCAAACAATATAAGAAATTTGATTGTTCGGTATTTCATCAAAAGTGAGCTGCCTTTTAGGCATGTGGAGAGTGATGGGTTTAGGGAATTGATAAATGGAATTGAACCTAGGTTCAAAGTGCCATGTCGTATCACTTTACAAAAAGATTGTTTGAAATTGTATGAAGAAGAAAAGCTTAGGTTGATGACTTTTTTGAGCGGTAAAAGGGTATGCATCACTACCGATACATGGACATCCCTGCAAAATATAAACTACATGTGTGTTACCGCTAGCTTCATAGACTCTGATTGGACGATTCATAAAAAAATTCTCAAGTTTAACCAAATTCCCAATCATAGGGGTGAAACTATTGGAAGAATGATAGAGAGTGCATTGACTCAGTGGGGGATTGATAGTGTGTTCACTATTACAGTCGATAATGCCTCAGCCAATGATGTGGGGATTGAGTATATGAGAAAGAGGATGAAGAACAAGAGTCATACTGTTTTAGGAGGAGATTTTCTTCACATGCGTTGTGCCGCTCATATTTTAAACCTTGTTGTGCATGAAGGCTTGAAAGACTTAGGTGACTGTGTTACTAATATAAGGAACGCAGTGAGATATGTGAGGTCTTCACCGGAGAGGATGTCAAAGTTTAAAGAGTGTATAGAGCGGGAAAAAATTAAATGTAAAAACATGGTGTGTTTAGATGTTCCAACTAGATGGAACTCTACATATTTGATGTTGACCACTGCTGAGAAGTACCAAAGAGCTTTTGACCTATTGGGGGAGGATGAGCATAATCATTTTGTTGTTCCTCAACCTATTGATTGGGAAAATGCTAGGGCATTTGCGACATTTTTGCAAACTTTTTATGAAGCTACATTGAAGTTCTCTGGTTCAACTCATGTCACTTCCAATTCATATTTTTTGCAACTTTGTATTATTCAAAATACTTTGAATGATGGTTGTCTCAGTGAAGATGAGGTCTTGAGTTCTGTGAGTTTTAGTATGAAACAAAAATATGAAAAGTATTGGGGGACTATGGATATGATCAATTTAATGTTGTATGTTGGTTTTGTTCTTGATCCACGCAACAAGATGAAGGCATTGGTGTTTTGGTTGAAAAAATGTAATGGGCCTATGTGGGCGGATCAAATAGAGGCAAAAGTGAGAGACCTCCTGCATCGTTTAATTGAGCAATACAATAAGTTTCATGGGAGGGGAGTAGGGGAGTCATCTAACATTGTTGAAGATACAAGAAGAGTAGATGTCAATCCTATTTGTGGTGATGGAGATAAAGAGACACAATATAGGAATATGTTTTCCCAACACCTTGTCGCAGAGAATGACTTGGAATGTAGGTCGGATGTGGATCAATATTTGTTGGATGGGTGTGAAGCAAATATTATAGATTTTGACATCTTAAATTGGTGGAAGGTTAATACACCAAAATATCCTACTCTCGCAGCCATAGCTCGTGATGTATTGGCCATCCCTATTTCCACCGTTGCCTCTGAGTCTGCCTTTAGCAACGGAGGACGTGTATTGGATACCTTTAGGAGTTCATTGTCTCCGCTTACCGTTGAGGCCTTGATTTGCACACAAGACTGGTTGAAGAATCGCCCAATGATCTATGAGGAAGTGTTTCAGGACTTTATGGAAAGCTATGATGAACCTGGTAAATTTTTATGAATTAGTTATTTATAAATTCATTTCATTTACTTTTCATTATTTATTTATTTAACTCAAACTTTTTCTATTGTAGATGGGCCTAAGAATCAACATTCTCATTCAATGACGACTGACACATCTTATTCCTAGAGGAAGGTTATCATTTTTTGACTTGTCATTATATTTATATTACAATGCAATTGCTTAGTTTGTCAATTTTATAAGTTTATAATATTTATTGTTGTTATCTCCACAGGATTTTGCTAGAAGACCGAATAGGAGTCGTGTTGTTATTTCCACAAGATGGTTTTGTTCTTGAGTGTGGACTTATGGACTATGGATATGGTTTGATAATTGATGGGTGTGGGTGTGTGGACTTTTGGACTATTTGGATATGGTTTTTTTTTTTTATGTTGTGAATCAAACAATGTTGTGAGTGTGGGTGAGTGGACTTGTAGACTATGGACTATGGACTATGGATTATTTGAATATGGTTTGATTTTTTGATGTTGTGAATCAAACCATATTGTGAGTGTGGGTGAGTGGACTTGTAGACTATGGACTATTTGAATATGGTTTGATTTTTTGATGTTGTGAATCAATTCATATTGTGAGTGTGGGTGTGTGGACTATGAACTATTTGAATATGGTTTGATTTTTTGATATTGTGAATGTAGGGGTCTAAGACTCTAAGAGCCAAGAGGTGTGTTGATAATTGACTTGTGTTTTGAATATGGTGTGTCCACTTGTGTTTTGAATTTTTGATTTTATGTAAACGCATAATTGCTTGCAAAATTTGTAATTTTGTATTTTAAACAATAGCCTAATTTAACAAATTGCATAATAGAAAACTAGTAAAAAAAAAAGGTTCAAAACAAAACAGCTCCAATAGCTAAAAAAGAAAACAAAAGAACCAGAAAAAAAATAAAAAATAAAAAAGTGAAAACCGGTTCCCGGTTACCGGTTGGCGGTTATAACCGCCAACCGGCGGTTATTTGAAAACCGCCAACCGCCTAGGCGGTTGGCGGAGGCGGTTAGCGAAAATCGCTAACCGCCCAGCCGGTTACGGTTGCCGGTTTTGTCCAAAAACCGGCAACCGTAACCGGCTTTTCAGCCCTACTGCTTATTGAGGAATTGGAGACTCGGCAGAACGAGACGCGTATGGGTTTTAGTTTTTTTTTTCTTAAGCCACGTGGCTTATTTTTGGCCTTGGATCTCTTTAAAAAGATCCAAGCCATCAATCGACTCCTTAATGAACTAGAGAGATCCGGATCGCAATTACACACGCATACACACAATTGCATATATTCAATTATTACATTTGGAATCGTTCACGGCTGTGATTGACTTAAAAAAGATCAAAGGTCAAACATTTTGCCACATCACTTAAGAACTGGTTAACGGCATCTAATAACGTTGAACGTCAAAATCCCCTTCTTCCATCCCCACCCCTACCCCCTGCGAGCTGCCTCAGCTTGCTCATCGCCACTTTAGTCATTAATTACTTCTTCCTGTAAATCAATACCTAGGATTGTTTAGCTTATCAAATTTGGTTTATTTATTGTATTCAATTCGTTGCAATTCGAGTTTTCGTCTTTCTTGGTCTTTGTCTTTTGGTGGATTGGTTTGAGGGAGACTCGTTCAGTCATTCAGAATATGGGGGAAACGCTAGGTTTTTTGCTGTGTGTTTGGTTTAAGCTATGGGGGTTTTTGTGGGAAGGCTTGTGGCGCAGAAAACAGGTTGAGGGTGACTTCACCGAATCGTTGAAGGGTGTCTATGGATGTGCAATTGGGAATTTTGGGGTTCCTCAGTATGTCAGAACCATGGAAGAAGGGGGTTTGAGTTTGGATGGGAGAGGGAATTTGACGTTCAACTTTCCATGAGATGCTGTTAACCAGTTCTTAAGTGACGTGAATTTTCGACCTTAGATCTTTTTTAAGTCAATCACTAAGGCAACAAATTGAACGACCTGACCAAAACCCAGCTTCTTGTATCCAGATTGGAGACAGCGAAATCAAGCCTGATGTGAAACCAGGAAAGTCAAACCGTTCTTGTTTCGTGTGTTTTAAATGAAATGAAATGATATAATTTTCAATCTATACAAAGAAGCTTAACTACAAAGCCTTTTTTTGACCTTTTTTCGCTATAAGAAAGTTCAAAACTGCATCTTAAAGGAAGCTTAAAAATGAAGCTTTTTTTAAGAAAGTTATATTTCCGAACACAATCCAGAGGCTCTTACCTTCAGCGAGGTTCAACATCAGTTATTGTCACCTCATTTGCAGAATTAAGTCCTCTACCTTCGACTGAATCCAAATCACTGGAATCTCTTCTGAAAATGAAAGCAGGCTGTTTAGGAGAAGGAAGAGCAGTTGCTTCACTACTCAGCATGAGAAGAACTGCCGACATAGTTGGTCTATCCATTACATCTTCTTGCACACATAGAAGCCCAACTTGAATGCATCTCAAGACTTCATGGGAAACATATGACTCGCTTATTGATGAATCAACTATGTCCAGGACTCCATCTTCTCTCCATAGTTCCCAGACCTGTGTTGTTCATGGCATTATTTATAAGAGATCGACTGTCTTAGAAAAGCATGCAAATGCTGAAGACTGTTGTTTTTTGTTACTTACATGCCCTATCAATGTTAGGGAAGGATGTTTATGATACGAGCCGTTGTTTCTCTTTCCACTTACGATCTCCAATAATATGACACCAAAACTAAAGACATCCGTTTTTGTTGAAAACTTCCCAAATACTGCATACTCCGGGGCATATAACCACTGCACATGAACAATGTAAGATGTGAACAGTTTTAAAGCTAACCTTAAGTTTCTGTCGATGTTTGTGCGTGATATATACTTACTATGTTCCGACAATTCTGGTTGTCTTATCTTGAATTTGGTCCCCATTAAATATACGGGCGATTCCGAAATCTGAAATTTTGGGGTTCATCTCAACATCTAAAAGAACATTGCTCGTTTTAAGATCCCTATGAATTATTCTTAATCTCGAGTCCTGATGAAGATACAAAATCCCACGTGCAATCCCCATGATGATTTCAAAGCGTTTACTCCAATTCAGGGATGAACTTCTTGTATGATCTGCAACAAAATTTTGCTATAGTGTTGGAAAAAAACACCATACTATAAAGTAAGACAATTGACTTACAGAAATCAGACATACCAAAGATAAAGAAGTCCAAGCTTTTGTTGTGCATGTACTCATAAATCAACATCTTTTCTTCCCCCTCAATGCAACAGCCTAAAATCTTGACAAGATTCCTGTGTTGAAGTTTCGCAATCAACATGACTTCATTTTTGAATTCTTCTATTCCTTGTCCTGAACTCCTGGACAACCTTTTTACAGCTACTTGTTGTCCGTCAGATAATTGACCCTGAAATCATCATCCAAACTTGAGCTACTTGTAGCTATGACTGAAACAAATTTGCCCCATTTACACCCTCACAATACTGGAATGTGAAACATAAACAAAAACAAAAACGTGCTGAATTGTGACTTTACCTTAAAAACAGAGCCAAAACCACCTTCCCCAAGTTTGTTGGTCGGGGAGAAATTGTCAGTGGCAGCAACTATACAGCATAGATCGAAAACAAGTATATCCGGATGTCCATTGTTTTCCGCCAGCTGATTTCCCTCGAAAGAGCTTTTGGTACCAGTAAAACTTAATGATTGATTGTTCGATTTTCTCTTCACTGCCATTAAACAGAACAGATTGGGAAACATTTGCTTACTAGAAATTCGAAATTGAGCAAATAATTTGCCACGACTTTGCAGATTACATACCTTTTGTTTTCCTCTTCTTCATTAACCACATACAGGCTAGTAAAGATACCACAAAGAATAGCAAAGCAACAGAAAATACTGCAATAGCCAGCTTACGCTTCTTGCCAAGAAAACCTTTGGACTTCGTTTTATACTTCACTGAAGGGAAAAAAGTAAGCCTTGATCAAAGAAGTGAAAAGACAGAAATGAAAATTTACGAAAATGCAAGAAAAAAAAAAAAAATACCTAACTCAGTCGCATCCACTCGAACATTTAGATCCCACCCTTCATCTGTATTCACCGAACTGTCCATCAATCTACCATAATATGCCAAACAAGAAGTCCCCGTCCCATTAATATCCAGGCTGACATAAGCTGTGCAAGCGCAATTCTTCAGGCACGCCTGCTTGCACTCTGCGCTGCTCATACTCATGCCCACCCAAACCGCATCGGATGTATCAGGAACCTTCAAAGGCCCCACGTTCACAAACCCTTCTCCATTCCCGCACATCGGAAGCCCCATCTGCTTCCTCACACACCCCTCAGAACCATTTCTGAGATACCAATCCTTTTGATTCTTGGGTTCATATCCTGGCAAACACGTACACTCAAACTTGTTAAAATTGTCTGGGCTACATTTACTGTATGGACCACATAGTCCATACTTCTCACACCGGTATCTTGGTGCTGACCAGAGTTCCTTCCATTGAAGATCACCATCATTCCACTGAAGTAGCTGGAGGAAACCAGAGGTTTGCAGGACTAATCTCGTAATGATCGAGGGGTCATCAAGAAAGTAGGTGTAAGATATCTCGTCTTGATTGTAAACAAAATTGCTCTTATAATCCAACGTTCTTGTTCTTGCTAACGAGCACGGCCATGGCCATGGCCAACTCCGCCGATACGGCGTCGAAACATTATACAAGAAGAACTGTGGAGAGCCGGTAGGATTTAGCTTATAGAGCAAATCCCCTGTTCCGGGGTCATCTTGTGACTTCCAAGATATTAAGAACCTGTCCAGCCCGGTTCTCCGATTCAACCCAAGCTTCATGCCTGGAAGCGAAGTATCTGTGGGATAGTCAAAGCTTTGCCAAAAAACCCTCTTGTTATCTTCCCGGTCGACCAATACCAGGTTTCCTGAGTCTAGAAGCTGAGCTTCAGTGGAGGTTGTCCCTGGAACAGAAACATTTGTAGACCACAGAGAATGGTTATAACTATCATAGAGGACAAGGTTTCCGCGCTGGTTGATTGAGAGAACTGATCCGGAGGAACCATTGATAGGATCATCCCTGTTCGCTACCCACACCAGAGTTTGTTCTTTCACTTTGACAAACCGAATACCCAGATACCGATAGCTAGAGTTGCCGGGTCTGAAGAAGCCTAATTCGAAATTCTGTTCTTTGGACATCAAAGATTGGCCGTCCGGCCAGTCCCGGATGAATTGGTTAGGTGTTAAGGTGTCAATGGCAGTGCAAAATGGGAAGAAGAAAAGAATGAACAGAATCCAAGACATGAACATTTTCTCAGCGTCGAGTTCTGAGCCCGTGATCTTAAAGAACTATTTTAAGTGGTAGAGGGAAAAAATAAATGATATCTGGTTGACTTGACAGATACGATGTTTTATATGTTTCTCTGTTCTTGTCTTCTCGGACGTGGCGCCCCCCCTGATTGGAACCAAAGAATTTCGAAACAAATATGGGCATTCCATTAAGCATCACGAGTCAAGCAAATACTGCGCTTGTGTGGACTTCAATGCGTCAATTTGTGGAAAAAGATTAGCCAAGCAAGAAAATGATAGAAAACCAAAAACAAAACAGACAACAAAAGAACTCCATCCTTCCTTTGCATCAATTCAAAGCATGTCCTTTTTACAGCCTCGAGAAGGATCCTCGCGACGAAGGAAGCGAGCAGGAAAGTTGTTCATTGGCGGCTCGAGCCTTAATAATTTAGACCGTAGTCTAAGGCCCAATTGAATAAAGCTTTGACTAATAATTATACAATAAATACATATATATATATATTTTTTAAAAAAAAATTAAGGCACAAAAAAATAATTTAAGGCTCTAATATGATAAAAAGTTAATAAAATACTCTTTAATTAAGGTCCCAACTTAATAATTGTATAATAAATGTTATTTCCAAAACAAATTTTAACATTCTAATATGGTAAAAATTTAATAAATAGTTTCTAATTAAGGCCCTCAATCATGGTAAAAGTAATTACAAATTGAAAGGCTAAAAAAAATCCATACATTCTCAGAAAGTCCTACTTATTTACTCTATTTAAAAGCCCAATTTTTACATTTATGAAATTAGTACAACGTGCATAATGTTTTCTTTAACTTTTATTTGAATTGAATGTTTTAAAAAATATGAAGAGTCTTAAAGTGCATAAATTTTCATTGTTTGCGCTGTGCAAAATATATAGAATTACACCCTCAGTGAATCTTCAATGTCCAACAATTTTTTTCACATTATGTTCTTTTACAAATCAATTGTTATATAACTTATTTCTAATTTTCTCTTCATTTTTCTTTAAATTTATTATTTAATTTCTTTGAATCAAGTTATAAGTCATTCTATATATAATAAGTTATAAAAAATAAAAAAAAAGTTTTAAAATACATTTTACAAATAGAAGAAAGTGCTTAAATAAAAATATATAATATAAATATTAAAATAAATTTATTTTAATTAATATTTAAATATAAGAAAATAATATCACTTAAACTTGTCGACTTAGGCATTAAAATTTATCGAGCTGGCCTCGAAGCTGTCAATAGTCCTACTAGCTTATGGCGAAAGTTGTAGGCATAGTTAAAAGGCTCCCAAAAGATTCTTAATTTTATGCCAGATTCTAAAGGAACAAGTAAGACTAAGGGTGCGTTTGGGATTGCGATTTCGTAGACAATAAGTGCGATTTTAAACCAAATCGCAGAACATAGATCGTTTGGGAACTGCGTTTTTAAAAATTGCGATTTGAAAACGCAGAAAATCTGCTTTTTCAAATCGCAGATAAGATGGTGCTTTTTTTAAAACGCAGAATTTTAAAGGTAAATTCGCGATTTTAAAGGCCAAACTGCGATTTTGCCAAACGCTTAACTGCGTTTTTAAAAATCACTTTTTTCAAATCGCACATTTTAAAATCGTTATTTTAAATCGCACTTTTTGAAATCGCAAACCCAAACGGACCCTAAGAGATAACTGAACAAGTAGTAAAAGAGCCCATCAAAGAACTTGTAATTTTCTTTGCACCAAAATGGATCCACTAAAAACAAAAAAAGAGAGAGCTAAGAAGCAAGGATAAAAGATTTTCAAATATCTACCGAATGGAACCAAAAAAGGGAAGACATCGCGTGCAGCCCACTCACGCCACGACAACGCATGGCGTGCACTCACGGGAGCGGAGACTGATGGAGGGGTGACCGGTGATGGTGGAGAAAAGTCGTGTGGTTAGTGTAGGTGGAGGGATTACAATAAATTAATCTGATATCCAAAACCCAAACAAAAAAACAAAAAAATAAAAAAATAAAATAAAAAAAAAACTAGAAAAGATTGAAGAAGAATCCATGCGAGAAGCTCACACTCGGGTCATGATTTTTTTTTTCTTCTAATTTTTAGTGAAATTAAAATAATTCATTTTACAATTAAAATTTTATTTTATTGCATTTAAAATAGTGTACACAGTCATTTAAAATCTTTAAATAACCATAATAATGAACGCTAAGAATTAGAAAGTGTTCAAAAGAAATTATAGAATTTGATACACCTACAAAAGCCATCTATTATGTCTAAAAAATATGAGAATAAGCTTTTATATAGAAAATCCTTATACTACTTTTCTTTTATGGGCTCTTATAATATTAAATAAATAAATAAAAGAGGGCCTTTTTAGAGTTTTACCAAAGCTTAGGTTACCATAGAGTACTTACCCGATAAACATTAATGATCAGTCGATTATATTGATATTTGACTATCTGTCATTAAATGAAAGATACATTCAAAAGCTCATGGCCCTTTTCACCCAGCCAACCTCTCTTTCAAAATGTGTGATTGATACGTTTCGGTCAAATAATTGGATCATTTCGGCCCCATCGAGTTCTCAATGAGATGGGTTTAAGACGTAATTAAGGATTGCAGCCTTGGGTTGCCAGTTAAGCTAGTTTCTGTTTGGCAGAGTTAGTGTCGCGTATGTTTGATGAAATGCCTAGCAGAAGCTTTGTTTTTTGTATTGCTATGATTGCTGCGTATGTGAGACTGAATCGATTTAAATAAGCACTATTGTTCGCATATCTGAACCCGGTAATTTAACTATGTTAATGTGGATAGCCAGTAGAGTTGAACTAGTAGGAGCACTCTTAATGAATAATGCTACTTTTTCAAATTAATTTTATATTGGTTGATATGATGTATTTTATACTCCGTTTGTTTCGATGTAAAATGGTTTCCGTCGTAAAATGGTTTCAGAGAAGTCATTTTTCAGGAAACTATTTTCCGTCGAAAGCATTTTTCGGTGTTTGGCGCGTACGGAAAATCGCAAATATTTTTTTATATTTTTATTCAATCATATTAACTTATAAAAATCAATTTTTATTCACAACATAAAAATATTAATGTAAAATAATATAAAAATCATTGATGACGAGATTCGGTCACTGACCGACTAGATTCTGACTATTTTCACCTGATTCTGGCTAACATAACTAGAATTCGAGATAAAGGCCGAAATCCGGACAGTTTCGTCGGAATTTGGGATAACCGGATTCCGGCGAAAGTGGCCGGATTCCGGCACAAAATGCCGGTTTCCGGCCATCTGGCCGGGTCTGGCCAGAGAGGCCGGATCTGGCCAGATCCGTCCGGCCAGACGGCCGGGAACCGGCCTCCCTGGCCAGGTCCGGCCGGGATCCGGCCTCCCTGGCCAGAGCCGGCCTGGAACCGGCCTCCCTGGCCAGGGCCGGCCGAGATCCGGCCTCCCTGGCCAGGGCCGGCCGGGATCCGGCCTCCCTGGCCAGGGCCGGCCGGGAACCGGCTCTATGGCCAGATCCGGCCATCTGGCCGGATTCCGGCCTTTCTGGCCAGATCCGGTCAGATGGCCGGAAACCGGCCGGTCTGGCCAGATCCGGTCAGATGGCCGGAAACCGGCCGGTCTGGCCGGAATCCGGCCAGATGGTCGGGTTCCGGTCAGATTGGTCGCCGGAATCTGGCTGACGAAGGTGGCCGGATTCCGTCGCCAGATTCCGGCGACATTAACGGATGTTGGATTCCGATACCGGCAATATTTCGATGGTGGTCGGCTGCTTGAACGTGAAGGTCGACTGTGCCGTTTAAAATAGATCGACTGCGTCTGGTGTCTTCGGAAAATGATTTACGCTTTTTACTAAGCATTTTTGGTCAAACAGAAATCATTTTCCGGTTGACTATTATTTTTGCCCCTACCAAACACCGGAAAATGCCGAAATAATTTTCCAGAAATCATTTTACGCCGAAACAAACGGAGCATTAATTAATTTTTTATTACTCTTACTTTTTTTTGACGGACAGAAAAAATTACTTAAAATGCAATAAGTCAGTTAATAAAAAATGGGTGTGAAAAGTATTATTAATTAATCCGCATAATTCCAGTATTAAGTTTTCAATATGTTCAAAACGGGTCCGCCCTGGTCATCTAATTCAACCCCGTAAACCAATCGGCAGGTGGACTTTTGACTTTTATATAATTATTTTTGTCGTTTGATTGACAATTATGAGGTCTTTAGTCTAAATTTTCGACTCTAAGTTGCACGAAAAGACCAGTATTGCATAAAAAAGGTATTTCACTAAGCACAGCTGGTCAACAAAAGCTGCACATAATTTTTTAGCTATTGAATTTTGAGGTTTGATTTTTTTTAAAAAATTAAATAAAATATGATTTATTTAAAAAAAAAAATAGAACATATTCTTTTTTTCAAAATTATGTTGCCAAATAGATCATACTCTCTACGAAAAAACTCTCTGCTTCTCTCTACACTCTCTGCAACCTCACACCCCTTCCATTCTCCAAAAGCTTATGTCCATCAACCAATTACATACATAACCCTTTTATCCCCCTTTCTTTCACCAAAAGCCAATGTCCATCAACCAAAAAACTCATTTATATGTACCAAATGCTATGAAGTATAAAATTATTCATCATGAAATTTGGTGAGCATTGTAACAGCTCACCAATTTTTTGTAAAATAATTAGTTGATGAAGTTGCATTTTCACCCAAATTTGCATATCGGCTAGTCAAAATAACCTCATAGTATCTTGAAGTTTTTAGATCTGCTTGTTTCCAAGTCAGATATACTAACTGCAGGTGGCCTCTTCACTCATTCCTCCATACTACTAAGTTCCATGACTTTCTAGCTTTGATCCACCAATCGTGGCGTCAACAATGAACTTCTCCAGGCTAGCGCGTGTTCCACACGCTCCAAATCTTGAGCCCCACTCTTTGGCATGTGTGCTCCACACGCTGTCGCCCGTTCGTGATGCAACGGCTCACTTCCAACCTCCTCCGCTTTGACCGACTTCTATCGGTGGTTTGGCTGCCTCTGATGATGTTTTGTTGGTTATGTTATTGCTTTTTTTGTCTGTTTATTTCTGGGTTTCCCCTTTGTTTCCTCCCCATGTTCACTCATGTTATTGTATTTTGGGTCCTTGTAACTCAAATTACACTCTATATTACCTTCACTAGTAACCCAGAGTTTTGACATCTGTGTCACGACTCTTTTGGCTTGCATCTATGGAAGCATTGCTACCGAATACTTTCGCTACCGAATACTTTCATTCTCAAGTTTAATTTTGGAATGCCAAGATCTTGTGTTTTATTTTTTCTTATTGTTATTTCTGTTATGTATCTATAAAAAAATAATTAAAAGAATAAAAAAAAAAAATGCTATACATGCTTGGGACCCATTTATGATGATGATGATTCATGCCTTTGACCGATTGACAATAACGCGTTTGTGTTTGTTTCCAAATACAGGGGATGACCAAAACTCAGCTTCTGTGAAGAAAAGTAAGAGAGGGAAAAGATTGTTTGCCTTGAAATTGATTTTCATTGACTTACGGTACATATCTTTATACAAGAAAATTCCTACAATCATGCTAGTCTATTCTAGGTAGTCTAAGTACAAAAGGAAACTAAATAACTAATACATTATTCTGTCAATTGAATACCCAAACACTCTGTCCAGATATTAAGCAATATTTGGTCCGGATTTTATGTTCGAACATCAAGCCCTTCTCAAGTTCTCAACACTCCCCCTCAAGGTGGAGAGTCAATGCCAAGAACTCCCAACTTGCGTATCATACTTGAAAAAATTTCTTTTCCCAACGGCTTAGTGAACACATCCGCAAGCTGATTTGTCAAAGCGACATGTTTGGTTTCAATCGAGCCATCTTGTATTTTGTCACGAATAAAATGACAATTCATCTCTATATGATTGGTTCTTTCATGAAAAACGGGATTGGCTGCTGTGTTATCGCAATACAACAATGCTGGCTTCGAATGCAATATTCTCAAATCTGTCAATAATGAGCGTAGCCAGAATAATTCACAGCATATACCTGTCATGGCTCTATATTCGGCTTCTGCTGAGGAGAGATACGGTTTTCTGCCTCTTTGTTCGCCAGGAAATCAAAGAAGATCCCAAAAATACACAATAACCTGTAGTGGATCTATGAGATATTGGACAACCAGCCCAGTCCGAATCTGAAAAAGCTCGCAAAAACAATTCATTCTGAGAAGAGAAAAACAAACCTTGGCCTGGACTGCCTTTCAAATAATGCAACACACGCAAGGCGGCTTCCATGTGTGGTTTGCGTGGTGCATGCATAAATCTGCTTAGCACATGAACTGAATAAGTGATGTTTGGTCGGGTAATTGTCAAATAAATTAGGCGTCCAACAAGTCGCCTATACTGAGATGGATCTTTAAGCAATTCTCCTGAATCTGAGAGTTTTATGTTTTGCTCCATGGGAAAGTTCATAGGTTTAGAACCTGAAAATCCATTATCTTTTAGGATTTCCAAAGTATATTTTCGTTGCGAAATGGAAATACCTTTATTTGATCGAGAAACTTCGATGCCTAGAAAATACTTTAAATTACCCAAGTCTTTAATCCGAAAATAATTATGCAGAAATTGCTTGAGAGCTGATATGGCATTAACATCATTACCCGTAATAAGAATGTCATCGACATATATTAATAATGCTGTAAAAGACTTGCCTTTCCGGTGTGTGAATAACGAGTAATCTGCTTTTGATTGAACAAATCCAGCAACTTGGATAGCTGTAGAGAACTTGGCAAACCATTGTCGAGAAGCTTGCTTTAGGCCATATAACGACTTGTGGAGGCGACTGTGACGTCCCACATCGCCTGGGAATGAGGATGTGCTTATATGTATAAATGCACCATATATGACACAACGCGTTTTAAAGCCGTGATGGCAATGAACCTATCAGAACTCCGCAGTTAAGCGAGCCGCTGCGAGAGCAATCCCAGGATGGGTGACCTCCTGGGAAGTCTGGTATGGGGAGCCAAAAGCGGACAGTATTGTGTCATTGGGGGTGGATCGTTACAAATGGTATCAGAGCCATTGCCCAGCCTGAGATGGTGAGAGCGTGCACAAGCCCAAGAGGGTTGTCGGCGGGCACTCGCTGGGATGCCAAGAATGGGGTGATCCCATGAGGGTCGCCAGCGAGGACGCTGGGTCCCAAGGGGGGGTGATTGTGACGTCCCACATCGCCTGGGAATGAGGATGTGCTTATATGTATAAATGCACCATATATGACATAACGCGTTTTAAAGCCGTGATGGCAATGAACCTATCAGAACTCCGCAGTTAAGCGAGCCGCTGCGAGAGCAATCCCAGGATGGGTGACCTCCTGGGAAGTCTGGTATGGGGAGCTAAAAGCGGACAGTATTGTGTCATTGGGGGTGGATCGTTACAGCGACACACTAGATTCTCCCCCTATCGTCGGAGACTAGGAGGTGGAGACATATAAATTTCTTCATGAAGATCACCATGGAGAAAAGCATTGTGAACATCGAGTTGATGCAGGAACCAATTCTGAGCAGTGGCTAAAGCCAATAAACATGAACAGTAACCATTTTAGCCGTGGGAGAGAAAGTATCATGGTAATCTATGCCTTCCAATTGTGTGTAACCTTTCGCAACCAGACGAGCTTTGTAGCGCTCTATGGTACCATCCGAATGCCTTTTAATTTTGTAAACCCAACGACAACCAATGGGTGTTTTACCAGGAGGAAGAGAAGTGAGAGACCAAGTCTTGTTGGCTTCTAAAGCGGCCAATTCAGATTGCATAGCTTCTTGCCAATGGGAATGAGAAGCTGCTTCGGCATAGCCTTTAGGTTCAACATCTTGACTGATAGCAGCAGTAAATGAGTAATGCTGTGGTGAGTAACGATGGTAAGAGACAAAATTGCAAAGAGGATATCGCGTACCTTGTTGTGGACGGGAGGACAAAGTCGGCAAATGGTTGGGAGATGTCACTTGGTTACATATGTAATCATGTAAAGCCGGTGGAGGGTGATGAGGTCGATGAGAACGGCGTAAAGGAGGTTCGGGAGGAGGATCAGCAACAAGGGGTGGCTGAGAAGAAACAGTTTCCGGTACTGGTGGGGATTGTTGGACGGGTGGAACAGGATCTGGTTGAGACGTGTCGGATACAGAGAGAGGAAGGACGGGAACAGAAGTGGATGAAGCGGGTGGAATGGACTCATATGGAAATATTGTTTCATGAAAAACAACATCACGACTAGTGAACATTTGATGAGTTGTGAGGTCATAGAGTTTATAAGCTTTCTAACCGACGGGATAGCCAAGAAAAATGCAACGTCTGGCACGAGGGGCAAATTTATGGGAGACATGCATAGCAGTAGCATAGGCAAGACATGCAAAGACTCGAAGATGAGAATAAGAAGGGAGTTTTCCAAAAGTCTTTCAAAAGGAGTTTGGTGAGAAAGAAGTGGTGTGGGTAAACGGTTGATGATATGAACGGCAGTGGAAACACATTCGGCCCAAAAATGTAAAGGAAGGTGGGCTTGAAAACGAAATGCGCGAGCGGATTCAAGAATATGGCGATGCTTGCGCTCTACAACCCCATTTTGTTGAGGGGTATAGACACAAGAATGTTGATAAATGGTCTCTTGTTGTTTAAAAAAATCTCGCATAGAAAAGAATTCTCCACCATTGTCAACCCGAATGTTGGCTATAGAAACATGGAATTGTGTTTGGACGAATGAGAAAAAATTGGCTAGTAAGTATTGTGTCTCACTTTTGTGATGAATAAAAAAAACCCATGTGAATCTAGAATAATCATCCACAATAGTCAAAAAATATTTTGCACCAGAGGAGGAAGCAATTTTATAGGGGCCCCAAATGTCACAATGAATTAATTCAAAAGGTCTAACAGAAGAAATTGAACTAACAGAAAAAGGAAGACGGCTCTGTTTAGCAAGAGCACAAACATCACAAGCATTATTAGACTGGAAAGAGAAATTAAGCAAATGTTTTGCCATAAAATCTAATCTAGAGGAAGATAAATGCCCCAAACGGCGATGCCACAAAGCGGTGGAAGAGGCGACTTGAGAACTGGGTAAAGTGGTTGCAGCGGATGGAGGTTGATGTTTTGGCGTTTGTGATGCTAATGCAACCAAGTAATAAAGTCTGTCTCGTTGTTTACCCAAACCAATCGTCTTCTTCGTCCTCAAGTCCTGCAAAATACACCAATAAGGGAAAAAGGTTACTGAACAATGAAGGTTTTGGTAATCCGACTTACAGACATTAAATCCACCTTAAAGGATGGCACACCAAGCACATTTTTTAAAGTAATAATTGAACTCAAAGGTAAGTCCCCAATGGATGTAATGGGAGCCTGCTCTCCCCTTGGCATAGCAACTGGTGGCAAAAAGGTGTTCTTACGTTTGTTGACAAGCGAGATGGGAGATGAGGTAATGTGGTCTGTTGCACCACTATCAATAATGAATTGATGGAGGCGCAACAGTGCTTGTAACAAAACTGAAGAAGCGGCAGCGGCATTAGCTTTAGGATTGGTAGGTTGTGCTGCCCCTTTGCCCTGTATGATAGACAAGATCTGCTGGAGTTGCAAATCAGAGAGTCCATGTGTCACCGACGGCACGTCTGAAATCACTGGACCCTCCTTGACATTGTTGGCTGAAGACTGGTGGCTTTGATTGCGCTTAAAAAAAGAGCTTCCTTTGCTGGATTTGTTGGAAGCATGTTTAGGATGTTCGGGCGGATATCCATTCAGTTTCTAGCACGTTTCTTGCACATGATGGTCACGGTCATAATAAGAGCAATGCAAAGGTTTTCGAGTAGTTGAGTTAGGACGAGAAGAGGAGGAACCTTGTCCATGTCAAACTGCTAAAGCCACTGGTTCAGCCCTTCGGACAACCATGGCTGAATTCTCTGTTGTCTCATGTGCAGCGCCTATGGTTCGCTGCTTCTCCTCTTGTACAATTGAAGAATAAGCCTTGGAGACATCTGGTAATGGATTCATCAACAAAATCTGCCCTCGGATTGCACTGTAGGACTCATTAAGTCCCATTAGAAATTGCATCAATCTGCGTCTCTTGTGATCAGCCCCACAAGAGCAAACGGTGTCATTATAGGATCCAGTTCATCCCATAATTTCTTAAATCTGGTGTAATAGGCTGCAACAGTCATCTGTTCTTGAGCAAGACAGGCGATGTCCCTCTCAATCTGAAAAATGCGAGGGGCATTGCTCTGAGAAAAACGATCCCAAAGGTCTTCCCATACCTCTTGGGCCGTGGTAGAGAAAATAACACTATCTGCAAGATCTTGTGTGAGAGAATTGAGAATCCATGAGAGAATCATATCATTATATTTTTTCCACGCAGCATAGTCGTCTGGTTTTGCTGTGGCAAACGGCATTGTGGTTGTTCCGTCTATGAAACCCAACTTGGATTTGGCATTCAAAGAAATTGTCATGGCTCTACACCATGTCAAATAATTATCCCGATCAAGGGGTTTGGAAACAAGCACCATTCCTGGATGATCGAAATGATGAAGAAAAAAAGGATTTGAATATGGATCGGCAGCAACTCTGCCTCCATCAGAAGACTGCGTGTTCATCATGATGATGAAAACGGCAAAAAAAAAAAAAATAGGGAGCTAGGGTATCATTCCCTGCTCTGATACCATGTGAAGAAAAGTAAAAGAGGGAAAAGATTGTTTGCCTTGAAATTGATTTTCATTGACTTAGGGTACATATCTTTATACAAGAAAATTCCTACAATCATGCTAGTCTATTCTAGGTAGTCTAAGTACAAAAGGAAACTAAATAACTAATACATTATTCTGTCAATTGAATACCCAAATATTCTTTCCAGATATTAAGCAATATTTGGTCCGGATTTTATGTCAGAACATCAAGCCCTTCTCAACAGCTTCTTGTATTGATGTGAAACCAGGAAAGTATTTAACGTTTTTATTTCATGTGTTTCAAACAAAATGAGATAATATTATGTCCACTTAAAACAGAGGAGTTTGAACTATTTTCTTGAACAAACTGAATATATTAACCATTAGTAGAACATTTACCTTCAGCGAGCTTCGAAATTAGTTATTGTCACCTCATTTATAGAATAAGTTCCTCCACCTACTACGGAGTCCAAATCATTGGAAGGTCTTCTGAAAATGAAGGCAGGCTGTTTAGGAGAAGGAAGAGTAGTTGCTTCACTAATCAGCATGAGAAGAGCTGCCGACATAGTTGGTCGATCCATTGCATCCTCTTGCACACATAGGAGCCCAACTTGAATGCATCTCAAGACTTCATGGGAAACATATGACTCGTTTATTGATGAATCAACTATATCCAGGGCTCTATCTTCTCTCCATAATTCCCAGACCTGTGTGGTTCATGGGATTATCTATAAGAGATCGATTGTCTAAGAAAAGCATGCAAATGCTGAAGATTGTTGTTTTCTGTTACTTACATGCCCTATCAAAGTTTGGGAAGGGTGCTCCCGATAAGAACTGCTATTCTTCGTGCCAGTAACTATCTCCAATACTATGACACCAAAACTAAAAACATCTGATTTTGTTGAAAATCTTCCAAATACTGCATACTCTGGAGGCATGTAACCACTGCACGTGAATAACATCATCAAAGAATCAAAGATAGTCTTGACATAACTTCATGTGAATAGTATGAAATGTAATCTTAAACTTTGTGTGGTGCTTAAATTCTGTTTTATCTGTATGTGAAGTGTGCGTTTCTTACAATTATGTTTGTATATTTGTATTTGATACATACTATGTTCCTACAACTCTGCTTGTCTTGTCTTGAATTTGATCCCCTTTGAATATACGGGCTACGCCGAAATTCGAAATTTTGGAGTTCATCTCAGCATCTAGTAGAACATTGGTTGTTTTAAGATCCCTATGAATGATTCTTAATCTTGAGTCTTGATGAAGATACAAAATCCCACGAGCAATCCCAATGATGATTTCAAAGCGTCTACTCCAATTCAGGGATGAATTTCTTCTATCATCTACAACAAAAATTTGCTCTAGCTAGCTACTCAAAATGTACTTCAATTATATTCTTTTTCACATATCTATATATATATAACAACAGAACATACACCAAATGAAGGCAATAGATTCTTGAAACGGAAACTTACCAAAAACAAAGAAGTCCAAGCTTTTGTCGGGCATGTACTCATAAATCAGCATCTTTTCTTCCCCCTCAATGCAACAGCCTAAAATTTTGACAAGGTTCCTGTGTTGAAGTTTTGCAATCAACATGACTTCATTTTTGAATTCTTCTGTTCCTTGTCCTGAACTTTTGGACAGCCTTTTTACAGCTATCTGTTGTCCATTAGAAAATTGACCCTGAAATCATGATTAAAACTTGAGCTTACTCAGAGAAATAAGTTTTAAACAATTAAGCCCAATTTGCAGCTCCTTCAGTAAATCCACTTTGCCCCATTCACCCACAACATTGGAATGTGAAAGAGAAACAAAACTGTGCAAGATATTGACAATGTTATAAAAGAATTGTGACTGTACCTTAAAAACAGAGCCAAAACCACCTTGCCCAAGTTTGTTGGTCGGAGAGAAATTGTCAGTGGCTTCCACCATACATCTTAGATCGAAAAGCAGTAAATCAGGATGTCTACTGCCATCTCCTAGTTCATTCGCCTCCAAAGAGCCTGTAAAAACAGAAATCGGAAACATAACCTAAGGTGTGTTAGTGAGTCGCTTTTCTTAAAAAGTTATTTGCCCTAAATCAAAATTGATATGCACGGGGTACCAACAAACGCTTCTCCAGAATACAACGGAGCCATGAAAAACCTCTGTAATTTAGATGCGTTTTTGCATAAACAAAACAAGAACACCCTCAGATTTTTATTCTAGCAAAAAAGAGACTCAAATTTTTGAATTGGACTATTTATAGTGTCAATTTAGCAGTTTTAAAGTTTGTTCATACTGCTAGATTATTGATGCCATGCACACGTGTCTCTAGTGCTTTGCACTGTATTAGAGCATACACCCAAACATTGCTTATTTTAAATTAATCAATAGCTTGGTGTAAGTTGAGCCTTATAAATACGTACTTTAACTTTTTCTTTTTTTCACGTGGGACTTTCTTCTTCCAAAGCTCTTTAAAATCCTTTTTCATTTCAGAAACCTCTCAAACCTATATATATGGTTTTTGCAACGACTAAGCAGAAAACAGAAATATCTTAATAATACAATGCTAGTGACGTTATTTACCTTTTGCTTTCCTCTTCTTCATTAGCCACATGTAGGCTAGTAAGTATAATAGAAACAAAGCCACTGCAGCAGATGGTATTGCAATAGCCCGCTCCCCCTTTTTGCCTAGAGAAGCTTTGGACTTCTTTGTGTTCTTAGCTGAAGGGAAAAAGGTAAACCATGATCCAGAAACTGAAAAGACAAATGAAAACTACTGAAATTTCAAGCAAGCAAAGAAAGGATACCTAATTCACTCGCATCCACACGAACTTTTAGATCAAACCCTTCACTTGTATACCCTGCAATGTCCACCAATTCACCATACCATGTCCAGCAACCAATCCCCTTCCTATCAATATTTAAGCTGAGAAAAGCTGTGCAAGAACAGTTCCTCAAGCACCCCTTCTTGCACTCTTCATCACTCATACTCGTGTCCAGCTGAGACGGGTTTGGTGAATCAGGAATCTTCACACGCCCCACGTTCACAAACCCTTCCCCATTCCCACACATCGACAGCCCCAGCTGCTTCCTCACACACCCCTCAGAACCATTTCTGAGACTCCAGTCCCTCGGAGACTTGGGTTCATACCCTGGCAAACACGTACACTCGAACCTATTCATATTGTCAGGACTGCATATACTATTCGCACCACACTGTCCATACTTGTCACACCGGTATTTAGGTGCCGACCAGAGTTCCTTCCATTGACGATCACTGTCATCCCAAAAAAGTTGCTGGAGCAATCCAGAGTTGTGCACCACTAATCTTGTAATGACTGAAGGGTCATCAAGAAAGTAGGAGTAAGATACCTCCTGATTGCTAACAAAATTGGCTTCATAATCAGACGCGGTTTTTTCTGTTGCTATGACCCATGGCCATGGACCAGTCCGCCATAACGGAGTCGAAGTCGAACCCTTATACAAGAAGAACTGTCGAGAGTCAGCAGGATTTAGCTTATAGATGTAGTCCCCATCTCCAGGGTCATCTTCTGACTTCCAAGATGTTAAGAACCAGTTCATCCCTGTTCTCCGATTCATTCCAACCTTCATGTCTTTAACTGGAAGCAGAGTATCTGTATGATTGTCAAAGCTTTGCCATAACACGTTCTTGTCATTGTCCCGAACCAATACAAGGTTTCCTGAATCTTGAAGCTGAGCTACAGTGGAAGTACTTGTCCCTTGGACAGAAACATTTGTAGTCCATAGAAGGCGGTTATAGCCGTCACGGAGGACAAGGTTGCCAAACTGGTTGATTGAGAGAACTCCAGAGGACCCATTGATAGGATTGTTCCTGTTTGCAACCCACACCACAGTTTGTACCGTCACTTTAACATACCAAATACCCAGATACCAATGGCTAGAGTTGCCGGGGTTGAAAAAGCCTAAGGCGAAGTTCTTTTCTTTGGACATCAAAGATTGGCCATTCTTGATGGATTGGTTTGGTTTTAAGGTGTCTGTGGAAGTGCAAAATGGGAAGAAGAGAATGAGTAGAATCAATGACGAGAACATTTTCTCGGCATCCATGTTTGCGCTGTCTGCTTCCTTTTAGGACTCGTCCTCCCTCCATTGATTGGAACCAAAAAGTTGATTAACAAATACGTGTATCGCTTCACAAACTTACAATTGCGTGTGTGGACTTCCCACTTGACAAATACAACGCCTAGTGTCCACGAAAAACAGAAAAAGTCATCTAAGAGACCCTACTCCCAAAACATCCCTAACCAACGGTCTTTCAATCATTTCCATGAATTTAATAAAATTTGTATGAACTTGAAAAATATTAAAATTAAAGATGATGATGAACATCCAGGCCTGATTTTTATTGGGTTCACTATCTGATTGCTTTCATAATTTCATTAAGTACTGTTACGTGTGTAGACTTTCTGTTATGTTGCTGTACGTGTGGCCCAGCCCACTTGACAGGCCTTTCTCTTTATTTGGCCAAACAAAGCGTTTATGCTTAGTTTCTTTCAGTAGCAGTCCAACGGTCCAGAAATACAGGTTTTATATGTCTACTGTCAATCTGCCATATATAACAGACTCCAAGCCCATATCACACTCTGAGGCCTTTACCTACCCGTGTGAAGCACAACCCTTTACACTAAGCCCACCTCTCTCCTTCCTCCTGGAGTCCTGGGTTGCTTTCTCTTCCAGGGTTAATCAAATTGAACAATTCAATGTGATATATATACTTGTTTTTGTTTGGTAGAATTAGCGCGGCGCGTGTTTGATGAAATGCCTAACAGGAGATTTTTTCTGAAAAAAAAAATAAACAGGAGATTTGATTCTTGTAGTGCTATGAATTGCTAGGAACGCGAGACCAAACCAGTTTTAAAATGCACTGCTAATGTTTTGAGTATTGCTTGCTGGGTGCGAAATTTGAGCCCAATGATATAACTTACAAAAACACTGCAGAGCCAGTAAGCTTGAACTTGTTAGCACTCCCTAATTCTGGGACTATCTTATGGTTCCTAATATGTTTAAAGGCGTTGCATCCTAGTTCTCTGATTCAACCCAAGTTTCATTTCTAGGTATTCCTTTGCTATAAAATCTTTATGTTATCGTCTTCTACAAAAGCCTTTTCATTGGCAAAAGCAGCACCAAATGAGGCTTCCTTTAAATGTGGGAATTCTTCAGAGATGTTTCCTTCCCAACTAAAATCCAGTAAACGAGTGACAAATTCATAGGGTCATAATGTCGCGACATTCGCTTTGATTGAAATCCTCTATTGAATTCCTAGTTAAATCAACAGACTAGTAACAATCATTACCAAGAAACTGATGTAAACAACAATTGTCATATGCTGAAGTAGTTGAAATTCAGTATCAGAACAAAAGCATGGCAATGCCTAGTGCAATTAGAAAGAAAACATAAAGAAGGTTGAATAATCACTCTTTTTTTTTTTTTTTTTTTTTATCAAAATTTGAGTAGCTTTCTTGGAGTTCATAGCCAATGTTAACAAGCCGATCCACATTGCTTAAACTAAGCGTAGGTTGGTATATCTGTTACTTTGTTATGTCAAAGATAAATAAATATTTCCACCTTCTAGGGCAGAGTAGTAGCACAAAACATATCACTAACGGCCCTCTAACAATTTAACAGATATCTCTTTCAAATCGGAGTTCATTCTTCCCACTGATGACGAGTCCGTCTCTGGAAGGCACCTTTCTGCATAAAATCCAGGTCGTCCAGGTTGAGGTAACAATGCAGTTTCGCTATCCAGCATCAAAAGCACAGATGACATTGTCAGCCTCTCTTCTGGGCGCTGCTGAACACACAGAAGACCCACTTGAATACATCTTAGCGCTTCTGAGGCGGGGAATTGATTGTCCAGCACCACATCCATTAATTCCAAGGCCTTTCCTTCATTCCAAAGCTTCCATGCCTAAAACAATTTCAACTTTCATAGTTATGTCAAAGAACAACAATAAGATTTCCATGTTAAGTCGAAATTAGTTCTAAAAAATTGAAGAGAATCACATTTTTCTTGTACTCACATGTCCAATGAGATTTAGTTTGTGGCCTGGATGAGAAAAACCCCGGTTCTTCTTGCCACTGACTATCTCCAACAGTATGACACCGAAGCTAAAGACATCAGATTTCAAAGAATATTGTCCATCTATGGCATACTCTGGAGACATATAGCCACTACAGCGGTCGCCAAAGAGATTGATATTAGCAGCAACATACCAAAAAGAAATATCTAAGGCAAGTTTCTATTTACTTACTAGGTTCCAACTACTCTTTTGGTTTTTGCTTCAGTTTGATCTCCACCGAAGATTCTTGCCATTCCAAAATCTGAAATTTTGGCGTTCATCTTACTGTCCAACAGAATATTGCTGGCTTTTAGATCCCTATGGATTACTCTGAGTCTTGAATCTCTATGAAGATAAAGAAGTCCTCGAGCTATCCCAATAATAATGTCTAATCTCTTTTGCCAATTGAGTGAAGAACTCCTTGCTTCATCTGCCTTAAACATTAGATCAGATACAATTTGACTTACCATGTTTTAAATGTAATAATGGCTTTACAATTAGCTAGTAAATAGAACTCATTAGACAAGAAAATAATTGAAAGAGATTAAGTGAACTCAATCCTACATTATTTTTTTCATAAATACATAATGCATGCATGTGTGTGTGTGTGTATCTATGTCTGAGATACCAACCAAAGATTAAGGAGTCTAAACTTCTGTTCTGCATGTACTCATAGATTAACATTCTTTCTTCCCCTTGAATGCAACAACCTAGAAGCTTGACAAGATTCCGATGTTGAAGTTGGGAGACCAAGATGACCTCATTCTTAAACTCCTGCAGGCCTTGTCCAGAATTCTCTCCAAGCATCTTTACTGCTATTTCTTGCCCCGATGGTAGCTCACCCTACAATCATAACAAGGATGTACATTATAAGATTGTCGCCTAAATCCCATCTTCACAGAGAAGATGGTGAACGTCAGTTGAGCCTTAGGGTTGTCTTGCTCTGATAAATGATTGTTCAATACTCCAATCATAATCCATCAAGATATCCATACAAGGAATGAAGTCTCTTCCCTATATAACCGATTTGGAAACTCATTTGACAAAAATATATAACCCAAGTAATGTTCCCCGGAAAGTGCTTACATTGACTTTAAGCTTGCTGCAAAATAATATCTTACCTTGTATACAGGGCCAAATCCTCCTTCTCCAATCTTATTGGTAGCAGAGAAGTTGTTAGTGGCAGCTTCAATGATAGCTATTTCAAGTAACGGGAGCTCCAGGTCATCATCCTCGTTTTGAGCTCCTCTAATGCTTACTTGATTATTTGGCTTGCTGGCTATTTACAAGAAAGCAGACAACTTAATAAAAATGATTTAAGTGACTGGAATTGCCATGAAAATACTAAAATTTGACTATTAAATTTGTTTTGTTGGTTTACCTTCGTTTATTCTCTTCCAAATAAAGAACCAACCAGTTGAAGCCAAGAGGATTATTGCCAAAGCCAGTGGTACAGCCACAGCAACTACCATACTCCTCTTCTCCTTACTCCTATCAGCATTTGACCCTAAAAACAAGAAATGAAAAATGGTACAGAATATTGATTCGATGACTAATTCAGTACTAAAATACAAATGGTCACAAGACAATATCTCCATCCCAGCTCCAGGTAACGCCAGAGTAGGGCTGTTTGGAGCCTTTCTTGGGCAAACACAGTGCTTTGGTCTAAGGGTTTACCATGACAACATGGGTAAGAGAAAGTATGTTCATTGGATGTAACACCAAGTCAGAGATCTCATGTTACTAGATTGAGCTGCCTAAATGAGAAATATTATTGAATAGACTGATATACGACTGTCATACAATTGAGATAATGTCGTTCTAGTTGTATGACAGTCTACTAAATAACATTACTCTCCCTAAATATACCAAGGCTCACTAGTGAGAAGTAAGGGTAGTGAGAAGCTCAAGCATTCATACCTAATTCTGAAGCTGCCACTCTTACATAGAGATCTTGCCCATAGTTAGCAACCTCTCTTGTATCAATCAATTCTCCAAACCAGGTCACACAGCCATTGCTAGTGCCACTGATTTCCAGTTTAGCATAAGCCACACAAGAGCAGTTCTTCAAGCATTCCACCTCACAATCTTTGATACTCATACTGACGTTTACAGAAAGTTGTGATGCATCCGGCAGTTTTAATCCTGTTAACCTAATAAACCCCTCTCTGTTTTTGCAAATATGTGGATCATCTGGAACACATCCACCTGACCAATCAAGCATTTTCCACTCCTGGGGTGATCTGGGTCTAAAACCACTCAAGCACTCACAATTTGCAATATCTGTAACATTGCAACTTCCATAACTACCACACAGGCCATAGTTGTCACAGCGGTCTCCTTGAACAGTGAACAACAGGTTCCAACTAGGATGCCCATCATTCCATGAGAAATGCTGAACTGAGCCGGATCGACCCAACACAAACCTTGAGGTAATGTTGTCCATGGTTTCAAATATATAATATACTTCATCAGCATTAGAGACAAACATGGGTCTGAAAACAGTGTTTGCTGCCAGAACTGGATCACCACTAAATTGTTCCCCATACCAAGAACCACTTCTAAACAGCTTAGTTGATCCTTTTCGAAGAACAAGTTGAGGAAGCCCACGGGGATCAACACTATAGGTGTAGTCTCCAGGAGAGGGATCATCTGAGCTTTTCCATGATCTCAAATGTCGATTCAAACCAGTTTTCAAGTTCCACCCAAGCTTCATGCCAGGCAACAAAGTATCAGATGGATAATCAAAGCTCTGCCATAAGTAGTTCTCAGAGTTGTCATGATCATATTCATCCCCCACATCTTTCACAATAAAATTTCCCGAGTCTAAAAGCTGTGCACCTGGAGTTCTTGCTGCTCTTGTCGTATTTGAAGACCACACGACGCTTCCAGTTTCATTGAGAAGAAGCTTTCCATCACTACTTAATGTTAAGAAAGCTTCAGAATTCTGAAGAGGATGGTCTCTGTTTGCAACCCAAACTACTGCCTTATCTGGGATATTCTTGTACCATATCCCTAGATATCGATCACTGGAACTTCCAAGCCTGAAGAAGCCTAGTTCAAACTTTTGATCAGATGAAACTAATGTTTCGTTATCTTTCAAGGACTGTGTTACAGTTAAGGTGTCCCCTGCATCTGAAACTTCTAAAAATGAAGATATCAAAGTGCAGCAAATACCCAGAAACAAAATACTGTCTCTCAGTCCCTCCATAAGTTTCCTGATCTTTCATTTACTTGCCCGAATAAAACTTGAGTCCTTAAAACTTTTTCGAAGTGTGAAGTTGAAGACTTAAAGGCATGTAATTGGCCTGAAAAGGAAGGCCAATTACATGGGGAATAGTTGGAGCTCTTAGGCCCAGTCTTCCGTCTGCTGGAAGAGGAAGACTAAATACACAATGAAATCTATACCCTCTTTAAATGTCAAGAAGACAACTAAGAAAAAATTGAAGTTCTGTTTATAAATACCATCTTCGTTTCTCCTGAGTCTTTTCAGCAACCCAACAGCTCCTAAGAAAAGATCGTAGTTCAGTGACAGTTGTGCGTCTGTGATTAAAAACATTATGTTACATATGGAAGCCCGGAAGGAGCTGAGAAGGATCGACGTTTGAAAATGGGAACCTGGGATTAGCTTTCCTCATTCCAAGACCTGGAAGTCACTGGTCGTTGCCCATTGTCCAATAAAAAAATACTTTTCCAATGCCATATGGCTGGTGGTAAGAATTAAACAAGGATTAAGGATATCACCATCTGATTTCAGAAATTGATTAATATTGAAAGGTCCTAATCACCCATCAAGTTTACCACTAGCCCTGCAATTCTTTGGAATTTTTATATTGAAAGACGATTAGTACGGATCGAGCATCTCTGCTTTCACATGTATACTGCAATGTGTAGATGACATGCATACGCGCTTATTGCCGTACTAGAACATACACACAAGTGCATGCATGCTAGTATTGCTTGCTTTAAAGCAATAGCTTTGTGTGAGTTAGGTATTATAAATGCCAACATTAATTTTCTTTTTTTCGTGTGGGACTCTCTTCTTCTAGGACTCTTGAAAAACCTTCAATTTCAAATATTCCCAAACCATAAACATATATATATATACTAATTTTGAAAACTGATAACATAAGTTCTTACGAGATAAATAGTTTTCAAATGAGGCTTTGCCATAGCATCTTGGTATACTACTAAACACAAAAACTTAAAGTCAACAGGTTTACTTTGGTATGTGCTCCTCTTCACTAATTTCAAAGTATTTTCAACTACAACCTAACGATGAAGATATTACAGATGTCTTCGTGTCTGCAATGACAAAGTGTTTATCTTCTGAGCAATGATACATTCTAAAATCTGGGGCAAAATATTGAATGTAGAGAGCCACATATGTTTTGTGATAAACATGTACAGAGTCTTAATCACACTTCTATCTACCCTGTAACATTGTTATAGTTACTTCGTTCGTAGCATATTGTCTTTTCCCTGTTGATGATGAGTCAGCCTCTGCAAGAAACCTTTCTGTGTAAAATCCAGGTTGTTGAGGTTCGGGTAGTGAAGCATCATCACTGTCTAACATCAAAAGAACAGAGGACATTGCAGGCCTGTCTTCAGGGCGTTGTGCAACACACAACAGGCCAACTTGAATACATCGTAAAATTTCAGATTCAAGAACCGGCTTCTCCATCAAAGCATCCGTTAGTTCCATGATCCTGCCTTCATTCCATAACTTCCATGCCTAGAGAAATTCCAACTTAGAAATTCAATAAGATAGAGAAAACAAAAAATGCTAATACAAAAAATAAATGGCTTAACAATCTGAAGGAGGAAAGTTTTCTGCTCCAAACTCACATGTCCTAAAAGGTTGTAGTCATGATCAGGATGATAAAATCCTCTATTCTTCTTTCCACTCACTATCTCTAAAACTAGTACGCCAAAGCTAAAGACATCAGACTTCAAGGAAAAGAGCCCATCTATTGCATACTCCGGAGACATATAGCCACTACATGCAATCAACAAAAGGAAATGACATTAGCATAAGGTTGCGATATTTGAGAGCTAGAGAGAGATAATGTTATTGTACATACTATGTTCCAATGACCCTAGTTGTATTCGCTTCAGTTTGGTCACCTCCAAACGTTCTTGCCAAGCCAAAGTCTGATATCTTGGGATTCATCTCACTGTCTAAGAGAATATTACTTGCTTTAAGATCCCTATGAATTATTCGTAGCCTTGAATCACGGTGAAGATAAAGAAGTCCTCGAGCGATCCCAACTATAATGTCAAAACGCTTCCCCCAATCAAGTGCAGTGCCTCTTGTTTGATCTGGTCCAATTTATGTGAAATCAACTTTGATATTTCTAATGCATAATTACGAGAGATTTAAAAAAATTGAGAGTGGCTAACCGAATATGTATAAATTTAAACTTCTGTTAGGCACATATTCATAGATCAACATCCTATCTTCTCCATGAATATAACACCCCAAGAGCCTAACAAGATTTCGGTGCTGAAGTTTTGCGATCAAGATAACCTCATTCTTGAACTCTTTGAGGCCTTGTCTCGAGTCCTTGGAGAGCCTTTTCACAGCTATTTGTTGCCCAGTTGAGAGCTTACCCTGTAGTTAATCAAGGATGTAGTTCAGCCAACAGGAGATATAGGTGTGCAGCTCATCATCACTAAAATGAAACAGTTAAGAAGAATTGAATTACTTTCTTTTCACACTACAAATAAGTTCGTAGATGTACTGTGAAATTACCTTGTAAACAGGACCAAAGCCTCCTTCACCAATCTTATTTGTGAAAGAGAAGTTGTTAGTAGCAGATGCAATAGTATGAAAATCAAAAAGAGGCAGCTCTACGTCTTCCTCTGAAACACTTGACTTGGAATCTTGATTTGGATTATTTATTCTCGGTTTCCGGGCTGTCAAATTAGGAAATTATTAGGGAAAATACACACATGGATTGGTTTGCTAACACATGCATATTAAATTCAAGTTTTACAAACCAAATGAGATATTCAATTACACGTTACAGCATCAGGTTTGTTTGATTTATCAAAAAAGTTACGGATCGAAAAAGTTACGATCCTAAGAGTTAATAGTTTATCAAAATCAGTATCCAGCCGTCTCAGAGCTTTTGGATCAATGGTTAGGCCTCCATGTCACAAGTTCAAGTCATGGAGTGTAAAAGTTTCACACTATATATATAAAAAAAACATACTGCCTTACCTTAATCAAGGCGAAGGCTTTGTATATATAGAGTATTCAATCACAAGGATAATCATAATACAGAATATTTGAATTGTAAATTCCGTTTACAAAAGATAAACTATACAACACCTCAACAAAGGATGTTCTCATTTATTTCGTTTTTGTCTTGGACTCTTTCATGATTGTGTTTATCTGATGCTGAGGTTTCTATTTGTTCTACATGATCGTGAGTAGTTTGAATTGTTTTGGTTGGATGAGATGATATAACAGAAATAATATCCTTAACACAGAGGAAGCAACCTATAAGTTAGATTGAAATGCCTTGATATTATTTATGGAGAAATGCTACATGTATTTAAACTTTTAGGGGTAATTACCTTTTCCTCTTATGGACTATCAAAAAATGCGTGATGCCCCCATGAACTACCTGTTGGCGTGAGTTTTCATAAGAAGAGATTATGAGATTAGTTGTCAATTGTAAATCCCATAATATTAGGATTAGTTGTCAATCCCTACTTCTAAGGAACACCCACGATACTAGCCATGAAATCTGTATAAGCTAGAATTAGAATTAGATTGGACTCTCCTTTTATATATATGTAGTTAATCTCTGTAAAAAGTACAATGAAATGAATAGAAATATTTTTCCATGAATTGTGACATGGTATCATAGCATGTTATGATCTTGTGCCTTACCTTGTGTTCTATCACTACACCCTAACCACGTTTCATCTCTGGCTAATCCTGAACCACCCCAATCTACCCATATCCTCACCGAGTTAACCACCAAGATGGAAAAAGTCTTGACCAAAGCTTCGGCTCAGACCCAAATCACCGACACCTCTACTGCACCAATTGACATCAAGTTGGACGGCACCAACTATGCTCTTTGGTCCTAAGTTGTCGAGATGTATATCTCTGGCAAGGACAAGTTGGGATATATAAATGGAGACATTCATCAACCTCCACCGACCGATCCATCCTTCCGTAAATGGTGCACGGACAACGCCATTGTCAAAGAATGGCTGATTAATTCTATGGACCCGGCACTGATTGGGAATTTCATCCGTTTCCCGACTGCAAAACTAGTGTGGGACTCCATTGCTACAACATACTTTGACGGCAGTGATACCTCTCAAGTATATGATCTCCGACGACGCATGACCCGCTTGAGGCAAGTGGGTGGATCCCTGGAAAAATACTTCACCGACCTCCAGGGCTTATGGCGTGAGATAGACTTTCGCTGGCCAAACCCAATGGAGTGCGTGGTCGATATTCAACATTATAACGACTTGATCCAAGAAGACCGGGTATACGTCTTCCTGGATGGACTCGATGATAGACTTGACAAGAGCAGGGGTGATATCCTCCAGATGCGCCCGTTCCCTACGATTGAACAAGCTCGCGCACGTCCGCCGGGAAGCAGTCCGGCAAGCCGTCATGATCTTCGGTGACTCCACGGACACTCCAGGGGATGTTCTGGCAGCCAAAGGCGTCAAGCACGGGCAGAGCAACCTGTCCTCATACCGGTTCCTATCTCTGAATAGTGGGAAACCCGGCAACCCCAAGACCCGAGCTTCCTCTGACAGGATGAAGTGCTCCCACTGTGGAAACCAGAAACATACCCAGGAAACATGCTTCAAATTGCATGGGTACCCGAAATGGTGGAATGACCTCCAGGCCCGTAAAACGCCGAGATACCACCGGCTCTGACGGAGGACCGGGCCAGGCGGCGGTGGCTATGATAGAAACACAGCTGTCTCTCTCAACACCTGCCGAGACTTCTCTCACGAACTCAGATACTTGTAATAGAGTTGAATCTTGTGACCCACGTGATGACAGGTCTGGTTTTTCTGCACTGTGTAGTCTCCTCCCACGTACCAGAAGCAACAAATGACAACCCCCACTCCTCAGTACCTGAAGACCCATCTCCTGAGAATATCCCTAAGGTAAACCCTACTATACCCTCAAACTCTAATGATATGGGTATTCCTGTTGGCTATACATTACCTTTCAGGCATAATCGTGGCAAGCCACCAAGTAGATATTTCCCAGAGACTGGAGAACGAAGCTCAAAGTATCCAATTGCCAATTATGTGTCCACAGAGAAGCTTTTCGAACCACTCAAGACATTCGTGCAGGAACTCTCATCATGCCATCCTCCTACAAACATTTATGAAGCTTTGAAAGACTCCAAGTGGACTCAGGCTGTAAAAGAAGAAATGGAGGCACTACTTAAAAACGAGACATGGACTCTTGTTCCGCTACCCAAAGGAAAGAAGACAGTGGGGTGGAAATGGGTATTTTCCATCAAACACAAAGCAGATGGTTCAATCGACCGATACAAAGCAAGGCTAGTAGCTAAAGGATACACACAAACGTACGGGATAGATTATCAAGAGACGTTTAACCTTGATTGGCAGCTACACCAGTTTGATGTAAAAAATGCATTTCTCCATGGTGACCTTGAGGAGGAAGTCTACATGGATGTCCCACCAGGATACACAGCAAAGTCCGAGACCGAGGTGGTGTGCAAACTGCAACGAGCACTATATGGGCTAAAACAGTCACCAAGAGCATGGTTTGGGAGATTCAGTGTGGCAATGAGAAAATATGGTTACAAACCAAGTAACTCAGACCATACACTATTCTTAAAACATCGACTGGGGAAGGTCACAACTTTAATAATTTATGTAGACGACATGATTATCACAGAAGATGATTCAGAAGAAATATCAAGACTCCAAAAGCAGTTGGCGACTGAATTTGAAATGAAGAACCTAGGTGGACTCAAATATTTTTTGGGAATTGAGGTGGCTAGATCAAAGCAAGGTATATTTTTATCTCAGCGAAAATATATCCTAGACTTATTGTCAGAAGTAGGACTACTGGAATGTAAGCCGGTAGACACACCAATTGTCCAAAACCACAAGCTCGGAGAATACCTGAACCAGACACCAACAAATAAGGAGAGATACCAGAGGTTAGTGGGGAAGCTCATTTATCTCTCACATACTCGCCCAGACATTGCCTACGCTGTGAGTATAGTAAGCCAATTCATGCATTGCCCAAGCGAGGAACACATGGAAGCGGTGATTAGGATCCTCCGATACTTGAAGTCATCTCCAGGGAAAGGACTTATGTTCTCGAAAAATGATCATCTTAGAGTTGAGGGCTATACAAATGCAGACTGGGCAAGGAATATTTCAAACAGGAAATCCACCTCGGAGTACTTTATGTTTGTTGGCGGAAACCTTGTGAAGTAAAAAACAGAATGTGGTGGCGTTATCTAGTGCTAAAGCCGAGTTTCGAGGGATGGCCAAGGGTTTGTGTGAACTCCTATGGCTTAAAAGACTGTTAACAGAAATTGGTTTTGCCCCAAACTGTGAGATGGACCTTTTTTGTGATAACAAGGCTGCAATTGATATCTCACACAATCCTGCGCAACATGATCGAACCAAACATGTGGAGGTGGACAAACATTTCATTAAACAAAACCTTGAAACCAAAACTATTCGGTTTCCCTTTGTTAAGTCCGAGAACCAGTTGGCAGACGTACTCACAAAGGCAGTTTGTAGCAAAGATTTTTACAACTCACTTGACAATTTGGGCATTCGAGATATATACGCACCAACTTGAGGGGGAGTGTTGGCGTGAGTTATCATAAGAAGAGATTATGAGATTAGTTGTCAATTGTAAATCCTATAATATTAGGATTAGTTGTCAATCCCTACTTCTAAGGAACACCCACGATACTAGCCATGAAATCTATACAAGCTAGAATTAGAATTAGATTGGACTCTCCTGTTATATATACGTAGTTAATCTCTGTAAAAAATACAATGAAATGAATAGAAATATTTTTCCATGAATTGTGACACTACTAACTCGACTAAAAAAGAGCATCCAACTACCACAGTTGCATGTTTTGCCCCTTTCTGTCAGCCTAACTCGTGAAAATAATTAAATACCCTCACTCAATTTCAAAAATAACCTAAATGCCCTCAACATAATAAAAAAAAAAAAAAAAAAAAAAAAAGGGGGAAAAGGGGGTGCTGCCACCTCCTTAGGTGGAGAGGGTGGCCTGCGAGCTACCCCCATAGGTGAGTCCGGCCACCCCGCAACTTGGGGGGCCGCACGGCCACCCTAGGTTTTTTTGCAGGCCACCCCTAAAGGTGGCTCGCGGCCACCCTTGGAAAAACCTAGGGTGGCTCACACACCACCCCCTCCACCTAAGGGGGTGGTTGCCACCCCCTCGGCAGCCGCCCCCTTTTCTTTTCTTTTTTTTTTTTTGCTTTTTTGTTTTTTTTTTTTTATTAAATATATTAGTTTTAATATTTTTTATTAATAAATTTAAACCAAATTAATAAACCAAATTTTTTTTTATCAATTTAGGGCATTTTTGTCTTTTAATCAAAATTAACGTCCAAAACCAGCATATTCCATGAATGTTAACAGGTCTGACTGACCGAAGGGGGCAAAATGTATAAAGTTGGTAGTTAGATGCTCTTTTTTGGTTGAGTTGGTAGTTCATGGAGGCATCGCGCATTTTTTGGTTGTTCATAAGGGGAAAAAGGTAATTACCCCAAACTTTTACAAAGAAAGCTTTACTAAAATGATGTGAAACTTATTCATTGATACTCAAAGCATTTCTTTTTATTAATTATTTTTATCATCTCTAATAAATAAACTCTACATATCGGCATCGTGTTAACTCACTGAATAATACATGTTAACGTTGCAAGACTCCAGTGAGATTGCTTTGATCTTTTTCAACATGATTGCGGGGTCCAAAGTTGTTTAGAATGAGTTTTGGTCATGTTCAAATGTCCAATTCTATGACAGTGGGACTTGTGAATATAGAATGAGGGGGGTTGGTGGGTTACCGTCAGTTTGGTCAACAAAACATTTCCTTAAACAATAATTAATTGGTAACTAAACTGTTTAATCAAACAATTCAGAGATCGAGCATAAAGCACTTTAAATAAATAAATAATTACCTTTGCTTCTGCGAATCATCTTCTTCCGTATGAAAAACCAGCTGACTGAAACCAACAGAAGAACCACAAGAGCTACTGATGATACCGAAACGATCGCCACCATTCGTTTGTCGTTGTTATTGGACCCTTTAATTAATCATCCACCACATAAATATTCCAGTAAAGAGGAAAAAAGATAAAGAACGTTAGACAAACTTTCAATCTTTAACGGGCCTACCATACTTGTCCTGGACTAGAGCTTCGAAAGCACAATATAAAATAAAATAAAATAAAAGCAAAAATAATAAATAAATTAAAAAGATGAAAAGAAAAGACCATGGCAATGCATTTTCCACACCTAACCCCACTCCCACAAAATGCTAGGAGTCTAGAACCTGTCCGTTACAATGCCTCCTCACTTTGATTGAGACTCCGGCCTTGAAAATCTAGACCCTTTAATTACCTTTAGACTTTGGTTCTTGGTGGACCAATTAATTATTTAGTATAAAAAAATATGTTAGAATATTAATTGAATTATTAAATTTATATATTTTTTTATGAGTTTAAATTTTTAAAATAATTGGTGATTTAACAAGGCATTAATAAAAGTCGTGAGTTTGAATTATGTCTATGTATAGTAATTGACCATACAATTAAATATTTTACATATTGAACCCCACTTATTAACGAGTAATGCTAAAAATCACATTTTTATTCTATTACTACTCAACAATGTTGTCCTAACCAACTATTTGAATAATCATTGTTAAAAAATAAATTAATTAATTAAGGATTAGTTGAGACTACCTCGTCAGCATTGTTAGATACTTTATGGGATACAAATGTAGTTTCTACTATTACTACTTATTAAAGGAGAATTTTTGAGATAATTAATAATTTAACATAATATTAGAAAAACTACATTTTACCTTTAATCTACCACTTCGTGTGTAATGTCCCCGTAATCTTTAAGTTGGTTTAATGTTCCCCACTAACCTGCCATGAGAATTACAATGTCTCATTTGTTACCCCTAAAAAGACAAAAATACCCTTAAAAAGACATTTAAAATCCAAAAAAAAAAAAAAAAAAAAAAAAAAAAGAAGACCCCCGGACACACCGCAGGTAACTAGGCCATGGTCGCATGACCGTGAGTTAATTTTTTATAAATTTTTTTCTTCTAATTTTTAAGGATATTTTTGTCTTTCAAATTTCTTTAGGAATATTTTTGTCTTTCTAGAGGACAAGAGAATGACACCGCAACCCCATAGTCAGAGAATATTATAAATTGAAGGGTAGATTGAGGGGGTAATAAGTTTAGTTCTCATGAGAATATTCATATTGGATATGGCAACAATATTTGTAATGATCAATTGTGAATGTAAAAATGAACACATCAGATGGTAGAAGAGGAAGAAATGTTCAATACATTATGTCTAATTAAATACCATAGTTAATTATCATCGATCACTCAATTCAAAACTAATGCTAAATTAATGTTCTAATTAATTAAGTGAATGCTTGGATTCATAGCAAAGAGACTTACCAAGTTCAGAAGCAGCCATCCGAATAAACAAATCTTGCCCACCTTCATTATACTCTCTAATATCAAGCATCTCCCCGAACCAACCCACACACCCACTCCCGTCAGTTTCAGCATAACCCACGCACGAGCAGTTTCCTAAGCAGGCCGCCTTACACTCCTCCGACCTCACCCCCGTCTTGTTAATGATAATCTGCGAATTATCCGGCAACTTCAGCCCGGAAAACTTCCTGAACCCCTCGTTTCCACTACAGTTTAACGGAGTTTTTAGGACGCATCCGCCGGACCAATCGAGCACGTTCCAGTCTTGTGCTACTTTTGGAGTGAACCCAGTTGGGCAATCGCAAGCAGGGGACAGCTTGTCAATGTTGCAAATGCCATAAGGACCGCAGTGTTCGTACATATCACAATCATCTCTCTGCATAGTTACTATATTCACCCAGTACTTGCCGCGCTGGCTCCATGTGAGGTGATCAATCGAGCCCGCCGACTGGTTCACCACGAACCTTGAGATTATAGAACTGTCTTTGTTTTCGTAGGTGTAGTAGACAAAGCTTGTGTTGTAAACGAAGATGGGTTTAAAGACCGCGTTTTGGTGGAGCGGCGAATCTCCGCCAAAACGAACCCCATCCCAAGGCCCGCTTCTATATATAATCTCACTTCCTATGCGAAGAACAATCTGCGGGAGCCCACGAGGGTCTAGTTTGTAGGTGAATTCTCCCGTTGATGGATCTTGAAGACTCTTCCATGAAGTCAGGAACCAGCTCTGGTTATTTCTTAGGTTCCATCCAAGCTTCATGCCTGGTAGCAACGTATCGCATGGGTGATCAAAACTCTGCCAAGCATGGCTGGAATAACCACCATCGTTAAGCACAAGGTTTCCTGTGTTTAAGAGCTGCAAGACTGGATTTTTTGCCGATGAATTTGCAGCCCAGATGGTAATGCCGGAATGGCTGTTGAGGATGACTATGTTTCCGGTGGAGGTGATATTGAGGACGCCGGACGAGTCCGTGAGTGGGCTGTCTTTGTTGGCAACCCAGACAACAGTTTGCTGCGGGACGTTCTTGAACCATATTCCGGCGTAACGATTGGTAGAATTCCAGGGACTAAAGAAGCCAAATTTGAATGTTTGGCCTGTGGAAACGAGAGTTTCACCATTGTCGTCTTTGAGAGTTTGGCCTGGAGCTAAGGTGTCTAATGTCTTGGAAAAGGAAATAGAAGTGAAGCAGAAGAAAATGGAAAGAAAGAACTTCATGGGTTATCTTATCTCAGCAAGAATAACTCAAATACACTGAACGTTTGTCTGCATTTGTAATCAACAGAAGAAAGATATTCGAGATCAGGAAATTGACTCGTTGAATATGAAGACAAAGGTAGTTAGGAAAGGAGACTATGACGACAATATTAATATATTATACAAGCCGGCGTTATGGACCCTCAAGTCTTGGTTTGTTCAGCAAGAAAAAAATGGGCTGCTTTACTTCTTGCCGGGATGATAACGCTATTAAAGCTTTGGTTTATAAATCTTTGGAGTTCTCTTACTTGTCCTCTGTATGCTTGAGGGGTTTTTCTTCTATATATGTCTCAAAGCCATTTGGCAGAGCAGACAAAAACTATGGAGAGGTATTTGTGCTTGGTTGATTTGATCAAAGAAGCTCAAGCATGGGGCTTTTTTTTTTATCTATTCTTTTGGTTGTGATATTGGACAATATTGTTGGTTGAAATTGAAACTAGCTAACATCCTTTTGTGTCATCCTGCAAGTGGGATGCATAAATTTATCTTCGAGGATTTCTATAGGCTTTTGAGTGTAATGGCATCTTAAAACTGGCACATCCCAATAGAAACTTGAAATGAATGGGGAACTCACAAGAAAAATGAGAGACGAGTACTCATCATACATTTTGTGATGTCTTGACTTCTCATCGATGTTTGGTAAGTCTAGTATTAGACCGAAGATTTTGATAGTGTTGGATGGGTATTAAGTTCCACATTAGTTGAATGTTATAATTTTTTGAAATAATTGCACAATTAATCCCTATGATTGACCTAAATTACAAATCATTTATTGTCATATCAAAAGTAAATTTCAAAGGTCCGTAGGATAGTATGCCAAAAAAAAAATAAAAAAAACTAGTCATTGGACAACTGGAGTCAATTTTCTTTAAAACATTTGATAGATTCTATTAGGTGTCATGTCAGCATACAAAAAGGACAACAAATGTCACTAATAATAATTTTTTAAATATATTAAATATATAAAAATATAAAGCTAAAAAAATTCTTTTTAAAAAAAATAATAAAAAATGAAAAGAGTGGCCTGCGAGTCACCCCCGCCATTGGGGGTGGTTGCACGCCCAACCGGCGGCCACCTTTTCTGCCACCCTTTTTCATATTTTCTTTTTAATAATAATAATAATAATAATTTTTAAGTTTTATATATTTAATATTTTTTTATGATTTTTATTAATAGTGACACGTGTTGTCTTTTTGTTGGTACTGCCGTGGCAGCTAACAGAATTTATCAAATGTTTTAACAAATTTGACTCCAATGACTAAATTGTTTTTTTTATATATTCCAAGATCTTCTGAATTCACTTTGATATGACAGTGAACAATTTGTAAATTAGGCTAACTATAAGAACTGATTTTGTAATTTTTCTTAATTTTTTTCCTAATTGGGTTATAGGATATAACCAAACCTCTTAAAAAATTACATGCCAGAAACACATGCTTAAAAAATGACAGAATAATAAGTAGAATTAAGTTCCTATAAATGATTGGTTCTAAAGAACTTTAATTGTAGGGTAAATTACACATAGCACCACTAAACTATCACTCATTTACACGTTGCCCCCAATTAAGAACTATCACATGTAACACTCAATCACTTCAAACTACCATTTCTTAGTAAAAAGAAAAAAGAAAACCCTTCCGTTAGGGCAGCTCGTAAAATTTAACACCTTTGAAGGCCATGTTTGCTAGCTACATCACTTCCCCTGGAGCCCACTACATTTTCTCTGGCAATATCGGACTCAAATTAACTGGCTTGCTGCTATGAGAGTGAATTCAATGGCTTGCTCTGGAAAATGGTACATGGTCCCAGGGGCGGAGGCAGGGGGGTCAAGGCTAGGGGGGTCATATGCTCCCCCTCAGCCCCCAATTTTTTTTTTGCCCTAGTAGAAGTTAACCCCTCAACCCCTTGTTGCCCACCCTCAATCACTATTTAGGGTGGCAAAAATCTTTCACAGCACTAGGATTCAATACGTGATGTCTCTGTTCTGTATTTTCTTGTTTTATCATTATTTGTGTAATTGTTTGTGTTTCAGATTTTCAAAGGTTTAGGTTTAGGGCTAGAGGACGAACGAAGAAGACAACCCAAGTCTCCTACCAAAACGGTGCGTCTAAGTTTCTAACACAAGTAGAACGTTGCGTTTCAACTTTTAAAACATGGTTCAGTAAGAGACAAATATATATATATATATATATATATATATATATATATATAAAATAAAAACAAAACAAACGCTGGTTTTAATGGTTATAAACGTTGGGAACTTGGGGGAAACAGGAAAAGGAGATGATTGTTGTAGTACTTTGCTTGCGGCTTTGGAGACATTATCAAATAAGAAAAAAAAAAAAAAAAAAAAAACACACACATGGGTTTTTATTACTGTGATAATTAGTAGAAAAAAAAAACATGAAAATTATTAATCATTTAGACATAAATAATATTTTTTATAACTTAAATAAAAAAAAAAAAAGAAAAAAAAAAAAAGAAGATAAATTCTAGATTTTCGAAAAATTTCAAATATGTAATAAAATTTTGCACTGATTTATTTTTAAATAACAAAAATGTCTATAATCTCTTATATTTTGATTGCACAATTACATTAATTGTTTACAAATATATATAATTTTTATTACATATTTTAATTGTATAAAATATATAATTGTAGTTAGTTCAAATTACGGAGAACAACAATGAATTCATTCGGTTCTAGTTAAATTCTAAACGATATCGTATCGAGATAAATTTAACAAATCTACGAGTAGATCCTTGTCTAAAAACAAAAATGTCTGATTACCGTACAATCTTAATGATAAAGACTAAATCCTAAAAACATATCTACAAAAAGGAATTTGTCAACAGCGTAATTTTCCAAAAGTACAATTTGAAAAAACATCATTTCAAAATATGACAAAATCATGCAGGCATACAGCGATTTCAAAATGTGAAGACTCGTCGAGGATAAATGAATATATTAATGTTATGTGTGACAAAATAAATTGTAAGTTCCATATATATACTTTAACAATAATTAAATTTTGTTGAATTATTATTTATTTCATTACTTATATTTTTAATTTTTTTTAATTTATTTTTTAATCTTGACCCCCTTAAATCAAAATCCTGACTCTGCCACTACATGGTCCCTCTATCCAAGACCAATCAACAAAAACATAACGCAGATATATGAGACTATTAATTGATCGATATATATAAGACAAGGCCAGTAGCAAAGGGATTTGAGCAACATGATGGGATCGATGGATTCCACAGACACGTTTATTTCGGTTATTGATTAATAAACCAGCCATTGTTCAACTATTATTAGCACTTTGTCATGAATTACAACTGGCCAATTAAGATACTTGCTGTCTCTAATGCTTTTCTGCATTGCCATCTTATAGAAGAGGGATTTATGGAGCAGCCAAAGGGATTTGTTCTTAAGGATCACCTAGATTAAGTTTGCAAGCTAAGTAAGGCACTCTATGGCCTTAAACAGGCCCCACATGCATGGTTTCATTGCCTGACACATGCCATTTCTTGATCTTGGATTCGCAGGTTCATTAGTTGACACTTCTCTATTTATACTTCACAAACATCTAATCCAATTTTCCACGCCAAGACCAAACACTTCGTAGTTAACTATCACTTCATCCGATAGAAGATATTGAGCAAGCTTAATTAAGGCCGGGATCTTGTTGCTCGATTCATCTCTACTGATGATTAGAGTGCCGATATCTTCACTAAAGGACTGACCTCAGCTCGGTTTCTCTTCTTGAGAGACAAGCTCATGGCATTCCATTTAATTTCTCCCCGGCTAATAGGCTTAGACAAGGTGGTTTTGGCCCGGTCTATAAGGTAATTAACAAGTTTAGTTTCTTCCCGTTATAAATGATATGATAAGAATCTCTGAATTGTCAACTTATATTAAATGTAAATATTTAACAATATTAGTATTCCTATTTAACTACAAGTTTATATATATATAATGAAAAAAAAAATTAATCAAGTAATATATGTTAATTGGTGTAAGTCCCCATTATAAATTTATAATAAATGCAAGGTCAACTAGCCAATGGACAGGAAATAGCAGTGAAAACACTCTCAAGAAGTTCAAAACAGGGTACAAAAGAATTTAAAAACGAAGTTAACCTGATTGCAAAACCCCAACATAGGAATCTTGTGAAGCTTTTTTGTTGTAATTTTTGCATCAACAGACGAGAGATGATGTTGATCTATGAATATATGCCAAACAAAAGCCTAGACTTTTTCATTTCGGTGGTAAATTTGACATTTTAGCATGCAACTGTTTTCAATATGTATTAATTATTGATTGAAGCTTAAATTCATGTTTGATGTTTCGATTCAGACGAAATAAGAAGGAAATTGCTAGATTGGAGGAAGCGATTTGAAATTATTTCTGAAATTGCTCAAGGAGTCTTATGTCTTCACCAAGATTCAAGGCTAAAAATCATCCACAGAGATTTAATTAAAAGTGAGTAACGTACTACTGGATGCAGAAATGAATCCAAAAATTTCAAATTTTGGGTTGGCTAGAATGTTTGGTGATGATCGAAATGAAGCAAATATAAGAAATTTTTTTGGCACATAGTATGTCTCTCTCTATGTGTTATAATTATATAAATTAAATTATTAACTTCATCTCTTCTTATAAACTTTTTTTTTTTTTTTTTTTTTTGGAATCAATAGTGATTTAACATTTTGCACACACATGAATGTACAATGCTAATTAAAAGCAAAACTTAGACGAGCTTCAATTTTTTTTTTTTTTTTTTTTTTTTTTTTTTCTTTTTCAGTAGATACATTTCTCCAGAGTATGCAATGAAGGGTTATATTCTATAAAATCAAATGTATTCAGCTATGGTGTCTTGACACTAGAGATAATTATTGGCAAGAGAAACAATTATCATCACGTTGGAAGTGCCGGCCTAAATTTGATTGGATATGTAAGCAAAATATATTATCACTCTTCATTACGATTCAGTGATGAACTTCTTAACATAATAGTCTTCAATTTTTGCAGGTATGGGACTTATGGATGGAAGGAAAAGCAATGGGGCTCTTATGTGTACAAGAACAAGCCATAGATCGGCCAACTATGCTTGAAATTCTCTTCGTGCTTGGAAATGAAGCAACTGTTCCATGTCCTAACAAGCCAACATTTATCAACAGACCCATAAATTATGGTCCGGATTCCTCATGTTCTAAAGGAGCACCTGCTTCTTTAAATGAGATGACTATCACCATGCTTGAAGGTCGTTGAAGTCTTCTCTCATGATCATTTCCATGCCTTAAACTTGTTGCAGTCTGCTCTCATCAGATGAACTATATTTGACCCCTAGATTTGAAAAATTGGTCTGTAAAATTATAAGAGTTGAGTACTGTAATGCTTCTAAGTTCTATCCTTCAAATGAATTATTCTACCTTGTGAGATATTTTCACCATCTCGATCGTGAGATCCTTCTTCTCCTTTGTGAGTGACTGAGGAAGTATGGAGCTTGTCTCCATGCTCCTCCCTTCCCCTTTCTTTCTCTTTTTTTCCTTCCAATTTCCTAGTTGTCTTATCTTTTTTTTTTTTTTTTTTTTTTTTTTTTTTGGCTCTCTCTTGTTTTTTCATTGGTTAACAAAGTCTTAGAATTTTTCAAAATCTACAGAAGAATTGTGAGTTATTTCAAGGTTATGCTCCTCACCACGCCATGTTTCAGCAGATGGGAATGGTCCTTTTAATGCCAATAAGTGCCAGTTTAGATTTGCTTATTTGCAAAAATAATCTGCGATTTTAAAGGACATTGCAAAACATGTGGCGTTTGAGGATTGCGATTTAAAATTGCATTTTTTTAAATCGTGAAAAAAGAAAAGAAAAAAGCCATGATTTCTGGCAATAAAATAGGAGGTGCTTAATTGAAAAAGTACGAATTTAAACGAAAATCACTATTTCGCATAGCAAGCGAAAAAGAAAAATATTACAAGAATACCCACCTAAACTATGTCAAAACCCTTCTCTTTCTCACTCGCAATGGACTGCTTTGAACTGTTCTTGCACTTTCGTTGGCATTACTCTTGAAACTCTCTAGAGTTTCTGCTTTTGCAAAGTTGCACTTTCTTGCCTGATTGTGTGATTTTGTATGAATAAATGAAAAGGCCTTGATAAATCAGTGCATGTAGGGAAAGAAGGGTAGTCCGCGAAAGAAAAGAGCAGATGAAAGTGCAAATGTGCGTATATGGGTATATGTTGAAAAAGGGGAATGATTGATGCATTATTAGTGCATTGGTTCCGCTCCGATTTATCTTGAGGTAGTGTACAAATTGTGCACTAATTGTATTCCTAACATTTTCCGTTGAAAAATTACAGGTAAAAGGACAGATGAAAGTGCTTTGATATACGTGTAATTTGTGTTCTGCGAAAGTTGAAAGTTGAATAGACAGATTTTTAGTGAACATTGGACACATTTTTACTATCTTAATTTAAATTTGCAAACATCACTGCAGTGCACAGTGACCAATCACTAAGCACTGCGGTGCACAGTGATAAACCACTGTTCAGTAAACAGTGATCAATGTGAGTGCATAGTGACTAAAAGGATTTTTTTTTTTTTTGTCTATTTTAAAAATAAATGAAGAAAATGGTAGATTTTATTGCCAAACGCTGCAAACAAAGCATAGAAAACCGTGTCTCACTAGTTTTATTTATTTATTTATACATAGAATGGTGGGTCCAAATCAATTCATCTTATTTGTGAAGTTTTAAGTGGACCGTTGGGGGATCCGGCTTCTATGCAGTACTAAAAAGTACCGCATATCTACTGTGATTTTCCCCTACGGTTGGGATGCAAACAACAAACATATGGAACAAAAAATAAAACTCCGTCAACTATTACAAACAGCAAACGTAGAAGCCGGATCCTTCTTGGGGTGTCCGATGTAGCAAACTCTCTCTTTCTCTCTCTCTATCGGCGCCGTGATGATTGAAGGCAATTTTGTTGGGAAACCTCGCAAAAACACAATACTAGGCAACAACCTTTTGATTTCTTTCCCTTTATTCCCTCTGTGTGTTTTCTGATTGAAACTTTACTCCCACCATTTCACATGATTGTTTCTTCCATTTCTCATCTCACCTCCATTTTACTCCTCCAATTTTCCTGCTCCTTTGGCTTCTTTTACCTTCAATTTCGTCTGGGTGTTTCTTCTTCTTTGTGTTCTCGCACAATATCTCTAGGGTTTTGATTTTTACCTTCATTGGCTGCTTTGAATCTCACATATTGTTCACTTCTTAGGTCTCATTTGCCTTCAATCTCATTTGGGTATTTCTTTCTTTTCACAGATTTGTGCTAAAATGTCCAACGTTTTGATTTTAACTTTGTGGGCTAATTTGATTGTCCAATTTCCTTTGTCGGGTTACTCTAAGATCTCAATTCTGAGTCTCGGGTTGTACTCCATTCCCTTTGATTCACTGTTTTCCTCTCTGAATTTCAATTCCAGTAGCAATGTCACAAGGCTATGCTATAGAGCTTTACTTCGATCCCACCCTCGAAAACCAGGTCTTGACTGGGACGTGCTCGCTCGTCACTAAATCTGCACCCAACTTATTGAGATCGAATCTCGACCACAATCAGTGATATCACCCTCTTCTCCAATTGGGAACCTTCCCAGTGACAACAATGTGCTTTTTCTTTCGCCTACGCCTTTGTTGTCGCTTCTTCAATTCCAGTAGCAAATGTGCGATGCAATGAGGTAGGAAGGGATCAAAATTGCAGAGGAGTATCGCCAAGACTCATGGATTCCTTATTGCGTGGTTATTCAGGAAGTGTCGTGCAATAAGGAAAAAGAAAAGAAAAGAATTTAAAAAAAAAAGAGGATGGTTGTAACGGAGAAGTGACGGAGTTTTGTTTTTTCCTTTATATGTTTGATGTTTGCATCTCGGTCATAAAAAAATCACTGTAGATATGCGGTACTTTTTGAGTACCGCATAGAAGTCGGATCCGACCGTGGGGTGGGGGGTATCTGTCTTTTAAGTCTCAGAGTCAGACTGCAGCAAGTTCCTTCCCCCAGGAAGTAGATTATGATCTCCATCATCCATCATCCTCAGCTGCTATTGTCGTACTCCTCTGAATGGGATGCCGATCGGCCAACAATGTCCGTAGTTATTCACCAGAAAAATGTCAGAAACACTCCTAGTGCACTATCTTAAGGCACATTGAAGTAGGATTCAATGTGTAGACTCCACCCCGTCTTAAAGTAGTGCATTTGTTATGCACTAGGAGTGCATGGATCATTTCTCCAAGTTGCACACTATGTGCACACTCACCCTCACAAATGGATGGATCCCACAACGTATGTGAGACCCACCAATGTGAGAAAGTAAGTACGCACATACTATGTAACTACATAGTGTGTAACTTGTGTTTTTTTTAACATTATTCTTATTTTATAACCACTAGAAATTTTTTATAAATTGGTTTATAAATTTTTTTCTTTTTTTTTTTAATTTTTTTTTACATATCCACACAAGAGAGAAAAATGGTATTTGAACTAGTGACCTCTACTTCATGAGGCGTGATCCCTAGCCGATTGAGCTACCCACTTGGAGACTATAAAAAATTTCTTACAATTTACATATAAAATGGACATATTTTAAATGTGTGAAAAACATATTTTTCTTATTAATATTATTAAAAAAAAACATTTAAAAAGTAAATATTATTTAAATAATTTGTACTTCTTTCGTAACATGTAAGAAATTTTTGTCCCTTTCAAACTACCCAATAAGTTTTCCAATGAGTTTTACGTTGTAACATTACACAACAATTTTTTTTCCATTGTTTTTAACACAGCCATCAATGCTTCATTTTTTTTTATTTTTTTTTAAAGTATGCTCTATTTGTTTATGGGGGTGATTGCTGCACTTCAAGTGCCCTCTTTATTTACCGTTTTTCGTTACGTGAGTTTTAAGAAGGAAAAAAGTCAGTTATACCGTTTGATCATTAATATTTTTATGACCAAATGATTTTGACCGTTAGTTATAAATCACTTTCAAGACCTTTGGATTCTCTTGAGATTTATAAAAATAATAATAAAAAAAAATACCTCACATCACACGTCTATATAGAGTTTACAAAATATTTTTTTTTTATTATCACTTCTTTTGCTTTTTTTTTTTTTTTTTTTTTTTTTTTTTTTTATTTTTTATATGTCCACACAAGAGGCGGAGGGGAGATTCGAACTGGTGACCTCCGCTTCATGAGGCGTGGTCCCCAGCCGATTGAACTACCCTTTGGGGACATCACTTTTTTTGCTTTAAATGTTTTGTTTTGTCACGCCCCCGTTTTGGGATATAAGAGGAAACGCGAACTTGAGCCTAAAAAAAATACATATACATAAAGCACGCCTCTAATAGTTATAGATCTTAACCATCTATTTTATTTATATGTACATAAGAGTTGCTCTTTACAAAGCTATAAATTCCAAAAGGAAAACATACTATACAATATGAAGATTACATCGGTCCCCCAATGTTCTATTACCCTTAGCGAGGTCTATGCCATTACCAAAAAGTGACTCCAGCTTATTGTATCCTGAAAAGGTTGTAGGGGTAAGGGGTGAGTTTGAAAACTCAGTAAGTAACACAACAGAACATATGGGTGTAAAAAAATCACAGTTTGGTATTTTAGAATTTTCAAGAATCCACGTATAGAAATATCAGCATCAATAACAAATGTGCATATGTAATTATCATTCATAATGCGTAAGTTTTGTCTACCACTGGCCCACTTCAGCATTTTAACCATGAGCGGTGCACATTGGGCTCGTCCAAATGACCGATCCCGATGGACCCATAGGCTCATCCTGTCGTCACAAGGGAGAGCTGCCGGGTTAGGAAGCTCTCTAGGTGAGAACCCCCCGGCCGATAGCCCCACACTTTTGGTGTGGTTGCCCCACTACCCATCATCATCATCATAAGATCCATATCACAGCATTATGATACCGTGGGACAAAACTTTGTGTGATGCACATAAAACAAATATTCAACATAATTTCATCATCTTGTTCATATAGTGCACATGTAACACATATATATTTTGAGAGTCATCATCATCCTCATTCTCATGGTGCACATGTATCATATACATATTTGAAAATCATAATTACATCATCATCTTCATTCATATGGTGCACACGTAACATATAATCATCAGCTTCATTCATCCATGTGATTCACAGGTAGCATATTCATTATTTCATACTTAAGATAATAGAACAAATAATATTTAAGTAAAAGAATTTTTTGAAAATTCTCGACGTTTTTCTTTTGAAAAGGTTCGCCGAGATTTAAAGTTGTGTTCCCTTACCTGGCGATCTTAAGTGGATTCTTTGTTACATCTACCTAGAGTAGATCATAAAAATATTTAGAGGATACTCAATAGGATAATCCAACTTGGCACACATAAAACTTGTAAGAAAAACATAATGGAAACTTAGGCATATGAAACCTAAAAAAAATGTCATTCATTGCTCATAGTTTATCAGTTCTTGCTACCACATTAGGAGCATAATGGTAATGTAGTAGTCATTCGGGCATGTAACCATTTTTGGCACAAAGAAGCAAGCTAATGATATTAAAAATAGGTTCAGCCCAATGATCGATGTTCATTTAATAGCATAGGGAGATAAATTCTACATCTAAGTCTAATAATCCTCAAATTTTCTATTTGTATTTTGAGATTCCTCCTCAATGATCTTTAGTTTATTAGACTAGAATAACTACACGGCTTTAGTGACAAATTTCCAATGGGGCTTAAAATTTGTACATCTTTTTGTCATCATTAAGAGGCTCAATTAACATACTCTGTAGAAGATTAAATTAACACCTCAAGGTACAAATTTTGAAGTAGGCACAAGAAATTAGTAGGGACCAAGAAATGCAGCATATATTGGCTAATTTAAAAGCAAATCAGTTGCTATACATATCAACCTTGACATGACCCATAATCTCTCTTTTTTAATAAGGTTAGGAACTTATTGACAACCAAAATAAAATACCCTCTCATACTAAGTCATGTTTTAGTTTTGCTTTTTCTTAAATTTGTCTATACATTCAGTTATTACAAAAAAAATATAAAACACCATTCATTTTGTCATCAAAACAACCCATAAATTTCCTCATGAGATCAACCAACATAGAATCCACAGAAATCAATACCCACACAGTGTCAATTTGGAAAAACCAAAGAAATCAACCCAAAAGAGATTCTACCAATCTTAGATACCTATGACAGATTTAAAATGGAGCTTTAATATTTCAACAAAATTCAGGACAAACCATATATCAATTTTCATCACTAAAACATAGAATAGTTGATATAATTGTCCCACACATCATCCAAAAATATCCAATCGGTTTACCTATAGAAACACTCCAGAATAATTTTCACAACCTAGATTCAAGACCAAAAACCCACTTTTCTCACCATTAGTACATTTCTATTTCTCCAAAACCATTAAACTATCAAAGATAAACAAACCTAGAAATTAAATTCTCAAGAAGGTTCATACCCAGAAGCCTACCCATAGATTTTCTTCAAAACAATTCCAAAAATTATAAACCCATGATTGTCTTCCTTTTTTTCTACCAAAAATTCTTCATAAAGCAAAAAGTTTTCTCAATTAATCAACAACACCCAACCGATTTCATCTCCAAACCAACCCAGATTTTTGTTTCCCATTACCCGAAACCCATTCTGCCTCTAAGAAAAAAAAAATTCTCCATAAATAATACCCAAATCTAAACATTTACAAAAAAAAAAAAAATCCAACAAAACCCATCTAAAAACCTGCAGAAAAATCAAACCCAATCAATTTAAAATCAATGTTTGAGAATTCTACTAACCTAAAACCAGTGGTGGACCCAGGTAATTAACATTGCAGGGGCCGATAAATATAATTTAAAATAAAAATTGAATAACTTGTCACACAATGTGTATCACAAAAGCACATCATAAAAATTCATTATAAATATGTGCCAAAATTAATATATTAGCAACAAAAACATGTTGGTACTAGTACAAAAAGACAGAAATATAAAGTGTTCAAAAACCTAGTTTACGTCCTTGTAGAGAAACAAAATCATCAAGTATCGAATCTAAATTGAAGCTCTCAGTAATTTCCCTTTCAATATACACAACTAAACTATTTGCAAGAAATTCATCTTCCATTTTGTTGCGAAGTCTTGTTTTAATAATTTTCATAGCTGAGAAGGCTCGTTCGGTAGTCGCTGTAGACACTGGAAGAGTCAAAACAAGACGAATCAATCTATCAATAAGATAGTATGTCTTTGATTTTGCTGTCTCTCCCAATCCTTGACATAATTCTGCAACGGAAGACAAATTTTGCAACTTCAAATCATTATGCACATCAAGTTCAAAATACTTCAACTGGAATCCCAAATTAATTTTCTCCTGCTCAGAAAAATCAAGAGGATAATACACCTCTGCAAGACTAAATATATCATCAATTTTAAATGATTTATAACCATCATTTGGATCCAAAGCTGAGCTAAGTGTCAAAAGTTTGACTGCCCTTTCACCAAACCTACAATTAAGCTCTTGCAGTTGAAAGTCTATAGCAGCATTGAATATGTCAAAATGATAATGATGCTCCACTGTAATGTGATTCTGTTGATTATGACCTCGACCTTCAACATAACGAGCACTCAAGTCTGGGATGTCAATTTCAAATTTCTTGGAGAAAGAGACAACACTCTCAAGCAATTTCTCCCAATCATCATCTCTCAGCTTTTGGATATGTTTTTTTGCAGTAGAAACTGAATTAATAGCATTCAAAATGTCTTGAGATTTTTGCAGCAAAGCTTGACAAAGAACATCAGTGATACCCATGATTTCCTTCATCAAATGTAAAATAAAAATGAATTCGAAGGATGTAACCAATTTATAAGCAGCATTGGCATCTCCCCGTTGAGAGTAATTAGCTCCTTCTCTTCTAATTATTTCAAGCACTGAACAAGTAGCATAAAAAATACTTATTAGGCTGCAAATAGAATTATAATGAGAACCCCAACGAGTATCACCAGCTCGTTTCAAAGTGCCAATTTGGTTAGCTCATTTTCCAGTTTCAAGATCACCAATAGCTCGCATATGTGCAATTTTTTCTGCTTGAGCAGCTTGTAGTTGATCGTGACGTTTACATGAAGCACCAACCATATTGATAATGAAATTCAAATTTGTGAAGATCTCATGAACATAAACCACTTCTCTAGATGCAGCAACTAATGCTAATTGCAATCGGTGAGCAAAACAATGAACATAGTATGCATAAGGACAATCATTAAGAAATAATGTCTGCAATCCTTTCCATTCACCACGCATATTGCAAGCACCATCATATCTTTTTCCACGAATATTTTGAATGTCAAGTCCATGATGAGAAAGAACATCAGATATTTTATTCTTGAGAGTCAATGCCGATGTATCTTTAACATGAACAAGATCAAAGAAGCGTTCTTGTATAAAACCATATTTGTCAACAAATCTCAGAACAATAGCCATTTGTTCTCTTTTAGACTCATCTCGTGCTTCATCAACAATAATACAAAATTTAGAGTCTCCAATATCTTCACGAATTTTATCTCGCACTTTACTTGCCATGACTTGCAAAATCTCCTTTTGAATTCTATGTGAAGTATACTTTGCAGATTTAGGAGCATTTTCCAAAACAACTGTTGCAACTTTTTCATTATATGATGCCAAAATTTTAATCATCTCAAGAAAATTACCTCGATTTTTTGAATCAGGAGTCTCATCATGACCTCTAAAAGCACGTCCTTGAAATGCAAGCTACCGAACAACATCAATAGAAGTTTTTACACGTAGTCGATTATTTTGAATTTGTTCAGTACTTTGTGCATTCAATAATTTATCGATATGCTGTGATTGTTGTTTTAAATCCTCACAAGATTTCACAGCATTATTATGGGGTGAACAAGGATCCTCTCCAATATGAGTCAAAAAGGCACATTCTTTCCATCGTGAACCTTTTTCCAATTTCTAAATCCCTTGGTGATAAATACATCCCATCCATGACGTCCAACTGGTTTCATTGTAAAAAGATAACATGGTAGACAATATGCGGCATCCGTAGTAGGAGAATACTCAAGCCAAGATGAAAATTGTGTGAACCATGAAGCTTGAAAACGATGGGGATGATTTTTTGGTCCAGAAAATGGATAGTCTTTACGCAAAATTTGATATGGACATGCTTTCAAATAAGCCATTCTTATTTCATCACGTCAATTGACTGGATAGTCCCACATCAGAGGACGTTTTCCTGGATCTCGTTCTATAGAAAAACCATTAACTTCGTTAACATTAAGCGTGGAGGATTTAAAAGGAATCTCTTGAGCTTCCACAATTAGAGATTCATAAGGATGTTCTTCAACTTCGATCCTTTGAGATTTAAGAGGACGTTCTTTGAGATTTGAAGTTTCAGCATTAAAATTTAATGGTGGATTACTTTCTGGAACATCAACTTCTTTTCTTTTGAAGAATGACTCGATAGTTTTAAAATTTGACATGCTTGATGAACCTAAATTTTCCAAATTAAATTACAGCCCCATAAGATACAATCAAACTATCAACCAAAAAAAAAAAAGCTAGAAAAAACAAGAGTCTATATAATGCAATGAATCCAAAAATTGCTGATTTTGGCATGGCTAAAATTGTTGGAGGGGACCAAAATGAAGCAAATACAAATCATGTTGTTGGAACATAGAAAGTGCATTACAAAATAAAGATAGTTTCATCCTATTAGGTACCTTCCATTATTATATGTCTTAAAAGTACAAATCAAAGTGGTTTTTAAGCAAACCTTTGTAATTCTTCTTCCTATTGTGTTCTTAGAAAGTTTATATGCCATGTTAATGCAAAAACATAAAGTTATCTTTGATCATTTTATTTTGCTACTGCAGTGGATATATGTCACCAGAGTATGCAATGCAAGGGCTATTTTCAGTGAAGTCGGATGTATATAGCTTTGGGCTTTTGATGCTAGAGCTCATTACTGGCAAAGGAAACAGTGCTTATTATCATGATGGTCCCTCCTCAAACTTGATTGGACATGTAAGAACATGGGCAAAGGGTTTATCAAATCAGCATGCTATTTTTTTTTAAAACCTAATGTGATGAATATGTTGTTTGTAGGTTTGGGACCTATGGAGAGAAGATAAAGCCATGGAAATAGTTGATTCATCACTGGGTGACCAATATGCTAAATAAGTTTTGAGATGTATTCAAATTGGTCTGTTGTGCGTGCAAGAATATGCAATAGATAGACCAACCATGTCAGCAGTTGTTTTTATGTTAGGTAATGACACACATCTTTCTTATCCAAAACAACCTGCATTTATTCTGAAGAGCACTTGCAACAGTAAAGATAGATCAATTAGTGAAGGTGCTTGTTCTATAAATGAAGTAACAATTACTATGATTAATGCTCGCTAACCACAACTTGTTAGCATAGTGCACCAATATGCTATTACAGCTTGAACTTAATTTCTTGTAAATCAATTGTACACTGATATATGTATTTCTCTTTTATATATGAATATAATATAAAATCATTACGAAGAGAATATAATTAAGAGATAATTGGACAATTGATTCTTGTGATATGTCATAATTATTTTTCATTCCCTATGGTTCAAAAAGTTCATGGGAGGTTCTTGTGGTAAGCAATAATTACAAATCGATTCCTGAAGTCAAATTCCGTTAAATTTTTTGGCAGATTCTGTTAAATGCCACGTCAGCGCCACGTCAAACCAATAGCAAGTGATGAGCAAATATTATGTTAAACTATTTTTCTTCACAGGTCGTGGCCTCATGAGCGCATCCTTACTTGACGATGTTCATTACTTGATGATGAAACATAGTACAGATATATATATTAATGTAGATATGATCGAATGAGTGTATCATATACTTCTTGCATCAATCAAGTCTGCCTGCAACCTCACTTGCCATGATCGTGTATTGTGCAAAGTGGTTTCTCTTTCTGCAAACGTTGCTTCACTTCCTCCTCCAATTTGGCACAATGCTGGACGCCATAACTACCGGCCAAAACATTAGAGACGGACCAAACGGTGGTCAGGTTTTAGTCTCTAACGGAGAAATCTTTGCGCTTGGTTTCTTTACTCCTGGCAAGTCCACCCACCGCTATGTCAGGATTTGGTATTATAGGCCTCCAGGAAAAACCGTGGGGTGGGTTGCAAACAGAGACACTCCTATTAACGACACTTCTGGAGTTCTCTCGATTGATGTTCATGGAAACCTGGTACTCCACGCTAGCAATCGGAGCACACCCATCTGGTCTACAAATCTTGTCTCGGAATCAGGAAACAATAGTGCTTTCGCTCAACTCGAGGACTCGTGAAATCTAGCCTTGATCAGTGACAATGGAACAGGGGAGGTACTATGGGAAAGCTTTGACCATCCAACAAACACCCAGCTTCAAAAAATGAAAATTGGGATTGACCAAAGGATGGGTCTGAACCGGGTCCTGACATCTTGGAAGTCCAAAGATGACCCAGGGATTGGAAACTGGTCATACAAGATCCACACCAACGGCACCCCTCAGCTGTTCTTGTACAACGAAGAAGTTCTGCGGTGGCGTTCCGGTCATTGGACTGGCCTTGGATGGAGCAGCGTACCCACCTTGGAAGGTAATAATCTCTTCAATTTCAGCTTGGTGGACAACTAGAGTGAGACTACCACGGCCTGGAGTATCGCCGCGCGCTACAATGTAATCTTATCAATGTTAGTCTTAAACGAGTCCGGATTACTCCTGCGGTCTTTGTACCAGGAGGGAGGGAATGACTAGACTTTTCTGGGCTCAATACCTTATCTCGATGGGTGCGACACTTACGGCGAGTGTGGTGCGTTTGGTAACTGCAATTTTAACGTTGCTAACGATTCCAAGTGCTCTTGTCTATCGGGGTTCCTGAGAAACGCATTAGGCGGGTGCGTGAGGAAGCGTGGAGAATTGTAAGTTTTGGAGATTGTGGAGAAGTGTGCATGCAGAATTGTTATTGCTTGGCTTATGCAAGTGTGGACGTTCAAGATGAAGGAGGGTGCATAACATGGCATGGAGATTTGATAGATACAAGAATGTTTAAGGATGAGGGCCAAAACTTGTACGTATGTGTGGATGCGCTCGAGTTAGGTACTGATCATCAATAATTTTCTAAGTAATTTTTGAGCTAACTTTTTCCTACCATGATCTTTTTTTCGCATTATTATTTGCACAACACTTACTGCTTTTGTTGCATGACAATGGAAGTTTCTTCCAGTCCTACAGGTACAAGAAAGAAGTCAGAGGGGTTCTTTGCTAATAAGAGGAGGCTGGCAATTGTAGTGGTGGCCATACTTGTGACTTCAATGTATCTTCTTCTACTCTTTGCCCACTAGTTGATAAAGAGGAAGAGAAAAGGTTAGCAAGATTTTATACTGGTTTTTCTTTTTATTAATTTTATTTTGCAATTTTCTTTTTTCATCCATCTCAAGCTGCCTGTGGGTGAACTAATTAATACAAGTCCTTTTAATAAATTGTAAGGAATCTGGAACAGATCTATATTTGGTTGGAAATCAAAAAATAACATGATAGCTAGAACAAGATTTTGATGGTCATAGATATCATTAATTAATCATTACACAAGACACGAGCCATCAAAAACACAGAAGTCATGTAAAAAGCGATTGGTACATGGTTGTGCTGTAGAATTTTTGTTTGAATAGTAGTATGATTTCTTAAAATACTAGCAGCAGCTTCTCTAAATTTCATTATCTTCTCTATATGTAAGAAAAAGCCTTAAAAAACCTAATTCCCTGGCCTCATGTTTCGGTTTAGACGAAATAAGAAGGAAATTGCTAGATTGGAGGAAGCGATTTGAAATTATTTCTGGAATTGCTCGAGGAGTCTTATATCTTCACCAAGATTTAAGGCTAAAAATCATCCATAGAGATCTAAAAGCGAGTAACATACTACTGGATGCAGCAATGAATCCAAAAATTTCAGATTTTGGGTTGGCTAGAATGTTTGGTGATGATCAAAGTGAAGCAAATACAAGAAAAGTTGTTGGCACATAGTATGTCTCTCTCTATTAGAATTATATAAGTTAAATTATTAAATTCATATATATCTTCCTATAAGCTTAAGCTTTTGGGATCAGTGGTGACTTAACACTTAGCACATACATAAACATACAATATAAATGCTAATTAATTAAAAGCAAAACTTTGACAAGCATCAATTTTTTTTTATATTTTTTTTTTGTGTAATTGCAGTGGATACATGTCTCCAGAGTATGCAATGGAAGGGTTATATTCTATAAAATCAGATGTCTTTAGCTATGGTGTCTTGACACTAGAGATAATTAGTGGCAAGAGAAACAATTATCATCACGTTGGAAGTCCCAGCCTAAATTTGATTGGACATGTAAGCAAAATATAGTATCACACTTGATTACGATTCAGTAGTCATGAACTTCTCTAACATAATACTCTTCAATTTTTGCAGGTATGGGACTTATGGGTGGAAGGAAAAGCCTTGGAAATAGTCGATTCATTATTGGGTCAGAAATATCCTGCTCAAGAAGTTTTGAGATGTATTCAAATAGGGCTCTTATGTATGCAAGAACAAGCCACAGAACGGCCAACCATGCTTGAAATTGTCTTCATGCTTGGAAATGAAGCAACTGTTCCATCTCCTAAGAAGCCAGCATTTATCAATAGACCCATAAATTCTGGTCCGGATTCCTCAAGTTCTAAAGGAGCATCTACTTCTCTAAATGAGATGACCATCACCATGCCTAAAGGTCGTTGAAGTCTTCTCTCATGATCATCATTTATGTGCCCTAAACTTGTTGCAGTCTGCTCTCATCAATCAGTTGAACTATTTGATCCCTAGATTTGAAAAATTGGTCTATAAAATTATAAATGTTGAGTGCCATAGTGCTTCTAAGTTCTATCCTTCAAATTTCAAGCCATGAAATTAAATTTCGTGACCAAATTTGAGTCAGCAGTGAAACAATCATGTGTTTGTTTGTTGGAAATTGGAAACCACACACACACACACTAAGAGAGAGAATGAACAGGAAGAGAGACAATAAATTGATGGAAAATGATTTGTGGGGGACGGGTGTGAATCACACCTCATAAATTGATATAGGACTTTGTATTCTTTTATTCAACTTGATTAAAAATAACTTTCTTACATGAGTATTTATAGGATACAAATGACCCTTCTAACTTCTTTACATTAACTCCATTCATTTACATCTCAAATAACTCCCATGTAACTCTTATGTAAAATAACTCTTGAAAACCCAATAGACACAACCTCTTCAAGTCACTTAGTAACTTACAAGAATAAAAAAAGACTCAAATAAATGTTATTAAAATTAAGTTTATTATTCAACACCCCATTTTAAACTTAATTTCTAGTAACTCCAAGCAATGCTCGTAGCTTGCCAAGAATCTCATTCTTTAGGAGTTTTGTAAAAATATCCGTGACATGATCATGAGTCTTCACAAATTTGAGTTGTACCTCCTTCTTGATAATACACTCTAATAAAATTATATCTTGTATCGACGTGTTTGCTCCGATCATGTACTGGATCAAAAACTTCACCATAATCAATGCCGGGTCTTTGACTATATCCCTTGACAACCAACCTTACTTTGTATCTCTTGATTTCTTCTTTAGCATTCTTTTTTGCCTTGAACACCCACTTCACTCCAATAGGTTTTTGTTCTTTTGGAATATTCGTCAACTCCCATGTGTTGTTCTTTTCAATTGCTTTGATTTTTTCATCCATGGCATTTCTCCATTTTTTATCTTTCACCGCTTCTTCAAAACCTATTGGTTCACAATCCGCAAAATGACAATAGAAAGTTAGATCATCATTTAAATTCCTGCCTCATAGAGTTCTTAGAGACTTCTCATGTGTGGTGGCATTTTACTAGAACTTCCTCTCAAAGATGATGACGACGGAGTACTAGAATTTGTTGGTGATGGAGAAGGTGTTGTGAACTCTTTGTTTCTTAGCTCTTCTTCTTCTTTAAGAAAAAGAAATAAATCATATTTTTCTTCCTCTTGAGTGCTCCAATCCCAAAAGTCTTCTTCATCAAACTCCTTATCTCTACTAATTACAATTTTGCCAGAATTTGGATTGTAAAGCTTGTAGCATTTAGAACTTGAGTCATAGCCAATGAAAATGTACCTTTTTCTTTTATCATCAAGTTTTGGCCCGTTCTTGATCCAGTATAAGCATATTTAATAAATGCATAATGAACTGAGTTATCAGGCAAAAACACAAGCAATATCTGAAAAGCTATCAAAAGAAAGAAATAAAGTTCTGCATCTTCTCTCAATTTTTTTTTTTGTTGAAAACCGATAAATAGAAAAACAACAAACACATGCTCAGAAAAGGAAATGACATCTAATCTCAGCATGTAAGGTAAAACCAAACCTGTCCTCATGGAGAGAGGTTTAGAAATACCAAGACAGAAAAGCAGCCGCCCGACGTGCTTTAATTGTCATCCCCAAAAATATTTGCAGATGTTTCTCAAGACAACAAGAGAAAATATGGGGACAAAATAAACGATTCCTCAAACAGAATGCAAGGCATGAATAAGATATGACAAGATAAACAATGCAATGCAAACATACCTGACATGCACTAGGATTTAGGAACCAAAATCCTAGGCATGGGAAACATCACCTACTAGGTGAGTCAACTCCTCCTCAAGGGGTGAATGGTCTCATCCTTCTTGACCCATACCTGCTTGACTCGTGACGGTAGCTTGCAGGTCTTGCCCATGCTGTCCATTCTCCTTAGCATACCTTGCATCAGGCTCAGAAACCTTTCATAGTCATGGTAGCTAATGGGCTTCTGCAGCTTTCTCTTGTAGCGCCTTGATTTGTTCTTCTTTGATTTGCCACTATGATAGGCAGGAACAAACTGCTGCTGATGCCGTGGAGCCTGAAGCGTCGTAGGAGGTAGAGTGCCTGATGTAGCTCTAGTTGGCAGCTTCCTCTGAACCTTCAACTTCTGGAGTTGTGGGCATTTGGATCGGATGTGACCGGTGATGCCGCAGTGATGACAGGTAGGCAAGCTTCTTTTGTTTGAATGCTTCTTTGTATTCTCTGCAAAATTATGATTAGCATTCTTACAAATAACATTGTCTTTACCTTTTACGTGTCTCCTATGCGGAGGGACATATTTTGCTGAGGAAGAATCATCAACTTCACTTTTCCTCATAGCATTTTGCTTAATTCAAGGCCTGTGAGATTTCAACAAATAACAATTTGGCCTAATATGACCAATTTTTCCACAATTATGACAAGTAGGAACAAACTTACCTCGTGTTCTTGATTCCTTGGGCTTGGGCATCACACAATTATTCAAGTAAGAATTATCCAAACAAGCAGTGTCTACTATCACAGGCTTAATAATAATGGAATCTAATTCAGAATCAGAAGCATGTGAAGTAGAAGCACTCAAATCATTAACAATTAAACCAGGCTTGTTAGGAACATCTGAATGAATACAAAGCATGCTCTTCAAATTATCACTTGAGAATTTTTTCAAGAGATCATCAGATTCTTTTCATTTATTCTCAAGTGTATCAATAATGTTAAACAGCATGGTATTTTCATATCTCAAAGAGTCAATCAAAGCATGTGATTCAGACAATTGCATAATTAATGACTCTTTTTCTTGCTTCACCTTTTTAAGCTCTTTATGTGAAATTTTAGAATGTTGAGCATTCTTCAATTTATTACAAACCTTAAAGAGCTTAATATCAAAATCGTCATTAGATAACTGAGAAGAATTCATGATAAAAGGTGTACTAAAAAAATAGAAGTCATAAAGAGATGAGGATCACACTCAGGAAATAAATCCTAAACAGAGTGTACCTGCTCTGATACCAATTGAAAAATTAAATGGACTTCTAATTTAATAGTGTGTGTGAACAGTGTGCAACAAAATATTAAATGCGAAATTAAAGGAGACAAATATTTTGTTGACGAAGTGGAAACTTAGTTAAGAGAAAAACCACTCAGGGGCAGCCAAACCCAAGATATCCACTATTCAGAAGACAAAGCTAGATACAAAGCAGTAACACTCACATATACCCGATGCAGTGGTTGTACCTTGCTCTCTAACGTGTAACCCAACACGAGCGCCTCCCAACCAGGTCTCCTACTTGAAGGGGTCTTCAATGGAATCATTTACCTTAGGGCCAACCTCTAAGATAGACTTCACAGCCGATCAAATCACACACTGGCAAAGCTAGAGAGCTAGCAGATTTTCAATATCTCCCTAAACACCCTCTCTAAGCTGTGGAGAATTCACCACCGAATTCTATGTTGAAAGCATGCCTCAAGCCTGTTATTTATAGGCTTAAGAAACCCAAAAATGCGTCCAAACAGAGTCTAAAACACGCGCATCTGGACGGGAGCCTTGGGCCGTCCGGACGGGTCAAGATTTTCTTGTCTGGAAAGTAATTCTGGAATTTTCTGCAGGGCCGTCCAGATGGGCAAATCTTTCTGCCCGGATGGATTCCATCTGGATGCTATAGTGGCCATCTGGACAGTAAGTTGACAGCATTTTTTGTTAGCTTTCCAACAACACCGATTTTGTCCCAATCCGATATTTGTGTAAAAAGTTATGATCAAATACCGGAGGGCGTCCGGAAGGCTTGACCGAGCGTCCTGAGGGAGTTCGGACGGCTTGACCGAGCGTCCGGACGGTCAACTGCAACCGCCTTTCCAAAATAGTACTGAAAGCTCCCATAACAGGGCCACGTCCAGACAGTGTTGCCCTAGCGTCTGAACGGTTGCACTTTGGCTGCACGTAATTACCATAATAAGGCTTTGGAGCGTCCGGACCCTGAAGGGTGAGGTCCGAACGGTTGAACTGGTGCATGCAATTTCCATATATGAAACTTGATCGTCCGGACCATGAAGACTGCCATTCAGACGGTTGAACTTTGTATGCACGTTTTGCTTTATAGAGAACATCGTCCGGACGGGATCACACATCGTCCGGACGGTAGCAGCCGTCTTCCCATAACTGTGTCTTGAGGCAGAAACCCTAATGCTTGTCAAATCCTGAATGGCGTTCGGACGGTATAACCACGTCGTCTGGACGGATGCGCTGGAACACTAGGATCTTCTTGAACTCTGAAGAGCGTCCAAACGATTTTCCATTACGTCTGGACGGATGCAATCTTGAATTGTTTGAAGCTTCTAGACACTGATGGGTGTCCGGATGGAAAGATCTCGTCGTCCGGACAGATGTTGCTGACTGGTGAGCGTCCAGACGGAATACCACGTCGTCCGGACGGCTGACAGGGAACCGAAATAAATCCCTAAAAACTTCACAAAATCTTCTCGAAGAACATAACTGAAGAGTAGACTCTGGATAAAGTAGCATTCCTGTGAAAGCAGCAACATTACATAGAAGTGATTTTGTCCAACAGAATGCAGCCAACATAAAAACTAACATATATATATATATATATTCAACATCGTGTTACTCAATCCCTAATAATTCTCACATATCAAGTTCAACCATTTCAACATAATTCTTAATTCAACACTTCACAACTCAATTGTCAATATATATATATATATATATATATATATATATATATATATATATATATGTCTTAACCAGGATTCATCAACATCCATTATCCATACAATTACAAGCCAATATATCCCAACTCAATCATAAACAATTTTCTCAACAAATTCCATAATCATAAACAACCCAGATTCCTTAACATCCATTTATCCATACAATTACAATCCAATATACCTCAACTCAATCACAAACAATTTTATTAACAAATTCCATAATCATAAATACAACCAAACATTCACTATCAACTTATCATTACAAGTCCCAATCCAATAACTAACAATTCAATTACATATGTCTTCACCAACAAATTATATAATAATAAATACAGTCAAACACAACAATACGTAAATCTAAGTTCCTAGGATTCCTCAGTGAGTAGAATACTCACCTTGGCTGCATCGGACTCATGATTCGAATATCCCCATGTTGTAGTTACCTTGAACTTATTGTTGGAGAACAATTGAAGTCTCTACCTTACATGCCTGCAAATATTTATGATATTAGACTAAGCTATTAGACTCTATACTCTATGACACAAAAGCTACTCACTTGCTCACACATCGCGTCACTCGCTTCGAAAGCTATCTAGATATCTTAAGCTATTATTAGATTAGTCATTGGTTATAAGTTGGTGTCTTATCTTGTTTATTAACTAGAAAACGCATCTACTATTTCATTAGCTTATTTGCTATTGTTGTGTCACGTTATTATTCCTAATCCTTTTTATCGCTTGTTGCTATTTACGAAATTCACAACATATATATTTAACTCATATATATATATATATATATATATATATATATATATATATATATATATATATACATACAATGCTTAACAAGCTCAAGCTTAGTTCGGAGGCATACTTAAGTATTTTATTCTAATATTAGGTTGTAGGATCTTAATGAATCCATTGGTTAATAACTAAACTGGACTACTTATAATTCCATTTATTTACTATATTCTTACATTTACTTTATTTACTCATTCCCTTAATTTATTTATAGTTAGGTAAATATTTCTATAACTAACTCATAAAACCTAACGTTTAACACTTTACTTCTACTCATTCTTTCTTTCACTATTACATATTCATTTTATTCTATTAGACACAACGATAATCTATTCTTTACTTTAACTGTATTTGCTATTCACACAAAGGATCTAAATAAATTAACTTCCATATCAAAGCTAGCTAATGACTCTCTTTAAATGATTATGAACCTATTGCAAAAGAATCGAAAGATTCAATTCCAAAACTACATCCTTCTCACCTAAAGCATCTCTAATTAGCCACATACAAACAACCATCAACAATATAACACAATATCTTACAACCATCCACTTAGGAGCTCTTCCACAATCTCTACAAACATGAACTTCAAGAAAACATCATCAAATAATCATAACATAAACCATCTATAATAAACCTCCAAGTCTAACTATCTTTAGGCATCAACCAACATGAAAACCACTCAGAATTTTAACAACAACAATACCCATTCGGTTACGCTTCATTGAACCCAAATCGAAATTCCAACATCCTCAAAATCAACATCACCAATGCAAATCAACCAACTAAAACTACCAAAACCGAAATCCATTTAAAGAGAAAACATCATTTCTCATCCATTATTGGTTAGTATTAACTCTAAAACACAAGTCCAAATAATAACCAAACATTACCTATAAAAACTAGAAAAATAAAACCGTTCAACATGCCCATAAATCAAACCTATAAATTTCATCCCCTAAAACCGCAACAAAATTCCACAATCATCCCCAATTTTAAAACCCACGGCAACCTACTAAAATCAACTTCAAATAAACTCTAAGGACCCATTCAGCCAACCACATCCATCCACCATTTCAAGTGAGAACCGAAACAAGAGACCCAGAAATTTTACCCCAAAGGAAGCCTAAATTTTATCCAAACAAAATCCCAAATCAAACTATTTTTGCTTAGCATAAACCCTAACTTACAAGCACAATCAATAAGCCATAAAACTCTAAGATTTCAACCTAAATCAACCCAAAAATTATCAAAGCAAAACCCATATCCAAAAACCAAATATAAAAGCTAAAGGAAGGATAATTTTACCTTGATGATTTCCATTCAATAATAGAGAAGTCCATCGGAAAGTTTCACCGAAAAATCGCACCATTGCCTCGGCGAAACACCCACCGGAAATCAGCTCCAAGTCTCCCTCTCTCTCGGCGTTTCTCTCCAACTCGGTCTCTCTCCCTCTCAGGTTCACGATCTCTCTCTCTCGGTGTCAATCACTCTCTCACAATCTCTCATTTTTTATCTCTCATGGGCGTGTGAAGAAGAAGAGACAAGGAAGAGAGAAATGGAAAATGAGAGAAGAAAAGGGAGAGGAGCTGCGTGTGAATCAAGGGAAGAAAGAAAAGAAAAGGAAAGAAAAGAAAAGAAAGAAGAATTGGGGGCTGATGCGTGGGGATAAGGGAGAAAAAGGGGAAGGGAAAAATTACTAAAATACCACTCAACTATATATATATATATATATATATATATATATATATTATTTTCTTTTACTTTCTATGTATTAAAGTTAAGGGATATCCCCTTAACCAATCCTAGCACCCCATGTGGCATTGGTGGGATATGCTTTTTATTTTAATACCCATACTTCCTATAAATTATAATAGTACCCCACAACATTTTAATTCTTTTATTTGTTAATTGATATTTAACCCATACATTAAATCTAACTACATTTTACCCTTACAATTATTTATTTTTAGTCCCATCCTTTTTAATAGACATAATTTATTAATTGCAACATTTCTTATTTAATTTTTCTTGGTCTCTACAATACATGACAGGCATCCATTTCTACAACATCACATTTAACCTCGTCTTGGTACGACTGCCCGATTGAGAAAGGCACTCGGCAAGTGTCCGTGACTCTCGTCTCGGCTCCTTTCTTGATCCAACTGATTTTGTAGGGGCTTGGGTGCTTCTCGGTTTTTAGTTGCAACGCTTCCACTAATTTTTGAGAGACAATATTCTCGCAGCTCCCACTATCAATATTCAGATTGAACACCTAGTGATTTATAGTACATTGGGTTTTGAAGATGTTGTGCCGCTGCGTCGGTTCTTCAAGCTTCAGAGCTAACAACACTCTTTGGACTATGCAATTGACGAACTCTCCGTTGTCACCTTCGGTGAATTCTCCTCCTTCATATTCACTGAGTTTGTCCTCCTCGGTCCCCACCGAATCCTGTGGTAAGACTCCTTCTACCGAGTTCACCATATTTACTGGACGTCGGTTCGGGCATTCATTGGATCGGTGACCTAGTTGGCCACACCTGAAACATTTACTGAGAATAGGCTTCGCATACGGGTTGTTACTACCTCCGCCAATTCCCTTTTCCCGAGGGAAAATGACACTCCTTTAGCTGCCTGGGTGTTACAACTCTCACCCTGAAACCGTCAGGGCTATGAGCTTTGTTGAGGGTTTGGTACAATCGTCGATTCTCCCATTTTCTCAGGCTGCCTGAAAGCTTGTGACTAACCCGAGTGTCACCGACTCAATCTTCCTGGCTAGATTCATAGCCTCGGACAAAGTCCACACCGTATGTAACGGGACTTGATCTTGAATGGCCATGCGTAACCCACCAATGTACCAAGCTACTTGTTGTCCATCCGTCTCGGATAGATTGTTCAGAGAGTCCAATCGATAGAACTCCTCGGTATATTCCATTATTGACCGAGTTCCCTGTTAGCAATTTTAGAACTGCTGGTATAACATTTGCTCATAGTTTGGGGGTAAGAACCGAGCCTTCATCAACTTCTTCATTTTTAGCCATGTCCGAACCGGTTGTTTTCCTTGCCTTCTCCGATTGCTCTGCATTTGTTCCCACCAGGTTGATGCCCCTCCATGCAACTTGTACGCCACTAATTTCACTTGTTGTGTCTCAGGAATCTGCATATAGTCAAAGAAATTCTCTACCTCGAGAATCCAATCAAGGAAGTTCTCGATGTGGAGATGACCATTAAAATTAGGAAGGTGAAATTTTACCCGGAAACTATGGGAATTTTCCAGCCTTCTTCTACAGCCTTCTCCTTCCCGGAAGTGGTCTTCTTCCCCACGAGATGACTCTTCGAAGGGTTGATTCCTTCGTTGAGGTCCAGGGCCACGTTCTCCGCCGGGATGGCCACGAACCTCTTTGTGGTCACGATTCCAAGGGGTTCATGGTTCCTGTTGCCATCAACTCTGAATCTGGCTACGGCCTGCTGTAACGCTTCAAGTGTGCGTTCCATGTGGAGAAGTTGCTGATCTTGGGCGTCTATGGCAACCCAAAGGGCCTACACTCCACGTTCTTCGCCGTCGGAGTGGTTGCCGTCGTTTTCGTCTCTTGCCATTAGACCAGGCTAGTCAAGGCTCTGATACCAATTGACGTAGCGCAAGCGGAATGGATAAATAGTGAAGAGAAACTTCGTTCTCAAACACAGCAATCAACTCACAAGTTGATAGGAAAACAATTTCAATTCAATGATTTTCAATAATAATCATTTTTTTCTTACATTGTCTCCCTATTTATAGTGAAACCCTAAGGCTTGTAAAGGAAATAAATAACAATAAAAAGATGTTGTCAAATCCTCATTAATGAGATGAGATTTGATGGACAAGGTAATCCCAAGATTTAAGGAAGACTACTACAAAATAATTATCAAAATAAAATATGGAAGTCAACAACTCTTCCATGATTTCAGCATTGGAATCTTCTAGGAAATCCAAGGAAATCTGCATGACTGTTTCTCTCCAGAAATCCTGGTCTTCGTCTGATTTGTCAGCAAAAGTCTTTTGTTTGGGTTCATCGAGCTGTGTCTTGGCTTTTTACAGAGACGACATTATCAGCCTGCCGAGGCGCTCCAGAATCCCCTTTTCGGACATTGTCCAAGATAATACAATTAATGCTCTGGGGCGCCTCCTCGAGTTGTTCTAATGCTTCGAGGCGCCCACCTCCTCGAGTTGTTCTACATCACTTAACTCACTCTAAAATCATATTCATGTTCCATTGCAGTCCAGTTTTCAAAACTCCCAACCATAACATACAGTGACTCCATTCATCTAAATTCCACATATCATATTCATACTTCAAAACATCATCATAATTTCAAAATACTCAAAAGTACTCAAATCATCCAAAACAGTTCATAATCAACATACAGTTGGTTAAAGTTTGTAAAACAATATATATTTTGCAATTCATCATATATGAAAATGATACTTCTCAGTGAGTAGAATACTCACCTTGGCTGTGCGGATTTAAGTACTAGGTCTCCTAGACACCACCTTGTAATGTATCACTCATAGACACCACCTTGTAATGTATCACTGTGGAATAACACATTGCACTATTTAGCATGTTAAATAATTAACCCCCTAATTAGCACTTGAATCGCTCAAGGCTAAACCGTTGAAAAACCCATAATATTTTTAAGGGTTCCAAACGTCTACCCATAAGTCCTAGACACTAATTAAAATTAAAACAATACTAACCCAAAGTATTTACTAAGGCTTAGATATTAAAATCATTATTTAACTATTTACTCATAATTTTAATTACTAACCTGCAATTAATTTCACTAGCCCATAATTTTTTTCACTAACACTTTTATAATAATATTAGCCCTAAAATTATATTCACTAATCTCTAAATTATTTCTCACTAACATTTTTTCAATTTCATTAACTCTAATATTATTTTCATTAATCTTTTACAATAATTATTAACTTATTAACTTAAATCATTAACACATTTAAAATAACATTAACCCGTAAGAAAATCTTAGGGTTAACTTCAGAAATACTATTTAAACTAAATACCCATAATTATTTATTTTTACTAATATTAGAACCCAACCCATAAATACTTATTTTTACAAAACCCATAACTAATTTAGAATTAATCATCACAATAATTACAATTAATCCACAAATTAATAATCTAAGTTTTAAACACTTAAAAACCCCCATATTAATTTAACTTATCAAATTACGGTTTCCAATCTTAACCCATAATTTATAAATCACTATTTTAAATGCAATATTATTAACCCATAGCATTTAATAAAGGTTAATCACATAAAAATACAATTAAAATTAAATACCCAAAAGTTCGGGTTTGAGGAGACTTACCAAAAATTCACCAAATCAAAACCCATGGTTTAGGTAGTCTCAAGCAAGTTCCAAGTAACCCATTACCTAAAGAAAACACTAGATTAAACTCACATTTCAAGAATTTAACTCAAAAATCTCAATAACATGAGTTTAGTGTTTTACATTAAACGACTAGTAAAAATGTAGATTTGGCTTTGTAGATCACGTTACCAAAGTCGAATTTAAGATTGAACGGTTAGATACTCGTAGATCTAAGTTTTTCATGGAAAGAGCTTAAGAAAAATGAGAGAAAAATCAATTTCTAAAATGTTTTAAAAAGAGAGGTGTGCTGCCTCTGTTATTGGCGCCTAGCGCCTATATGTGAAGGGCCAAGTGTGGCCCTTCATTTTACTGCATGTCGCCCCACATGACATATTATTTTTATTTTTTTTTACTTTTATTTCTTCTTCTTTTCCATTTTAGATTTGGTTTGACTTTTCTATACATCAAACTCTTCCTCTCTTTTCCCTTCATTTCACTAAATTTTTCTTTTAGTTTTCTATTTTTTTCATTTACTAATTATTCCATTTATCTTATTTTCTATTTTATCTTTTATCTTTTTCTCTTTTTCTCTTTTTATTTGGTTAGGTTTTCACTTCATTTATTTATTTATTTTTATTCTATTATTTCTATTTCTTTCCTAACTTATTTTCTTTAAACTTTAAAAATATCATTTATATTTTCTTTTCCTGGCTACCATTTACAAATCCATAGGATAAAAATAAAATACTTTGTTTTATTTTACCACACTAAATTGACTTATTTTTATTTAATCTTAATAAACCCCTTAAATATTTTATTAGACATTATAGTTCAGGTACCATCCACGACCCATATAGATCATGGCCTTGCAGATATGCTTCAAGTTGATGCTGCCAAACCAAGAAACTTGTCTTGGTGAGTTTGGAAATGGATTGAGCAAAACTGGAAAGAGAGGTAGGGGATGGGTTATGGATTGTAATGTCCAAAAAAATATTTAATGGGTTTATTGAGTTTAAATAAAAATAAGTCTATTTAGTGTGGTAAAATAAAATAAAATGTAAGAGAATATTGTTAAAGTCTAGAAAAAAAAAGAATCAGAAAAGAAAAAATAAAAAGAAAATAGAAATAGAAAAGAATAAGAAAATATATATATATAAACCAAAAAAAAAAAAAAAAAACTGTGGGGCGCACTTGCGCCCCACATCCGTCTGGCCCTTCACATGAGAAAAGAAAAGAAGGGCCAGATGGCCTTTCCCAAAGAAAAAAAAAAAGAAAAAAAAAGAGAGAGGCTGAACGCCTCTCTCTCTCTCTTGTCCTTTTTGGTTTTTCATACAAAAACCACGATCTACGGAGATCTAACCATTCAAACTCAAATCCGTCTTCCGTAACATGATCACAAAGCCCAATCTACATTTCTATCTATCGTTTTGAGGTAGATCATTGAACTCGTGTTCTTGAGATTTTTGGGTTAAAATCTTGAAATATGAGTTTAATCTAGTGTTTTCTTTAGGTAATGGGTTACTTGGAATTTGCTCGAATCTACCCAAACCATAGGTTTTGATTTTGTGAAATTTTTGGTGAGTTTCCACAAACCCTAACTTTTGGGTATTTGATTTTAATGGTGTTTTTATGTGATTAACCTTTAGTAAGTGGTATTGGGTAGGGATGTAAATGAAGCGAAGCTACCCGTGAGCTCGCTCGAGCTCGGCTCGTGCGCGACTCAATTATTAAATGAGCTACTTGTGGACACGAAAATATACTCGATTATTAAACGATACAAACCCGTATAAAGCTCGGCTCGCTCGTTTAAAACTCGACTAGCTCGTTTATATGATACGAAATCTTAAAATTTATGTGATATACTGATAGGGCATAGTGTATCTTCATTATATAATGTAAATTATATAATAAACATATGATTCATTATTTATATCAATAAGACAACAACATTTATTTTGTATGACTAGTGACTAAATATGATCTAATCATTTAAATTATATAATATGATCAAACAATTCATATGTGATATATATATATATATATATATATATATATATATATATATATATATATATAAATTATAGTCATATAATGTCACATAATTCATAAATTCCAACTCATAAGCATACAATTCATAGTAATATAAACTATAAAGATTAGGAACTAGTGGTAACTGGATCACTTTACCATAAAAAGATTGGTATTTTTTTTTTTTTTTTTTTAGTCAAGTTGGGCTTAATTTTTAATTTTTAAAATTCGTTATATGAGCTCGAGCTCGATTTGAGCTCACAATAAATAAGCTCGAAAGCGGTTCGAGCTCGTGATAAAAAAGCTCTAGTTCGGCTCGAGTTTGTGATAAATTTAAATGAGCCAAGCTTGGACATGCACTACTCGCCCAAGGTTGGCTCTTTTACATCCCTAGTATTGGGTTAATAATATTGTGTTTGGGGTAGTGTTTTATAAATTATAGTTTAAGATTGGAAACCCTAATTTGACGGGTTAAATTAATTTGGGGTTTTTAAATGTCTAAAACTTGGATTGTTAATTTGAGGATTAATTGTGGTTATTGTGATAATTTATTACAAATTAGCTACGGGTTTTGTAAAAAGATTAGTGAACTTAATTTTACAGATAATGTAATTTTAATTGTGTTAATGATTTAAGTTAATAAGTTTGTAATTATTGTAAAAAGATTAGTGAGTATAATTTTAGGATTAATGTTAGTATATAAGTGTTGGTGAAAATAATTTATGGGTTAGTGAAATTAATTGTGGGTTAGTAAGTTATAATATGAGTAAATAGTTAAATAGTGATTTTAATATCTAAACCTTAGTAAATACTTTGGGTTAATATTATTTGAGTTTTAGTTAGTGTATAGGGTTTATGGGTAGACGTTTGGAACCCTTAAAAATATTATGGGTTTTCCAACGGTTTAACTTTAAGTGATTCAAGTTCTAATTAAGGTGTTAATTATTTAAAGTGCTAAATAGTGTAATGTGTTATTCTACAGTGACGCATTGCAAGGTGGTGCATAGGAAACCTAGTGCTTTAATCCGCACAGCCAATATGAGTATTCTACTTACTGAGAAAATGTACTTTTATATATTTAATAGATTTGCAAATGATATATGATTTTATTATCGAACCGACAATATGTTGACAATATGTTTTGAATGTTTTGAGTAGTTTTAATTATGTTGAAATATGACAATATTAGTTTGTAACTGGCTGCATTTTGTTGGACAAAATCACTTCTATGTAATGATGCATTTAAACAGGGATTCAGCTATTCAAGAGGTCTTCTCGAAGATTTTGCACAGTCTACAAATCAGAGAAATTGGATTCCTTGCATCCGTCTAGACGACATGATATACCATCTGGACGCCCAACTGTCCAAAGCATCATCCATCCGGATGATGAGAACTTTCCGCCAGGACCTTCCTTTATGTCGAGAAACTTCGAACTGCTCCAGCTTGCATCCGTTAGGACATTTCAGCAGTACGTCCGAACGCCACTCAGTGTTCAATTAGCTATGAGATTTCTTTCCAAAATACAGATATGTGAAGATCGCTGCAACAGTTCGGACGATGTGAATTCCCGTCCGGACGCGCTCATCATAAGGCAAGTCGCACATTCAAAATTCAGACGTCCGGACGCCAGTCCTCATGTTCCGGACGCGCGAGCTACATATATGGAAATCGCTTGCATTAGATCAACCGTTCGGACGATCATTCCTATGGTTCGAACGGGCAAAGCCTTAATATGGAAATTGCGTGCAGTGAAGGTACGACCATCCGGAAGACAGGGCAACACCGTCCAGACGCGGCTTAATTCAGGAAAGAATTTCAGTGAAATTTTGGAAAACAGATAGCATAGTTGTCCGTCCGGACGCCTTATGTCTATCGTCCGGACAATACCTAGGTTTTTCAAGCGAAACACTCATTTGACTCTGCAGCCTATAAAAAATAGAGGTCCCTAAGCTTGAGAAATATAAGAATTTGGTATTGAATTCCTTAGTGCTTAGAGAATTATATTTTAGAGTTGTTGTACTGAGTTAGTCTCTCTTAAGCTGTTGTTGTTGTGTGCTGTTGCAGTACTGAATTGAAGTCTATCTTAGGGGTTGGCCCTAAGGTAAAGGATGCCATTGATGACCCCTTCAGGTAGGAGACCTGGTTGGGAGGCGTTTGTGTTGGGTTACACGTTAGAGTTCAAAGGTATGTGAGTGCTACTGCTTTGTAACTAGTCTTGTCTTTTGAATAGTGGATATCCTAAGTTTGGCTGGCCTATAGTAGTTTTTCTCTTGACTGAGTTTTCACTTTGTTAACAAAATATCTGTCTCCTTTAATTCCGCATTTTAATATTTTGTTGCACACATTTTTGCACACACTTGTTTATATTAGAAGTCATTTGATTTTTCAAACAATAATGTTTATGTGATTTAAGGTGATTTGAGATATGAGTATGAAATATGTTTGATGTTTTGAGATATGATTTGAAGTGTTTTATTGCCTACTGCGGTTGTGAATTAAATGGATGTAATTGATGATATTTTGAGTAGTTTTAATTATGTTGAAATATGATAATAATGTTTATGTGATTTAAGGTGATTTGAGATATGTGCATGAAATATGTTTGATGTTTTGAGATATGATTTGAAGTGTTTTATTGCCTGCTGCGGTTGTGAATTAAATGTATGTAATCGATGATGTTTTGATTAGTTTTAATTATGCTGAAATATGATAATAATGTTTATGTGATTTAAGATGATTTGAGATGTGAGTATGAAATATGTTTGATGTTTTGAGATATGATTTGAAGTATTTTATTGCTTGTTGTGGTTAAGAATTAAATGTATGTAATCGATGCCTCCTGCAGTTGGAAATTTAAGTTATGCAAATTGTTGAGAAAATAAAAGGTTGAATTGTTTATGTTTTATGAATAAAGCATGTGTTAAAGGCATGACCATGAAATTAAATATATAGTATTTGAGTATGAGCATAGAGCATGAAACAGGAAAATGCAATAATTAAGTGGGGCTTCACGTCCCATGGTACTTGGCAACATGGAGTAAATGAACTAATTAATGGTACTTGGCAACATGGAGTAAATGAACTAATTAAGTGGGGGTTCACGTCTCACGGTACCTGGCAATAGGGAGTAAATGAACGGAAACTAGCACGAGTATGTATGGCATTGTCTTTATGAGTGTGATGTTTTCATGACATAATGTATAGTAGTTTTATGCTAGACATATTAGTATGCATATAAGTTTTAATGGACAAGAGCATTTATATATTTCTATCGACGGGTTGCATGATTTAAAAGCATCGAGTTTCAATGTACTTAGATATTGACAAAAAGAAGTCGGTTCTTTGCGAAAACTTAGTGAATAGTATACCTCTGAGGTCTTAGTGTATTTATTTATGCTAAGACAGTGAGCTCATAATTCCACCTGTGTGGATGCGGCAACCCCCGCAACCGTATAGATATTGACGCTTTGGTTGCAGGTTTTACAAATATAGGCATTGACTCGTCCACCGAGCGCATGAGATGCTATGATTGGAGCACATTGTGACAGTCATAAGTCATAAACTCATGGGTAGTTCCTTTTTTGGGTATTTAATTTATGGCTCGTGTCCTACGTGGCATATGTATTTGTTGAACCTGTGTTTTAGTATGTAATTAGTGTAATATGTTTTATAAGCCTTAAATAGATAGACTTGTAAATGTCTCTTGTTGTAATTAACTGTTATGTATTAGATGTATTTCCGCTTATGATATGTGTTCCGTTGCACATTAATTATTATATTCTGCTATTCGATGTGACTCTGATAATCAGGTACATGTTATGGGGCATGTACCATATGTTGGCTAAGTGACACGTAGTCATGCCACTATGAAAATCGGTTTGTATGTTTTCAAAAAAAAAAAAAAAAAAAAAAAAAAAAGGGTTGTTACATGGATTGCGTGAATTTCAGTGGGGATGGGAGGTAACTTGTGTGGCTGGGTTTGTGGAAGAGGCCATTTGTGCAGCTGGGGTGTTTGGAAAAAGATGTCAAAGAAGAAAGAGCAGAAAACTAGAGGCTTCAAGAAAGGAGGAATGTCGGGAAAAAAAAAAAATGACGTGTGTCGCTTGTTACAGCTCTAATACCATATAGAATAGAGGAAAAAAGTAATTCAAAGAATACATTTCGTTGCTTTTCATTCTATTGATAGTTGGTATTTATACACATTTTTGATATTTTACAAATGGAAATAAATCATGTGAATACACATAAAATAATATTGCTAGCCGTTGTGTTGATTTCCTTCTTGAGATTGCTAGCCGTTGGTGTTGATTGAGTTTCCTTCTTTAGATGTTACCTGTTGTGGGTTGATTTGGTTTCCTTGTGTAGTTGCTAGTCGTTGTGTGTTGGTGTGATTTCCTTGTTGGTTGTTTTCCTTAGATGGTTTATTACTTTGTTGATATTTATTATTTTACACGGAGGAATGAAGAATTTTACAAAAGCTTGTATCACCATTCCGGAAACTATCTTAACACCGCCAATCATAACAATGCAACTTATGCAGGAAACAAACCTTCTCTCAGGCGTTTCATCAAACTTGCTTCACGCTAACTGCATCATCTAGAACTCATCCCATCAAAGAACTCAAAAAACCGTATTTGACCTATACATCTCGATAAAGTACTTTTCTCACAAAGAAATATTGAAATTGTTCAATTTGATTAGTCTTCGAAGAGAAACAGAACGTGATGGAAGAAATGAAAGTGAGAGGTTGGATTGGTATAAGGACTAACTTAATTAGGAGCCTTTAGATGTCGTTTCCTATAATGATATATAATCACGAATAGATCAATATCATTGACTGCCCATTAACGTTATCGGGTTAATTAGTCCTCTATGGTGACTAAAGATTTGGTTAAATTCAACGCAAGCCTATTTATTCTTGTTGTGTGTTTAGACATCGGTAGACAACTTTCGCAGGCATATCTTTTTTTTTTTTGGTAAGTAACTTTCGCAGGCATATCAATATTGTTTGACTCGTTCTAATCCTTCGCATGCTTGGATCATTTTGGTCTAACAGTGGTTGCCTAAGAATATCCGTCTTTATATTAAAACTTTTCAAACAAGCTTCTTTCACAAATTTGTTTCGCAATTGTCAATTTAAAACCATTCTTTGGACGTTCCAATGTTCAAGTCTCTGATTCTAGTCGTTCTTTTCTTCTTCCCATTTTGCATGTCCATTGACACCTTAACACTAAACCAATCCATCAAGGACGGCCAATCTTTGGTGTCCAAAGAGAAGAAATTCGGGGTAGGCTTCTTCAGCCCCGACAACTCTAGATATCGGTATCTGGGTATTTGGTTTTTCAGTGTGTCAGAACAAAATAAGGTGGAATTTGACATTTGGGTTATAAGGATCCATGGGTTTTTCTACAATAATAAACTAAACCAACAACTTTGTCATGCAAAAAGTGAGAAATATGGGTAGATGCATTTGTATTAATTGTTCTACTATTTGTCTACCGACATTGCAATTGATACTTGGCCACCCCCAATGGGACTAATCAGAGACTCTGTCAACGGGTGCCGGGGGGGGGGGGGGGGGGGGGTGGGTGATGTTCATTAGTTGATGATGTGAAGACCAAGAAAAATAATAGGAATATAATTATAGTTATCATAGTGGTCCTAGTTGAGTGGGTAGTTAATTACATTAACAAAGGTGTGGTTTAAAATTATATAGGGCTAAATGTTAATCGTTAAATGAGAGTTTTAATAAAATGGGGTTCTATTGTAATTTATATAAGTAGGGGGCTTTAAATAAAAAGAAATCCCTCCCAGCCATTCACAACCTGCCACATGTCCCTTATCCATTTTACTTTTCCTCTTCTTTCCTTTCTTTTCTTTTTCTTCTTTTTTCTCCTTGGTGGACAGCCTTCCACGACACCGTCTTCTCTTCTTTCTTCTTCTTTCTTTCCTCTTCCTCTCCTCCCTGTCACTCACGCACGCACAAAATACACTTGCCCCCTGTTTCTTCAAATTAGTCGAAACCCACAGCCCCTCCATTTTCTCTTCTTCTCTTCGGCTCACACTTCTTTTCTTCCTTTCTCTCCTATTTCAGATACACAAAGTAGAGGCCATGAGAGAGATTGAGAGTGAGAGACAGAGCTGGGAGCCGAAACCCGTCAAGCAGTGCACATAGCCGGCGAACGGCGATTTCAGGGGCGATTCCAGCGGGCTAAGGAGCTCCGATGGAATCCTGAAGCTTGAACCCGCGACCCGTGAGCTCAAACCCGTGCGACCCGCAACCCAGAACCCGAACGACCCACCGAACCAGAAACGATCCAGCAGCCTGAGACGTGATTTCCGGCGGTTCCAGTGGATTTCCGGCGAGCTCGTTGACCCAAGAACCCACGGAGACCTGAAACCCATTGAACCCGAGAGAGAGAGAGACCCGTGACCCAGTGATCCGTGACCCGAGACCCGTGAAACCCGACCCTCTAGGTGCGGTTTTCCGGCGAGTTCTCCGATGAACCCAAGCCGATTCCCGGTGAGACATCTTTTCCTTTTCTTTGATTTTTACTTGAACCTTTCTTTGATCTATTGTTAGAACCGATTGGGGGTTTTGAGTTTATGGGTTATCTTTGGGTTTGATTTTCGTTGAGATTTTTGGAGGTAGTACCGAATGGGTTTCTTAGAGTTTAATTTTGTTTAGATTTTTGGGGGGAATCCGAAAATGGAATGGATTTTATGGGATTTGATTTAGATGATACTCTTAGAGTTTTTATGGGTTATTATTTGTGGTTATTAATGTTATATCGGTGGGGTATTTGGGTGATTTCAGTTATGCGGGGTTTTGGATTTGCATTGATGGGGGTTGTTTGATTGTGATTGATGAATAATCTTATGGGTTTGATTGGGTATTTCAGGTTTGTATAAATTTTGGAGTTGTGGAAACCCCGGATCCTTGATTGGCCGAATGGGTCATTTTAGAATTGATTTTCATAGGGTATTGATTTATCCCTAGTTGTTGATTTTGGGTTACTAATAGGTTTATTTAGTATATTGATGAGTGTTTGACATTAGGTAGTTGATTTTATGAGAATATGCAATTTGGGTGTTTTGTCATTCTAGCCTAGTGGGTTGATTTTCTATGATGGTCAAAGGGGTTTTGGATGATCATTTTGTTGGTGAATTTCTATAGTATTGATATTGTGATTAATGGTTAAGTTCATTACCATGGTAATTCTAAATCAGAATATATGGCTTGATGTGGGGCTTTGCTATGTTGATATATTGGTATTGGACATTGGTGAATTAGTAGATTTAGTGTTGGTGTTTGTATTTTAGGGCTTTGCTTGGAGTGGCTTTGTGCTAGTTAAATCCCTCTTTGAGTATTGATGCTTAGATAGAGGAATGATGGATTCTTGATGAAATGAGGTTTGGTTAATCTCTTTGTTATGGCTATTTGTGTTGAAATGAAGGTTAAGTATTAGTTGGTTGAGAAGAGCTGAAGTTATTGTGTTTAGACTCCTTTGTGGCAATGGTAAATACGGTTGAAATAGATAATAGGTTGTAATAGAAAGTAAGGTCGTAAGCTAAATAGTAAAGTGATCAAATGGATGGAGTTATGGAATTTTAGTTAACCCGGTTTAGTTATTAACCCCAATTGAATTACTAGGTTCTATAACACCTAATTAATGAATAAAGTAGTAAATGAGATGATTTATAAGGTGAAATTGTTATAGGGAGCATGATATGTCCCAAAATAATCTTTAGGTGTTAGAAAGAAATTATAGGTTTGAATTTACTTGGAGAGGTACTAAACTAATAGGTTAATAAGGATTACATATTGAATACAAGGTTGAAATGAGAATGCCGTAAAGTGGTAAATAATCTAAATAACCTTAAGACGAGAAAAATAAAATAGTGGTATTATGGGAATACCTAAATAGACTTTAAAGTCAATTGGTAATTGAATGACTTAGTACTTAGTTCACCTATCTATGTACACGTGGTATTTATGTGTACTAATGGATTAGGTTTAAGCTTGTTAATCATTGCATGTATATATATATATATATATATATATATATATATACACATACATACATAGACATATACGTGAATATGAGTCCGGTAAATAATGATAAGTTAGTACATAAGCAACAAGTTATAAAAAGTTTAACAATAATGACAATATGCTGTAAAAATAATATGAAGACAAATAAAATAGTAAACGCGTTTTAAGGATTAAGGTGAGATGTAATATAAACCTAAACTTAAGTGTTAACCTAATAGTAGCTAAAGGTGGCGAATTAGCTTTACACGCGGGTTATGTGACGTGTGAGTATGCGGGTAGTTAGGATGTCATAGGGTATGAGATTGAATAGTGTAGTCTAATAATACCAATGTTTGGAGGATCATGTTCGGATTGAGACTTTAATTGGTTCTCCAATGTAGAGTCCAAGTGACTAGAGTTCAAGGGAGTGTTCGAGTTGGAGTCCAATGCAGCCGAGGTGGGTATTCCACTCACTGAGAAAATATATATTTTTATATGTATTGGATTGATAAAAATATATATGTTTATGAATCCGAACCAACCATATGATGAAATGTATATGCTTTGAGATGATTTGTTTAGTTTCGATTATGTTTAAACTATATCAATGATGTTAAAGAGATAGTGTATAAGTGAAAAGTATTGAATAGATTTAAAGTGTTAAGTTCTAAGGTTGAGATTTAAATTATGCAAATTGTTTGAGAACATGTCATGTTGAAACTGCGTAGATTTGATAAAGAAACTAAGTTTTGAATGATTTCAAAGAGTTGGGTAAAATGCTGGATCTGTTTAGTTTTAAAAGGACGTGATTTAACAACTGCATGATTTCAGCGTGACACAGTAGTGCAATATATACTGGTCAAGCACGGAACATTGAGCATGTAGTATAGAGCATACATACCAACAGTATCAGTATATCAGCAGCATAACAGTATCAGCAGCATATCAGTATATCAGCAGCATATCAGTATCAGCAGCATATCAGTATCAGCAGCATTATTAGCCCCAGTTCATGCATAGCATATACAACATTGTTTTGTGAGAGAGGTTTTTTATGTTATGAGTAGTTTTGCTAGACGTGTTAGTATGCATAAGAGTCTTCATGAAAAAGATCTTATGTATATTTCTATCAGATAGTCATGTGTTAAGGTCATACATTGAACTTGAAAGTACATGGATACATGACTACCCAAGTGCGAGTAATGGCATGTCTATGAGTAGGAAGGTTGACTGTTCTTGTTCTTCAGGAAAGACGTGTTAGCATGATTGAGTTTAACTCTAGTGCTCTCATGATCTACTGACGTCAAGGCACGAAACTGGAATACGATTAGAGATGGTGTTGCGAGTGTTTTGTTGAAGGATGTTATCCTAGTATGGAAGAGTAAGATGCCATGTTCTTTGCTTAAGACTTATGCGTATACGTGATATCTGTGATGGAGTGATCGTGTGCACATATGTCCAAGCGACCGGTGAAAAGTATTATTATAGAGGGATCTATATGTAGAGTCTTCCAAGCGGTAGATTGGAACTTCTACATATGTTCACAGCTATATAGTATGGTTTAAATGTTTTCTAAATAGTCGGTGTTTGCTGCATTAGCTATTGGTAAATTGTGGCTAATATAGTCCTCGCACGACTAAAATAATAAGGGTTGGTTCTTTGTGAAAACTCAGTTAGTCTTATACCACTGAGGTCTTAGTATGAGGTATACTAAGGCGGTGAACTCATTCTTTCACCTATGCGGATGTGGACACCACCACAACCGTGTAGATGATGTTTCTTTGGCTGCAGGTACTTCGGTATAGTCGATGGGTCGGTAGCAGTGTGCTTGGGATATTATGACTGAAGCTCGCCGCGACAGTTGTAATTGTCGGACCACGGGTTGTCCACTATTTTATAGGTTTGGTATGGCTTGTGACGTTTGTGTCACTTATTCTTTGTTAAGCCATTATTGTTATAGTGTTAATAAGACTCAAACAGATAGATGTTAAATGGCTCAATGCTGTAATTAATTTGTGATAGATGTATGAGTTGTAATTTCCGCTATTCAGATTTATGTTTTCCGCTGCATAGATAGATGTATGTTATACTCTGATTATCAGGTACATGTTATGGGGCATGTGCCATATGTTGGCTGAGCGACACATAGTCGTGCCACTGTGAGGACTCGTTTTACGTTTTGTATAAAAAAAAAAAAAAAAAAAAAACGGGTCATCACAGATGATGAAACATAGTATATATATCAATGTAGATATGATTAAATGAGAGTATCAACATATACTTCTTGCATCAACCAAGTCTGCCTGCAACCTCACTTGCCATGATCGTGTATTGTGCAAAGAGGTTTCTCTTTCTGCAAACGTTGCTTCACTTCCTCCTTCGGTTTGGCACATCATTGGACGCCATAACTACCAGTCAAAACATTTGAGACGGACCAGACGGTGGTCAGGTTTTAGTCTCTAGCGGAGAAATCTTTGCGCTTGGTTTCTTTACTCCCGGTAAGTCCAGCCACTACTATGTTGGGATTTGGTATTATAGGCCTCCAGGAAAAACAATGGTGTGGGTTGCAAACAGAGACACTCCTATTAACGACACTTCTGGAGTTCTCTCAATTGATGTTCTTGGAAACCTGGTACTGCACGCTAGCAATTGGAGCACACCCATCTAGCCCACAAATCTTGTTTCGGAATCAAGAAACAATAGTACTCTCGCTCGGCTCAAGGACTCGGGAAATCTAGCCTTGATCAGTGACAATGGAACATGGGAGGTACTATGGGAAAGCTTTGACCATCCAACAAACACCCAGCTTCCAAAATGAAAATCGGGATTGACCGGAGGACGGGTCTGAACCGGGTCCTAACATCTTGGAAGTCCAGAGATGACCCGGGGACTGGAAAATGGTCGTACAAGATCCACACCAACGGCACCCCTCGGTTGTTCTTGTACAACGAAGACATTCTGCGATGGCTTTCCGGTCATTGGACTGGCCTTGGATGGAGAGGCGTACCCACCTTGGAAGGCATTGTTCTCTTCAATTTCAGCTTGGTGGACAACCAGAGTGAGACTACCACGACCTGGAGCATCGCCACGCCCTACTATGTAATCTTATCAATGTTAGTCTTAAACGAGTTCGGATTACTCCAGCGGTCTTTGCTCCGGGAGGGAGAGAATACATGGACTCCTCTGGGATCTGTACCTTATTCTGATGGTTGTGACACATAAGGCGAGTGTGGTGCGTTCAGTAACTACAATTTTAGCGTTGCTAACGAGTCCAAGTGCTGTTGTCTACCAGGGTTCCTGAGAAATGCATCAGGCAGGTGCGTGAGGAAACGTGGAGAGGCGTCCCTATGCAGGAGCAGTGAAGGTTTTGTGAGGGTAGTCTGCGTGAAGGTTTCGGATACTTCAGTAGCAAGAGTTAATCTGAGTGTAAGTTTTGGAGATTGTCTGGAGGTGTGCTTGCAGAATTGTTCTTGCTTGGCTTACGCAAGTGTGGATGGTGCATAACATGGCATGGAGATTTGATAGATACAAGAATGTTTGAGGATGGGGGCCAAAACATGTACGCGCGTACATGTGGATGTGCTCCAGTTAGGTACTGAGATCTCAATAATTTTCGGAGTAATTTTTTAGCTAACTTTTTCATTCCATGATCTTCTTTTTGTATGATTATTTGCACAACACTTACTGCTTTTGTTGCATGACAATGGAAGTTTCTTCCAGTACTACAGGTACAGGAAAGAAGTCAGAGGGATTCTTTGCTAATAAGAGGAGGCTGGCAATTGTGGTGGTGGCCATACTTGTTACTTCAATGTTTCTTCTTCTACTCTTTGCCCACTGGTTGATAAGAAGAAGAGAAAAGGTTAGCAAGATTCTATTTTGGACAAAAATTTCCTATAACCCACATGTAAGATTGATATGTGTTCTTTAAACATGTTATAAGCATATTTTTTTTTATTAATGCTATTAAAAAAGAAAGTAAAAAGCACATGATATTTAAATAATATGTGCTTCTCACATGCCAAAACACATGTCAATCTTATATGTGGGTTGTAAAAAATCTTCTACAAACCAGTTTGTAGAAAATTTATGTCCTTTTATTTTATACTGGTTTTTTATTTTATTTTATTTTGCAATGTTTTCTTTTTGGGGGTGATTGCTGCACTTCAAGTGCAAAACTGATGAAGGACAATTTGAGGAAACTCCTTGGACGGTTGACAAATGTCGTCTCGGACATCAGGATCGGCTCATAGCCGAGATGTGCCGGGATTTGTCTCAGTAACCTCGTCAAATAACCGAGATTCAGTTCGGTCCCCTCCAGAAAATAACCGAGACCCGGCTCGATAAATCGAAGCGTAAGAATTCTGCGAAAGGAGCAGCTGAGCAGATTTTCTGGAAAGAAACAGCAGAGCGAATTTTCTGGAGATTTTGTGCGGAAATCGTTGAAGAGTTGTTGACTTCCATATTTTGTTTTGATAATCATTTTGTAGTACTTTTCCTTAAATCATGGAATTCCCCTTGTCCATCAAATCTCTCTCATTAATGAGGATTTGATGACTTCTTTTAATTATTATTTATTTCCTTTTACAATCCTTAAGGCTTCACTATAAAAGGAAAAAATGTACGAATGATGGGGATTGATTATCATTGAATTGAAATTGTTTTCCTTTCAACTTGTGAGTTGATTGTTATGTTTGAGAACGAAGTTTCTCTTCACTGTTTACCTCTTCTACCTGCGCTACGTCAACAACATATGCACTCCCCCCCTTCACATCAGGGTGGGGTCCACACACTGGGCCCCACCCTCATGTGAGGGGAGGGAGTGCACTTGAAGTGCAGCAAACATTTCCCTTTCTTTTTTCGTCCAAATCAAGCTGCTTGTGGGTGAACTAACACAAGTACTTTTAATAAAGGGAAAATTGCACCGTTGGTCCCTGTGGTATTCCATAATTATTTTTTACTCCCTATGGTTTAAAAAATTACTGGGAGGTCTCGTGGTATGCAATAATTACAAATCGATCCCTGGCGTCAAATTCTGTTAAATTTTTTAACAGATTCTGTCAAATGCCACGTCAGTGACACGTGTCGCCATATTATGGCGACACGTGTCCATCTTAATAAAAAAAATATAAATTTATTAAAAAATAAATAAAAATACTTATTTTTTTTTTAAAAAAAAAAAAAAAAAAACTGAACGGGTGGCTTGGTCACCCATTTGGGGGTGGCCTGGCCGCCACCCCTAGAGGCCGCAGGGGGTGGCGCGCGGCCACCCCCAAGCCACAGGGGGTGGCGCGCGGCCACCCCCAAGCCACAGGGGGTGGCGCGCGGCCACCCCCAAGCCACAGGGGGTGGCCTTCGGGCCACCCCTGGAAGATCCGGGGGTGGCGCACAGCCACCCCAGTGGCCTGGGGGTGGCCGCGCGCCACCCCGGAGTTGTCTGGGGGTGGCGCGCGGCCACCCCCAGTTGCCTGGGGCGGCCCGAAGGCCACCCCCTGTAGCCTGGGGGTGGCCGCGCGCCACTCCCTGCGGCCACTGGGGGTGGCACGCGGCCACACCCAGTGGCTGGGGGCGGTCAGGCCACCCGTGCATTTTTTTTTTTTCAAATTTTTTTGAATTTTTTTTTAAAAAAATAAGTATTTTTATTTATTTTTAATAAATTTTTAGTTTTTTATTAAGATGGACACGTGTCGTCGTAAGATGGCGACACGTGTCGCTGACGTGGCATTTGACGGAATCTGTTAAAAAATTTAACAGAATTTGACGCCAGGGATCGATTTGTAATTATTACATACCATGAGGACCTCCCAGTAATTTTTTAAACCATAGGGAGTAAAAAATAATTATGGAATACCACAGGGACCAACGGTGCAATTTTTCCTTTAATAAATTGTAAGGAATCTAGGAACATGTCTATATTTGGTTGGAAATAAGAAAATAACATGATAGCTAGAACAAGATTTTAAGGGTCATAGATATCATTAATTAATCATTACACAAGACACAAGCCATATATATATATATATATTAAAAAAACTAAATTCTTAATTTCTTAAAGCACTAGCAGCAGCTTTCCTAAATCTCATTTTCTTCCTTACATGTAAAGAAAAGTCTTAGAAAACCTCATTTTCTCACCTCTTAACCTCGGAAAAAATTAGCCATTTCTTTTTCGTTCTCATACCTCATTTTGTCTTCTTAATTTATGACTGGATATTGAAAAGGAACATCATCCTTAACTATCCCTCTCCCATGTTTGTATTAACCATAAAGAAAAAAAAAGTTGAATTGAGTAGGTCATGTATTCTAGGGTTTCCATATTCAATCATATTTTTAGTTTACTTTTCATGTAAATTAAGAAGGACGATAGCTTCTTTTTTTTTGTTTTTAATCCTAATTTTCTCTGCTGTTGAATAGGCTTCATATATAAATAATTGCTTAAAATTTTTACAACCACAATTTGTATATTGTAAATTATAATTAAGCATGTGCTTGTATGATTGGACAGGGAACAGAAGATAGTTCGCGTTGTTTAATGATGTTATTAAGAAGGTTGATGAAACTGGTAGAAAACTAGATGTACAATTTTTCGATCTAAGCACCATAATTGCTGCCATAGACAATTTCTTCTTAGCTAATAGGCTTGGACAAGGTGGTTTTGGCCCGGTCTATAAGGTAATTAATAAGTTTAGTTTCTTCCTGTTATACATGATATGATGATAAGAATCTCAGAATTGTGAACTTATATTAAATGTAAATATTTACCAATATTACTATTCCTATTTCACTGCAAGTTTTATATATGTATATATATAATGAAAAAAAAATTAATCAAATAATATATGTTAATTGGTGTAAGTCCCCATTATAAATTTATAATAAATGTCGGGTCAACTAGCCAATGGACAAGAAATAGCAATGAAAACACTCTCAAGAAGTTCATAACAGGGTACAGAAGAATTTCAAAACTAGGTTAACCTGATTGCAAAACTCCAACATAGGAATCTTGTGAAGCTTTTTGGTTGTAATTTTTGCATCAACAGACAAAAGAGAATGTTGATCTATGAATATATGCCAAACAAAAGCCTAGACTTTTTCATCTTTGGTAAATTTGATATTTTAGCATGCAACTGTTTTCAATATGTATTAATTATTGATTGAAGCTTAAATTCATGTTTGATGTTTCGATTTAGACGAAATAAGAAGGAAATTGCTAGACTGGAGGAAGCGATTTGAAATTATTTATGAAATTGCTCAAGGAGTCTTATATCTTCACCAAGATTCAAGGCTAAAAATCATCCACAGAGATCTAATTAAAAGCGAATAATGTACTACTGGATGCAGAAATGAATCCAAAAATTTCAGATTTTGGGTTGGCTAGAATGTTTGGTGATGATCAAAATGAAGCAAATACAAGAAAAGTTGTTGGCACATAGTATGTCTCTCTCTCTCTCTCTCTCTCTCTCTCTCTATGTGTTACAATTATATAAATTAAATTATTAAATTCATCTCTTCTTATAAACTTTTTTTTTTTTTTTGGGAATGAGTAGTGATTTAACATTTTGCACACACATGAATGCACAATGCTAATTAAAAGCAAAACTTAGACGAGCTTCAATTTTTTTTTTTTTTATTTATTTATTTTTTTTTTTTCAGTGGATACATGTCTCAAGAGTATGTAATGGAAGGGTTATATTCTATAAAATCAGATGTATTCAACTATGGTGTCTTGACACTTGAGATAATTAGTGGCAAAAGAAACAATTATCATCACATTGGAAGTGCCAGCCTAAATTTGATTGGATATGTAAGCAAAATATATTATCACTCTTCATTATGATTCAGTGATGAATTTCTCTAACAGAATACTCTTCAATTTTTGAGGTATGGGACTTATGGATGGAAGCAAAAGCCTTGGAAATAGTCGATTCATTATTGGGTCAGGAATATCCTGCTTAAGAAGTATTTGAGATGTATTCAAATAGGGCTCTTACGTGCACAAGAACAAGCCATAGATCGGCCAACTATGCTTGAAAATCTCTTCATACTTGGAAATGAAGCAACTGTTCCATCTCCTAACAAGCCAGCATTTATCAACATATCCATAAATTCTGATTTGGATTCCTCATGTTCTAAAGGAGCACCTACTTCTCTAAATGAGATGACAATCACCATGCTTGAATTAAGGTCGTTCAAGTCTTCTTTCATGATCATTTTCATGCCTTAAACTTGTTGCAGTGTACGTGCTCTCATCAGATAAACTATATTTGACCCCTAGATTTGAAAAATTCGTCTATAAAATTATAAAAGTTGAGTACCATAGTGCTTCTAAGTTCTATCCTTCAAATGAATTATTCTACCTTGTGAGATAATTTTTGCCATCTCGATCATGAGATCCTTCTTCTCCTTCGTGAGTGACTGAGGAAGTATGGAGCTTGTCTCCATTCTCCTCCCTTCCCCTTTCTTTCTCTTTTTTCCTTCAAATTTCCTAGTTTTCTTATCTTTCTTTTTTTTTTTTCCTCTCTTTTTTTTTTTTTTCGTTGGTTAACAAAGTCTTAGAATTTTTCAAAATCTACAGAAGAATTGTGAGTTATTCCAAGGTTATGCTCCTCACCACGCCACGTTGCAACATATGGGAATGGTCCTTTCAATGCCAATTAGTGCTAGTTTGGGGTTGTTTAGTTACAAAAATAATCTGCGATTTTAAAGAAAATTGCAAAATGTGTGGCATTTGGGGATTGCGATTTAAACTCGCATTTTTTAAAATCGTGAAAAAAAACCATGATCTCTAGTAGCAAGATAGGAGGTGCTTAACTGAAAAAAGTGCAAATTTAAACGAAAATCACTATTTCGCATAGCAAGCGAGAAAGAAAAATATTACAAGAATACCCACCTAAAATATGTCAAAACCCTTGTATTTTCTTCTTCTTCTTCTTCTTCTTCTTTTTTTGGTTCTCCTCTTTGCCTCTCTTCTCTTTCTCACTGGCGTTGGACTGCTCTTGCCTGTTCTTGCACTTTCATTGACATTGCTCTTGCAAACTCTCTAGAGTTTCTGCTTTTGCAAAGTTGCACTTTCTTGCCTGTTTGTGTGATTTTGTATGAATAAATTAAAAGGCTTTGATAAACCTGTACACATAGTGAAAGAAGGGTAGAGAAGGGTAGTTCGTAAAAGAAAAGAGCAGATGAAAGTGCAGATGTGTGTATATGCGTATATGTTGAAAAAGGGGAATGATTGATGCATTACTAGCATTGGGTTCCACTCCAATCTGTTTTGGAGTAATGTACAAATTGTGCTCTACTTATATTCCTAGCATTTTCCGTTGAAAAATTACAGGTAAAAGGACAGATGAAAGTGCTTTGATATACGTGTAATTTGTGTTTTGCGAAAGTTGAAATTTGAATAGTCAGATTTTCAGCGAACGTTGGACACATTTTTTACTGTCTTAATTTAAATTTGCAAACATCACTACAGTGCACAGTGATCAATGCGAGTGAACAGTGACTAAAAAGATTTTTTTTTTTTTTTTGTCTATTTTTAAAAAAAAATGAAGAAAATGGTAGATTTTATTGCCAAACGCTACAAACAAAGCATAGAAAACCGTGTCTTACTAGTTTTATTTATTTATTTATACATAAAATGGTGGGTCCAAATCAATTCATCTTATTTGTGAGGTCTTAAGTGGACCGTGGGGTGGGGGTTATCTATCTTTTGAGTCTCAGAGTTAGACTGCTCAGCTGCTATTGTCATACTCCTCTAAATGGGATGCCGACCGGCCAACAATGTTGGCAGTTATATGCACACTCGTTCTCTCAAATGGGTGGATCCCACAACACATGTGGGACCCACCCATGTGAGAAATGTGAGTATGCACATAGTGTGTAACTTGTATTTTTTTTTAACATTATTCTTATTTTATAACCACTAGAAATTTTTTATAAATTGGTATATAATTTTTTTTTTTTTTTTACATGTCCACACAAGAGGGGAAGGGAGAATTCGAACTAGTGACCTCCGCTTCATGAGGCGTGGTCCCTACCCAATTGAGCTACTCCTTTGAGACTATAATTTTTTTTTTACAATTTACATATAAAATTGATATATTTTTTTAAATGTGTGAAAAACATATTTTTTTTATTAATATTATTAAAAAAAACATATAAAAAACACATATTATTTAAATAACATGTGCTTCTTTCCTAACATGTATGAAATTTTTGTCCCTTTCTAACTACCCAATGAGTTTTATGTTGTAACATTACACAACAATTTTTTTTTCTCTGTTTTTAACACAGCCATCAATGCTTCATTAAAATAGTTGTAATAACTATTCCCTTAATACCTATTTCTCAAAAAAATTAGATGAATAGTTATTCATAAAGGAATAAACTACATTTTTAAGATAAAATCACTCATTATTTTTTAATTTTTTTCAATTTTTTATTTTTAAGAAACCCACATTTACATTGCTTGGCCGAGGCAACATATGAATCCAAGGGTGGTGCGACCACCCTTGGAGGATTTGTGGGAGGCACAGGCCACCCCCCTCTTTTTTATTTTTTATTTTGTTTTTTTATTATTATTATTTAATTTTTTTTTTCAAAAAAAAACTAATTATTTCATTCCACTCTCTTTTATTTTTGATAATAACTATTCAATATCTCAATAAAATACTCATTCCGTAACCCAAACGCGGATAATGTTAAACACAATTATTTTCAAATCATTCCATAGTGAGTGATGGGGAGGGTGAAATAATATTTGCAATTCACAAATTTTTGTGCCATCAATTGTTGTCCTTCATCCATTATAATTAAAGGGTTGTTCATTTAACTTTCATATTTTAAAATGTGTCATTTACGAAGGTAGACGTTATAATCAAATACTAGAAGGTTGAGTGTCAAGACACTACAAAATAAGGGCTTCTTGAGCCGTTTTAATTCGTTGGAGCTGTTTTAATGAAAACGGCTCTAATTAGAGCCAAGATCGAGATCACTCAATCGCATTGTGTTAAATATTCCGGAGGGCACAAAATCAACCTTTGAAAAAAAAAAAAAAAATTTTGCATGATTCTATAACATTGTAAGATCTTTCTTTGCTCTAATTTTATTTTATTTTTGTATTCTAATATTTTACTGTTAATTTTTTAGATTAATATTATATATATAGTATCAACAAAAAAAACTGCATCAACAAAATTAATTTTACAACATTTAACACTCGGTAAACAGCTAGCTGGAGGCCAGGAGCTTCTTCAGACGTAGTAACAATAAAAATAATTCATAGTACGTTCTCATTAATACCATCATATGTAATTAAATAGTTTTTTCCCTTGTGCAAATGAGGATACAAGGGGCAGTGACCACCAAAATTTTCAAAATTCCTTCAAAATTATAGGTTTTTATTATCACTATTTTTAATGAAATAAACCCTTTAAAATTTTGTTTTTCATTTTTGTTTTTGTTTTGCCACGATGCTGATATTCTGCTTGATTATCACTTGAGGGTTGCTCGAGCAAAACTGTGCTAAATTTTTCACTCAATATCGTTGGTCGCTCAAGCGAGGTGTTGCGAGAGAGAAACAAAGCGTTCACTCGAGTGAATTTGTAATAACGTGAGTTTTGAAATTTTCTTTTCCAGTCTAAGTCCTTAAGTTATATTGGAGCACATTGAGGATGGCATGGTCTCCCGATTAGTGTTATTTCTCAATTTTATTAATAATAAATACATTTGAAAGAGTTTTTCTTTGTATGAAGTCCTCAAATTGCCTTTGAGTTGTCCTTATCACCTATAAATGATAAGGACAAAACTCCTACTTCTAATGCTGCACATCGCCTTTATGTTTAATTGTCTTTTGACATTTCAAAGTTTATATAACTTTTAAATTCACAATTAAATCAATCAATCTTTTGAGTTAAAAAACAAAAAAAAAAGTGTAAGAATTAGAATTAGTATCGTGGGTGTTTCTGTGGCTGATATTAGATAAGTCATGAAAGACTCGGTACACATCATCTACAAAGCAATTAATATCCCCCTGTAAATTGTTGTTCTATATATATATAAATTCTGTCAACTGCAAGAAAGCGTACAAAAGTTTTTTTTTTTTTTTTTTGACATGTCCACACAAGAGGAGAAGAGAAATTTGAACTAGTGACTTCCGCTTCATGAGGCATAGTCTCCAGTCGATTGAGCTATCCTTTGGAGACGAAAGCGAATTAAAGTTGCTAAAGGTAAGGTGCTCTTGCCACACCAATTAATGGACCCTAGAGTCTACACATATACATGTGAGAGGGAGTCCTACATGAGTAAATGTCACGGGGTATTTTATTAAAATAAAGTGTCCCTTTTTCTTTACTAAATGCAAGTTCCTTTTGTACCCAAGTCTTTTTAACAAAATCTCAAGCCTCAATAAAATTAAAATAGGCAAGAGGAAAAGAGGAGAGATAAATATTTTTTAAAATAATAAATAGGAAATCTATAGAGTATCTCATGCATGTGGCTTTTTTAATTTTTTTTGAGATTTTTCTCTATATTTAGAAACATGAAGATATTTTGAAGAAGCTGTTGAAGTGATCTAGCTACTTCCTAGATTTCAATGCTTGATTATTGAAAATAAAGAAGAGTATTAATTTTCAGCATTAGATGTAGCTTTTATTTGGTTATATATTAAGAAATGATTTGTTTTGAATTGGCAAATCAATAAATGGCTTTCAATGATATTTCCAAATGATAGAATTTTCTCTATTTTGGAAATGCACGGGATAATTACATGCATTTTAAGTACATGTCAATTTAACCGACTAAATTATGTGTGTGTGTGTGTGTGTATTGTGGGAGAAAAACCTTTATCCTCAAATAATTTTACTATTTTTCTCTTCACATCTTTTACCGAAATTCATCTTTGTCCATGAACTGTTTTTTGATCTTGTTTGTCATTGTCGATCTAGCTATGTTACTCAAACTGACAAAGTAGGCAACCTGAGTTAAAAAAAATAAAATAAAATGATGGGCATCCCATTCTTAAATGCAACAATATTGCCCCTTTTTCAATCGTCGTCTAACTTCCATTGAATTCATACCATCAAGCTATGGGGGACCTTAATTTGTACCCTCATAATCAATTTTTGGTCTCATATTTAAATACCAAATTAAAATGCATTATCATACTCGATCAGTATGATTAGCCCACGACCTATATATATAATCTTCGTTAGGAAAACCATGGATCTTGCTAACGGGTTATTGAATTAAAGGGTTTTACAAGTAATCGAGTACATGAACAACAGTCCCTAAAAAAAATAAAAAATAAAAATAAAAAAGGGGGTAAAAATACAATTAATAAATGGTAAAAAATAAAAGTAAAAAAAGTGCATGATTTGGTCATCTCAATGGGCCACATAATACGCTTACAAAAACAAAATTGATGCAGATAATGACAACCCTGTTTGAATCCTCGCATAGAAACTGCAACAGTCACCAAAAGACGGCCAAAGTTATAAAGTTACTGTCAAAGTTCAAATCAAGACCCAAAAAGAGAGAGCTAGATACCAACATAGAGATCAAATCAAAAGTTTACGCAACCCTCATGCATATTATTAATTTTTGGAAAATGATTGGGATTCCCCATGTGAGTACGAACAAAATAGAAAGAATTAAAGAGCTTGAGAGAGAAAAAAAAAAAAGAGACAGATATGAGTTTGAGAAATGAGAAAATTGTAATTTAAAATTGTATTATTAAGTGTTTTAGTAAGTTTGATTACTATTCAAGTTCTATTGACGTATCACAATTAAATTAAAGAATATAAATTGCTATTTCATTACACATTCTTCTATTCTTAGTGATAGCTTTTTATTTTTCTAATGAAAACTCATTTCACTTACAAATATGGCTAGAAAGGGGGTAAACTTGAAAAAAGAAAAAAGAAAATAATACACATAATTCTTTACATTTCAACATATAATCAAGTTTTAAATTAGAATAATGATTCAATGCCACCCAAATATACAACTTTTCACCACCTTGCCTATGTGACAAGGTGGTCCCCCATTACTTTTTGAGTTTTTTTATTTTTTAAAAATAAATTAAGGTGAGGGATCACCTTGCCACATAGACAAGGTGGTAAAAAGTTGTATATTTAGGTGGTAGTGAATCATTACTCTTTAAATTAATCTATAAATCTGATAGACTTAATATAAATTCCATAAATCAATAATAAATTTGAAAATGACATGTAACCGACTATAATGTGGTGTTAAATTTAGAAAAAAGTGATGTTGACATGACAACGCTAAAAGATTATCCTCAAGAGTAGGTTAGAAAGTTGAATGTGTTTCTACTATTTCCTCCCTCTTGCACCTTACTAATTAAAAACCTCGCCTACCTCCCAGATTTTTGTCCTCCTAATTAAGATCTCGACCCCAGTGTCCCCCTATGCAAGTTGAGTTTGATCATTGATTCCTTCTCAACCCCAACACTGACACAAAGCAATCTCATTAGCAAACCAACCTATAATCTTCATCCGAAAAACCACCATGAATCCTGCCAAAGAGCTATTGAATACGTCGTTGCTTCTCTCCCTACTTGTTTTCCGATTTTGCATTTCCCTTGACACCATTTCGCCGAACGAGACCGTTAAAGACGGTGACTTCCTAGTTTCGAAAGGAGAAACTTTCGCCCTTGGGTTTTTCAGCCCGGGAAACTCTGGCCGCCACTACGTCGGAATATGGTATTACAAAGTTCCTGAACAAACCGTTGTGTGGGTAGCAAACAGAGACAACCCTCTCAATGATACCTCCGGAGTCCTCTCCATCAACAGCCATGGAAACCTCGTCCTCAACAGCAAAAACCGAAGCACTCCTATCTGGTCTACTAACGCTTCAGTCTCATCCACGAACAATTCTATGGCGGCTCAGCTCTTAGATTCTGGAAATCTTGTTTTGGTTGTACGAGACAGCCAAAGGGTTACATGGCAAAGCTTCGACTATCCCACGAATACTCTGTTTGGGTTCATGAAACTTGGGCTGGACCGGCGGACCGGGTTCAACTGGCACCTAACATCTTGGAAGTCTGAAGATGATCCGGCAACCGGCAACTGCTCATTAGAGATTGACCCAACTGGGTACCCACAATTGTTCTTAAACAAGGGTGGATCTCCATTGTGGCGGGCCGGACCTTGGACCGGCCAAAGATGGAGCGGTATACCTGAAATGACTCAGCAGTTTAGTTTCAAAGATAGTTATGTGAATAATCAAGATGAGATCACGTGGGTGTCTGCTGTAACCGACCCTAGAATTTTCACTAGACAGGTGATGAACGAAGCAGGAGTCCTTGCTCGGTCCACGTGGCACGAGAGTAGATGGGTCATGTTTGCGTATTTTCCGAAAGAGTTGTGTGATAAGTATGGAGAGTGCGGTCCAAATGGTTACTGCGACCCATACGATCCCATCAAGTTCCAGTGCACATGCTTACCCGGGTTTGAACCCAATTCTACCCGTGAATGGTACCTGAGAGACGGGGCGCGCGGGTGCGTGAGGAGTCAAGGAGTATCCGCGTGCCACAGTGGAGAAGGGTTTGTGAAGCTGCCAGGTGTGAAGTTGCCGGATACTTCTATAGCACGTGTGGACATGAGCTTGAGTTTGAAGGAATGTGAGCAGGAATGCTTGAGGAACTGTTCTTGTACGGCTTACACAAGTGCAGATGAGACAAGGGGTGGGTTTGGGTGCTTGTCATGGCATGGGAACTTGGTGGACACCAGAACGTTTGCCAATGGGGGACAAGATTTGTATGTACGTGTGGATGCAACTACATTAGGTATTCTTCACATTTATGGCTTTTTCTTTTGTCACTGTTTGTTAAATTGGAAAATGTTATCTGAATTTAAATCAATAAAAAATAGTAAATTTAATCATTTAATTAATATTTAACATTTTATTCGTGTTTTGGCTCGAGCTCCCATGAACTCAAGACATATGCTCTGATACCATGTTAAATCATCATACATCTTAAGAACTTAAGCTAATAAGAAATAATCAATTTAACCATTTAATCAATATAAGTTTCTTACAATTTTTTTTTTTTTTTTAGCTCAATATTCAAAGAAAAATGACCTTATTCGGAACAAGAGGATGCTGGCAATTCTTGTGGTTTCTGTTGCTGTAACGTTGCTTCTTTTAGTCTCCATTGTGTATTGGCTGGTAATGAGGATGAAAAGAGGTAATGAGGATGAAAAGAGGATGAAAAATCTGTTTAGTAGTGTTTCCCCAACTTCAAAATACCATCAAGAAAGCTGGGAGTTTGATGAGAGTACAAGAAATACAGATTTACCATACGTTGATCTAAATATTATAGTTGCAGCCACAGATAATTTCTCTGATGCAAATAAGCTTGGAAAAGGTGGTTTTGGCCCAGTTTATAAGGTAGTCTCCCTGAAAAAGTCCCAAAATTTGAGTAACTTCAATTCATATATATATATGTGTTAATGAACTAGATTTGTTTCTATGCATTATGACTGAATGATATTTGTACTTTATTTTCAGGGTGTCTTAGATAATCAAAAGGAAATTGCAGTAAAAAGACTATCAAGGTATTCCGGACAAGGAGGAGAAGAATTCAAAAATGAAGTTGGAATAATTGCTAAACTCCAACACAGGAACCTTGTGAGGATTCTAGGTTATTGCGTTCAAGGAGAAGAGAAGATGTTAATCTATGAGTACTTGCCAAACAAAAGCTTGGACTTTTTCATTTTTGGTACGTATGTCTACTTTTCACATAAACTTCTTGCAGTACACCCAAAAATGGTCCTCCAACTACAAACATATGAATTAATTCCTAGTATGTAGCAAAAATACAGAAGCATATATATTCTAAGTTCTTATCTCTTCATTCAGACGAAACAAAAAGGTCATTGTTAGATTGGGGAAAACGCTTCAAAATTATTTGTGGAGTTGCTCGAGGGCTTCTATATCTTCATCAAGACTCAAGATTAAAAATTATTCACAGAGACTTAAAGGCCAGCAATATTCTACTTGACAATGCAATGAATCCAAAAATTGCTGATTTTGGTATGGCTAAAATTGTTGGAGGGAACCAAAATGAAGCAAATACAAATCGCGTCGTTGGAACATAGTAAGTGCATTACAAAATAAAGATAGTTTCCATCCTATTAGG